>CM019902.1:115762201-115865938 GCA_009764595.1 Geothlypis trichas | reverse complement strand
ATTAATTAATTTTTTAAATTATTTTAATATAATTAATTTTTAATTTTAATTTTAAAAATGGGGGGTTTATTTAAGAATTATTTTTATTTGGTTTTACTTTGTATTTTTCAGGGTTTTCAGCTATTTCTGGGAATTGTTGGGGAAATAACCTTATTTTATATAATTGTAGTGGGAGTTTTTATCTTAAAATTATTTTTATTCTGTTTTAGTTTGTATTTTTTATGGTTTTCAGCTACTTCTGTGAATTGTTGGGGAAATAACCTTATTTTATATAATTGTAGTGGCGGGGTATTGATTTAAAAATATTTGTCATGTTTTATTTTGTATTTTTCACAGTTTTCAGCTATATCTGGTAATTGTTGGGGAAATAACCTAATTTTATATAATTGTAGTGGGGAGTTTTGATTTTAAAACATTTTTAATGTGTTTTATTTTGTATTTTTTATGGTTTTCAGCTACTTCTGTGAATTGTTGGGGAAATAACCTTATTTTATATATTTGTAGTGGCAGAGTATTGATTTAAAAATATTTGTCATGTTTTATTTTGTATTTTTCACAGTTTTCAGCTATATCTGGTAATTGTTGGGGAAATAACCTAATTTTATATAATTGTAGTGGGGAGTTTTGATTTTAAAACATTTTTAATGTGTTTTATTTTGTATTTTTCACAGTTTTCAGCTATTTCTGGGAATTGTTGGGGAAATAACCTAATTTTATATAATTGTAGTGGGAGCTTTTATTTTAAAATTATTTTTATTCTGTTTTCGTTTGTATTTTTTATGGTTTTCAGCTACTTCTGTGAAATGTTGGGGAAAAAACCTAATTTTATATAATTGTAGTGGGGAGTTTTGATTTTAAAACATTTTTAATGTGTTTTATTTTGTATTTTTCACGGTTTTCAGCTATTTCTGAGAATGTTGGGGAAATAACCTTATTTTATATAATTGTAGTGGGAGTTTTGATTTTAAAATTATTTTTATTCTGTTTTAGTTTGTATTTTTTAAGGTTTTCAGTTATTTCTGAGAATGTTGGGGAAATAACCCAATATAATTGTAGCAGGGGTTTTGATTTTAAAATTATTTTTATTCTGTTTTAGTTTGTATTTTTTAAGGTTTTCAGTTATTTCTGAGAATGTTGGGGAAATAACCCAATAGAATTGTAGCAGGGGTTTTGATTTTAAAATTATTTTTATTCTGTTTTAGTTTGTATTTTTTTATGGTTTTCAGTTATTTCTGAGAATTTTTGGAGAAATTATTTTATATTATTATAATGGGGGGGTTTGCTTTTAAAATTATTTTTAGTTTTAATTTGTATTTTTCAGGGTTTTCAGCTATTTCTGGGTATTGTAGGTGGTGTTGTACACACAGAGTGACACCCAGTTCAAACATCCCACCACTTCCATTGGATTTTTTTATTTGATTCTCAAATAATTTAGAGTAACTTCTGCTGAGAGCTGACTGAAATATTTCAACTGCCTTTCTTTTCTGTGTCAAAGCACCAAACTACCCTATGAGGGGGGAAAAAAAAGATGTTTTGATCAGTGCCAGGCAGCAACTGCCCTTAATGCTGTTAAAAATGGCATTTTTGGGTAAAAGAGGAGGAGATGGAAAGGATGCTGTGTCATGTTATGACATGCTGGTATTAGTCAGTGCATAATTCCATTGATTAGTCATGGAATGGCAGGAAAATAGGAAGAAAGAGAATTTCTATAAGGTAGGATATAGTTTAAAATGAAGATTGAAAGGTTTATAATGGACTCTGGGAACAACAGAAGCAACTAAAATCAGATTTCATTCTTGTTTTCTTCCAGATCGGGCATTTCTTGGGAAATTACTGAAAAACTGAGGGAATAATGGAATACCCTGAATGGGAATAAACCCCCAGGGATCCCCCAGTGCCAGCCCTGCCCTGCCCAGACCCCACCAAGCCCAGCCTGGGCATCCCTGGCAGTGCTGGCCAAAGGCTCCTGGAGCTGTGGCAGCCTCGGGGCCGTGCCCATTCCCTGGGCAGCCTGGGCAGTGCCAGCACCCTCTGGGCAAGAGCCTTGCCCTAAAACCCAACCTAAATCCCTCCAGCCACTCCCTCTGCTTTAATACTTGGACTGATCCCAAAATTAAAAGTGTCAGAACTTGGATGAGAAAAAAAGTTTGGAGTTTTGGTCGGCTCTGAAATGAAGGGTCATGGTTGGAACTTCAGAGATCAAAAAATTATCTCAGGTAATTTTCTATTTCTTGTCCATATTTTATGATTTCACCATGCCCCAGAGCAGCTGCGGCTGCCCCTGCATCCCTGGCAGTGCCCAAGGCCAGGCTGGACACTGGGGACAGTGGGAGGTGTCCCTGCCATGGCAGGGGTGGCTCTGGATGGGATTTCAGGTCCCTCCCAACCCAAACCCTTCTGGAATTCTGGAATTGTCTGAAGTCTGAGGCTGCAGGTGAGCAGAGGGTGGTGCTGGGTTGGTCCCACCTTGCCCTGGCCTCTCCTTGCCCCTGGAATGCCCACGGCCTCCATGGCACTGCAGCTGCAGCTGGGCCTGAGGGATCCTCTAGGAACAACCACAGTGGGAACGAATCTGTCTGCAGCTGAGTTAGAGAAATGGGGAATTGTGGATGGGGTGGGGTGGAAGGGACCCCAAATCCCACCCAGTGCCACCCCTGCCATGGCAGGGACACCTCCCACTGTCCCAGGCTGCTCCCAGCCCCAGTGTCCAACCTTGGACACTTCCAGGGATGCAGGGGCAGCCCCAGCTGCCCTGGGAATTCCATCCCAGCCCCTTTTTACCCTCACAGGAAAAGATTTTTGCAGGACTCCACTGAGTGAAGTTCTGGGAAGATCTTGTTCTCTTTTTCAAACTGGTTTAACTCCGAGCTCTGGTGCTGTTTGACTTGGTTCAGCTTCCTGAAAAAGATCCAGAACTGTGCAACCTCCCAGGCATTGAAACAGGGCCTGAGTTTAATGGATTTATTTATTTCAGTAAGGACCTGATGTGATTTCACCCAGGTTCAGCAAGGTAAAGCTGCAAAGTGTTTTAAACTCAGGGCTGGGCTGGAGCCTAAGCACAGCATCCCGGGATGGGTGAGGCTGGAAGGGCCCACAGTGCTGACCTGGGATCGTCCCAGAGCCCAGGGATGGTGGGATTGTATTCTGGAATGTTCCAGAAGGAGATTCCAGCCCCTGTCTGGGCTCTGCTCCAGCTCGGGCACTGCCCAGGGCAGAAGTTGTCCCTCCTGTGAGGGGAATTGCTGGGCTCAGGCCCTGCCCGTGGCTCTGGGGCCATTGCTGGGCCTGGAGCAGAGCCTGGGCCTGCTCTGAGCTCTGCACACAGGGACAGACACGGGGACGGACACAGGGACAGCCAGGGACAGACACAGGGACAGACACAGGGACAGCCAGGGACAGACACAGGGACACCAGGGACAGACACAGGGACAGCCAGGGACAGACACAGGGACAGCCACAGGGACAGACACAGGGACAGACACAGGGACAGACACAGGGACAGACACAGGGACACCAGGGACAGACACAGACACAGGGACAGTCAGGGACAGACACAGGGACAGAGACAGGGACAGCCAGGGACAGACACAGGGACAGACACAGGGACAGACACAGGAACAGACACAGGGACAGCCAGGGACAGACAGGGACACACAGGGACAGACAGGGACACAGGGACAGACACAGGGACAGCCAGGGACAGACAGGGACATACAGGGACAGACAGGGACACAGGGACAGGCACAGGGACAGACAGGGACACAGGGACAGCCACAGGGACAGCCACAGGGACAGCCACAGGGACAGACAGGGACAGACACAGGGACAGACACAGGGACAGACAGGGACAGACACAGGGACAGAGACAGGGACGGCCAGGGATAGACACAGAGACAGACACAGGGACAGACACAGGGACAGCCAGGGACAGACACAGGGACAGCCAGGGCAGACAGAGGGATAGACAGAGACAGCCAGGGACAGGCTGGGACCGACAGGGGCACACAGGGACAGACACAAGGACAGCCAGGGACAGACACAGGGACAGCCAGGGACAGACTGGGACAGCCAGGGACAGTTTGGAACACACAGGGACACCAGGGACCAACAGGGATAGACAGGGGCAGCCAGGGACAGACACAGGGACAGTCAGGGACACCAGGGACAGACAGGGACAGCCAGGGACAGCCTGGGACAGACACAGGGACATTTAGGGACATCCAGGGGTTGGAGCTGGGCAGGGTTCCCATCGTTGCTCCAAGGCAGGAGCAGAGCACACCGAGTGCAGATGCAGGAGAAGTGAAGTTGCTCCAAACCCTTCTGCTGAGTTGAGCAGAGGCACAAACAGAGCCAAGCCCTGCCCAGACCTCGAGCTGATTTGTTTGAGTACTTTGGGCTATTTCATTCTCAAGCTCCAGTTCGGCTCCTCGGATCTCCCTCCTCTCTCTTGCTCCCAGTCATTCATCATTCCCTTCATCAGGAGTGGTTTTCCAAACATGCTGAGGCAGCCTGAATCCCCTCCTGGAGCTCCCCATGGAGCCATCTGCTCTCTCCTCAGGCCCTTCATTGATAAACTCCCCTCAGTGATGACTTGGGGTGCCCCAGGTGCTGTTTCTGCTCCCCAATTCTCTGATTTGTCAGCCTGAACACACAGTCCCTGTGCAGCTCCCCTCCCTCCCCCGGGGACAGTTGGACATTTGGGGATGTCTTTGTCACAGTTGATTATTCCAGCCTTGTTCCACAAGTGTCATTCCTCCTCTATTGTTCCCTGCTCCTCATTCTCCTTGGCTGGAAGCAAAGCAGGACGAGCAATTCCTGTCAGCTGCTCCCTGGCTGTAGTGAGGGCATGGAAGGGGCTCCTGAGGTGTTCCAGGAGAGGAGCAGGGCTGGGACACTTCACCTGCAGGGACAACCTTGCTCAGCTTGATTTATTAAAAATATGCATTTATTAAAAATATGGATATTGATCTAGTACTGATATCCGACTGTGATGTGTTCACAGGGGTTCTTGGATGAGGGAAGAGACGAGGATCCGACTCCACATTTCAGAAGGCTTGATTTATTATTTTGTGATATATATTACATTAAAACCATACTAAAAGAATAGAAGAAAGGATTTCATCAGAAGGCTAGCTAAGCTAAGATAGAAAAAGAAAGAATGATTACAAAGGTTTGTGGCTCAGACTCTCTGTCCGAGCCAGCTCACTGTGATTGGCCATTAATTAGAAACAACCAACATTGGCTAATCCCAGATGCACCTGTTGCATTCCACAGCAGCAGATAATAATCCTTTACATTTTGTTCCTGAGGCTTCTCAGCTTCTCAAGAGGAAAAATCCTAAGGAAAGGATTTTTCATAAAAGATGTTGGCGACAGCAGACAAAGACACTCCAACAGTTTAAAGTTAGAAAGTGTTTGTTTATTGTGATTAACTCCCAAATACACACCCTGATTTGCAGGTGATTACAGAGTCCTTTTATCTATACAGGTATTGAATACCCAAAATACAAATACATGTTCATAGCTTTGGTACATCCCATTCCCAATATGGATATTGATCTAGTACCAATATCCAAAAACTCTCTAGAGTTAGAAAGTGTTTGTTTATTGTGGGATAGCTCCCAAATACACACCCCAATTCACAAGTGATTATAGAGTCCTTTTATCTATACAAGTATTGAATACCCAAAATACAAATACATGTTCATAACTTTGGTACATCTCATTCCCCACTTGGTATAGTAATTAGTTCAAAAGCTATTCAGCATGGTAATTAGTTCAGAAGCTATTAAGCATGCATAGTTTGTTCCTCAAAATGAGTAGGTGGTCCCTTTCATGGGGAGGGGTCCCAAAATGAGGAAGTAAATGAAGTCTTTCTCGTTCTGACCTTTCTACCTTTTCAATGCAAATCACAGAATCACAGAATCACAGAATTTCTAGGTTGGAAGAGACCTTTAAGATCATCGAGTCCAACCCATATTCTAACACCTCACTAGATCATGGCACCAAGTGCCACATCCAGTCTTTTTTTAAACTCTACGAGGGATGATGACTCCACGACCTCCCTGGGTAGATGATTCCAGTATTTGACCACTCTTTCTGTAAAATACTTCCTCCTTATTTCTAGCTTGCATCTCCCTTGGCGCAGCTTGAGACTGTGTCCTCTTGTTCTGTCGGTTGTTGCCCGGAGAAAGAGACCGACCCCCAGCTCCCCACAGCCACCCTTCAGGAAGTTGAAGAGAGTGATAAGGTCACCCCTGAGTCTCCTTTTCTCCAGGCTGAACAACCCCAGCTCCCTCAGTCGTTCTTCATATGGCTTGTGTTCCAAGCCCCTCACCAGCCTCGTTGCTCTCCTTTGGACACGCTCAAGCATCTCAACATCCTTCCTAAAGTGAGGGGCCCAGAACTGGACGCAATACTCCAGGTGAGGCCTCACCAGTGCTGAGTACAGGGGAAGAATGACCTTCCTGCTCCTGTTGGCCACACCATTCCTGATCCAGGGGCAGAATGACCTCCCTGCTCCTGCTGGCCACACCGTTCCTGATACTGGCCAGGATCCCATTGGCCTTCTTGGCCACCTGGGCACACTGCTGGCTCATGTTCAGCCGACTGTCAACCAGCACCCCCAGGTCCCTTTCCTCCTGAGCACTGTCCAGCCACACTGTCCCCAGCTTATATCGTTGCAGGGGGTTATTGTGGCCAAAGTGCAGGACACGACACTTGGACTTATTGAACTTCATCCCATTTGATTCTGCCCATCCCTCCAACCGTTCCAAGTCCCTCTGCAAAGCCCTTCGTCCCTCTAACACATCGACACACGTTCCCAGCTTAGTGTCATCTGCAAATTTGCTAATAAAGGACTCTAAACCCTCATCCATGTCATCAATAAAAATATTAAACAGACCTGGCCCCAGCACAGACCCCTGAGGGACACCACTGGTGACTGGCTGCCAGCTGGATGCAGCACCATTCACCACCACTCTCTGGGCCCGGCCATGCAGCCAGTTCCTAACCCAGCAAAGAGTGTTCCTGTCCAAGCCACGGGCTGCCAGTTTGTCTAAGAGTATGCTGTGGGAGACAGTGTCAAAGGCCTTGCTGAAATCCAAATAAACAACATCTACAGCCTTCCCTGCATCCACAAGGCGGGTTACCTGGTCATAAAAGGTGACCAGGTTGGTCAAACATGACCTACCCCTCCTAAACCCATGCTGTCTGGGTCTGATACCCTGGCCATCCTGTAAATTTTGCATGATGGCGCTTAATATAAACTGTTCCATTATTTTACCAGGTACTGAGGTCAGGCTGACTGGTCTATAATTACCAGGATCTTCCTTTGCACCTTTTTTGTGAATGGACAATGTGACAAATGAACCCTTGGTAGAACTCCCATTCCCCATCTTCAATTGGTTTCAGAGCAGAGGAGGCCACAATTGTCTGATGTTCCTAAAAACAATTGTCTGATGTTCCTAAAAGCTATTTATCTGTTTCTATATTCTTCATTATAAACCCAGCTAACCCAACATTGTGTTGACAAGCAATTAATTATTAGTTAACTACTAACTCTTAACTTCATCAACTTCACCCATTTATTTTGATTAACTCCAATAAAGCTTATCTCTTACTAAAACCTCAGCTCTTATAAAATCCCTAAATTCTTTAAAGTTTGTGTCTCAAGGTTCCTCACAGGGCAGGAGCTCAGCAGCCAGGAAAAGCCACCTCAGAGGGAATCCCAGAATGGATTGGGTTGGAAGGGATTTTAAGGATCACCCAGTGCCATGGGCAGGGACACCTTCCACTGTCCCAGGTGTCTCCAGGTCCCATCCAACCTGGCCTTGGAAGTGAGAACTTCTCCCAGTGCCTTTATTTTAATCTAAGGTTGTAGGGGACATTTGGGGTTTGCCCTCCTTGGCCACCCCTCAGCTCAGACCTGGTCAAGTTCCCTTTGCAGAGGGCACAGATCCCTTTGGAGGTGGATTTGTGTATCCCAGCCTGGCCCTTGCACTGCACAATCCCATGGATGTTACCTGGGAGCAGCTCCCTGAGCTGTGGCCTCGTTGGTGCTCAGCAGCTGGGAGTCCTGGGAGGGAAGGGCTGGATTCCTTCTGGAAAATTCTGCTTGTTCTGGCACCTTCCTGCTCACCCTGTGCAGCCTCATATCCAGAATGGGGCAGGGGGATTAAGCTGCAATCCCAAATTCTAAGCCCAAATCAAAAACAGGAAAGATGTGGAGCTCTTGGAACAAATCCAGAGGAACCACGGGGCTGCTCCAGGGCTGGAGCCAGGCTGGGAGAGCTGAGGGGGCTCACCTGGACAGGAGAAGCTCCAGGGAGAGCTCAGAGCCCCTGGCAGGGCCTGAAGGGGCTCCAGGAGAGCTGCAGAGGGACTGGGGACAAGGGATGGAGGGACAGCACCCAGGGAATGGCTCCAGTGCCAGAGGGCAGGGCTGGGTGGGATCTGGGCAATGAGGAATTGTTCCCTGGCAGGGTGGGCAGGGCTGGGATGGAATTCCATCCCTGGATCCCTGGCAGTGCCCAAGGCCAGGCTGGACACTGGGGACAGTGGGAGGTGTCCCTGCCATGGCAGGGGTGGCACTGGATTTTTAAGGTCCCTCCCAACCCAAACAATTCCATGATTCCATGAGTTTAGGCCTGCCTAAAACAGCAGCTTAACCAAAGCCCTGCTTGTGCTCATGGCTGGGAGCACCTTTGGGTGGGGTTTATGGCTGGAAGGCACCAAAAAGACATTCCATGGAATTCTGGCTTTTACCTGACTGTAATTCCATTTAAAAAAATCTCCTTGGGCTGGGAACAAAAATGTCCTGGCACCTCCTGGTCCTGGTGAGTGTGCCTGGGGTGGGACTTCAGAACGGGGCAATTCCTCAGGTGTTTTCCCTGACTGCAGGGTGAAGGAGTTTGGGATTTTGGGAGCTCTGCAGGGAAAGGGTTTGGGATTTTGGGGACTGCAGGGTGAGGGGTTTGGGATTTTGGGAGCTCTGAGGCAGAGGGGAACTGTGGACAGTTTTTTATTGAGACATAGTTGATGGGAAAAGAGACGTGAGAAAATACATCTGAGAAAGCAACAGCTGCCTGATTCAAGGACACAGCTCCTTTGCAAGAAGCAAGAATTCTGAGGAAGTTCAAGAAAATCTGTGATAACAGGAGGTAAAAAAGAAGCCACAAACATCCTGAGAGAGGTGGCACTGACTTTTTATAGCTGACCAATAGTGAGCTCTAGTTTTGCAATATGTATGAGCCTTATTACTGTGATTATAAAAGTGTGCCTGTTAATCAATAAATTGAGACTTGTTGGTCATCATCGGATGAGCAATGTCTCCCGTCTACCTCGTCAGGGAACTCTGCTCCTGGGGGATTCTTTGGGGCTCCCAGCAGGCCAAGGTGGGGATTTTGGCTCCTGCTCTCCCTGCTTGGCCCTCTGAAGGTGCCAATGTGTGTTTGGTTCAATTCCTGGGAATGCTGACACAATCCACCCCAATTTTCTCGAGCTGGGCTCTAATTAAGGCTGGGCAGGCAGAGGTGGAGCAGACAAGGGGTGATTGTTTGCTCCTTACCCAGCTGGGTGCTCCAGAGGGAATTGCTGCTGCTCCAGGTCCTGCCAGCTCCTCCTCTGATGCCAAGCATTCCACATCTTCCATCTTGGCTGGATTTTCCCTTTTGTTCAGCTGGGAAACTGTAACAAGCTCAGGTTTCCCTTCCAGCTGAGCCTTTACTGAGGTAAAATTGAATTATTGTGTCCATTGCTCCTGTATGGGCTGATAAAGAGCTGTCACAGTGCATGGATTAGGCCTTGCACTGCTGCATTTTCCCCTTTTTAATTTTTTTTTTATTTCCTGTGGAATCTCAAGCCTCAAATCCCCTCTTGGGTTTTTTTTCCCCCTTAAATGAATGAGGTATCATTGAGGTTGAAACCTAAACTGCTGCTCCCCTCCCTTGCCCCCGAGGAGAGGTTGGATCCAGCTCATCCTCTTGCCTCCAAACCTCAGTGCCTTGGATATTCAATGGCATTCCAGCCTGGACCACACCAGGAGCTCTGTGCTGGGCCTCTCAACTCCAGAGCTGGCCACTTCTCCTCTCCCCTCCAGTTCCTCCTGTCATGTGGGCTCTGAGTGCTGGAGGGCAATGCTTGACCTAAAAAAATGAAGGAATTCTTTTCAGCTGTCCCCCAAGAGTGGCACTTCCAGCCCTGGAGAAGTGGTGGCATCTCAGAACAATTGATTGGAAGAAGTGGTGGCAGCTTTCCCAGAAACTGCACTCCCTGGCACGGAGCTGGGGGAGGTTTCCTTGCTGAGGAGGAGACTCCATGTGGGAACTGCCAGGGACAGTGGGAAGTGGGGCTTGGATGGGTTTCAACCCCCTGATCCCAGGAAATGAGAATCCCAGGAACTTTCTGGCTCAGGTAGGGAGGAGGGATCAATGGAGGAGGACTGGGAGCTTCCTGAGCTTCCATCGTTTGGGGTTGGAGATATTTTCTGAGCTCTCCTCACCATGTGCTCCACCAGCCAGGGCTTCTCCTTACCCAAGTGCCTTTTATTTCCATTTTAAGGTGGTAGAAGACAGTTGGAACTTGCCCTCCTCGGCTGCCCAGCAGCTCAGGACTCTCCAAGTTCTCTTTCCACGGTGATTTGGAGGTGGATTTGAATATTCCAGCTTGCAAAATTCGACAGCTGATTATCTGGGAACAGTAGTAGTAGTAGTAGTAGTAGTAGTAGTAGTTAGTAGTAGTAGTAGTAGTTATTATTATTATCTTTATCTTTATCTTTATTTTTCTTTATTATTCTCTTTATCTTTGTTATTATTTTTCTTTATTATTCTCTTTATTCTCTTTATCTTTGTTATTATTGTTGTTATTATTATTTTGAGTTATTATTGAGTTTCTGAGTTGTTAAGACAGAGAAGAAGAAGGAGAAGAAAAAGGGAAAAAGGAGAAGAAGAAAAAGGACAAGAAGAAGATGGAGGAGAAGGAGAAGGAGAAGGAGAAGGAGAAGGAGAAGGAGAAGGAGAAGGAGAAGGAGAAGGAGAAGGAGAAGGAGAAGGAGAAGGAGAAGGAGAAGGAGAAGGAGAAGGAGAAGTTGTTGTTTTTATCTCATTGGTGCTCAACAATTGGGAGCCTGCAGGCATTCCTGATAAGACCTGGAAAGGACTGGGAGGTTTCAGCTCAGGAGTTTGGGCTTTTCCCTGTGGCCTGGGTCAAACTCCACAGGAATATGAGGCAGGAGAAGTGCTCTGGGCAGGGATGGAGATCTGGAGTTCCTGGGGTTGAAATTGGGGTTGTGCTGCCTCATGATGGGAATGTGCTGAATCCCAAAGTTCTCTCTGGATTCCTGGTGGCAGGGGAACGATGCAGGTAAGGCTGGGAATGGTGGAAAACTGTGCAGAGCCACAAGGGCCCCCCTGAGCCTCCTTTGCTCCTGCCTCAGCCCCTTCCCAGCTCCTCAGGGATTCTCCAGCCCCTGCCCAGCTCCTCAGGGATTCTCCAGCCCCTTCCCAGCTCCTCAGGGATTCTCCAGCCCCTGCCCAGCTCCTCAGGGATTCTCCAGCCCCTTCCCAGCCCCTCAGGGATTCTCCAGCCCCTTCCCAGCTCCGTTCCCTGCCCTGGACAGGCTCCAGCCCCTCCAGGGCTCTCCTGCAGGAGCAGAACTGGGCCCAGCCACAGTGGGAATTGCTACCAGTGGATCTGCTGGGCAGGAGGCTGCTCCTGGCTGGGACAATGCAGGTGTGGAATCTCACTTTAGGATTTGCTCTGCCAAACATTGACAGTCCCTCACTGGGACAATGAGGAAAACAGAAGGTTCATCTCCAGGGAAGTGCAGCATTCTCCCCTTTTTCTAGGTTGTTTTTTCTCTTCTGTCTCTTCCCTTGTCTGTCCCAAAACCCCACACTGGGAGGGGAAGTGGGGCTGTCACTGCATGGAAAGGGGGATCCAGGCTGGAATGAGCCTGGTGCTGCTGAGGAAGGTGTGGAAACCTCCCTGTGATGGGACAGAAACCCTGCCTGAGGTGACAATGGAGCCACCAGGGCTGTCCCTCCCTGGCCCTGGCTGCTGGATTACACCAGGTCAGGAAATCCAGGATTGGAGGGAGGGTGTCCAGGCTGGATGTGCTGGAAGCTTGGGGCTGGGAAGGGCCCTTCTGGGAGTTTGGCTCTGCCCCCACATGTGGGAAACCTCCAAACCCCCACCCTGGGAATCCTGTTGGGTTTTATTTTGGGCAGATCTGGGGTGGGGAGGGAGGAGGATGGGGCTGATGATCCTGGATGTGTCCTGGAGCTCAGGGGGACAAATCTCCAGGGCTCCAGACACAGAGGGTGTTGCTGGAATTGTCTGGAGGTGCATGGGAGCAAATGGCCAAGTGCTGGGTCCTGCCCTTGGGTCACCACAACCCCAGGGAGCTCCAGGCTGGGCAGAGGGGCTGGAAAAGGCCCTGGGGGTGCTGTGACAGGGGCTGGACATGAGCCCAGGGGTGCCCAGGGGGGCAAGAGGCCCCTGGCAGCTGGGCTGGGTGAGGAATTGTGAGTGCAGCAGGAGCAGGGCAGGGACTGTCCCTCTGTGCTGGGGTCCCTGCAGGGCTGGGCCCAGTTCTGGTGCTGCAGGAGAGCCCTGGAGGGGCTGGAGCGTGTCCAGGGCAGGGAACGGAGCTGGGCAGGGGCTGGAGAATCCCTGAGGAGCTGGGAAGGGGCTGGAGAATCCCTGAGGAGCTGGGAAGGGGCTGGAGAATCCCTGAGGAGCTGGGCAGGGGCTGGAGAATCCCTGAGGAGCTGGGAAGGGGCTGGAGAATCCCTGAGGAGCTGGGAAGGGGCTGGAGAATCCCTGAGGAGCTGGGCAGGGGCTGAGGCTGCAGCAAAGGAGGCTCAGGGGCCCTTGTGGCTCTGCACAAGTCCCTGCCAGGAGGGCACAGCCGGGGGGGTCGGGCTGTGCTCCCAGGGAACAGGGACAGGAGCAGAGGGAACGGCCTCAGGCTGGGCCAGGGCAGGCTCAGCTTGGCCAGCAGCAGGAATTTGCCCATGGAAAGGGAGCTCAGGCCTTGGCAGGGGCTGCCCAGGGAGCTTTGCAGTGCCCATCCCTGCAGGTGTCCCCTGCAGGTGGCACTGAGTGCTCTGGGCTGGGGACAAGGTGCCCATGGGGCACAGCTGGCACTGCATGGGCTGGCAGGGCTGTGACAGCCCCAGGGATTTGGGGGTTGTGTGGAATTTCACATTTTTAACCTCTGTTCTTTGTGTGGGCAGAGAAGAGCCCTGGCCTTGCCTGGCAGCACAGCTGGCTCAGCCTGGTCCCCCTGCCCCTGTTTGTTATCAGCTCATTATCAATTCTCTTGCTGATAACAGCTCCTACACCAACCTTGGCTCTCTGGATGCACCAGAAATCTTCTATTAAAGAGTTTTTCACATGCCATGAGAGCCCCAGAGGGCACAGAGTTCCTAAGCCAGACTATCCCACAAGATTTAACATTTCCATGAACTCTCCTCTGCTGCTTCTGGGGTTTGCAGTCCTTGAGCTCCACAAACATTTTACCTCCAGTTCATGCCTGACCTGAAACTTCTCCAAGGCTGAATCCTGCCCTGGGCTGACTCTGCCAGGCTCAGTGGAAAATTTAAAGTAGGTTATTGCAATGTGCATTCAGACTTCAGCAAGTGCTGGATTTCTGGAGCAGCCTCATCTCATGGAAGCCCCAGCCAGAGTGGAAAAAATGTGTGTGTGTGCTTCCATCTTCCTTATCCCCCGGAATATCCAGAAAATCATCCTGGTAGAAAATTCCCCAGGCTGGTTCTGGACCTGTTTGGGAAGGATTTCCTTTTACTAGTCCCAAATGGATGGAGCTGGAATCTCCTCCAGGGGAGCCTATGGCTCTTCAGGGGCATCATATATGGGGTGTTTCATATATATATATATATATTTTTAAATTATTTTAAACATATTTATATTTATATTTATATTTATATTTATATTTATATTTATATTTATATTTATATTTATATTATATTTATTATTAATATATATTAGATATATATTACATAATATTATATATTTTATATGTATAACATTATATATATATAATATATAGGATATGTATTATATGTATATAATACCTCAGGGGTATATTATATTATATTATATTATATTATATTATATTATATTATATTAATTATATTATATTATATTATATTATATTATATTATATTATATTATATTATATTATATTATATTATATTATATTATATTATATTATATTATATTATATTATATTATATTATATTATATTATATTATATTAGTGGGTATTCTCATCTGAGCAGCAGCAAAGCACAAATCTTGTGAGGAGGGAGTGATTTTCTCCAACAGAATGGGGTTTTTCAATCTTGCTGTAATCCTGCTCTTAAATCTCATCAGCCAGGATGACTTTTTAATATCATTTGTGTCCAGAAAATTGAAATTTAGAAAATAGCAGGGTTTTTTTCTGGGGAAGAGGAATGAGTTAGAGAAAAGCCTTTAGTCTGCAACCTGAATTGTGGCCCACTCATCCCACACACTTGTGCACAGTCATGCTGCAGCTGGAAAACCAAATATCAGGATGGGAGGCATTTACTAAATCACTCATCAGGTTTAAACTTGGAATTAAATCCATTTCTGGCCAGTCTGTGACAATGTGACACCAAGGGAACTTCATGGGCTGCACTTCAAGTGCAGATCTCAGTTTGTGCTGCATTTGGCCACAAAGTTTGCTGCAGTCCAGGCCCCGTTCCAGTGGCACTTGGATGGCTCAGGGACCTTGTTCTTTTCCCTTTGTGCCCCAGAACAGTTGGCTCAGATGGGGAAGAGCTGTGTTGGCATCCAGGTGAGCTGGGCACAGATTCCCTGCTGGCCTGAGCAAATCCCAGGGGAATTTCAGTGGTGGGGAAATGTGAGAATGGAGAATCCCAGAATGGGGTCATGGAGGGTTTGGGATGGAAGGGTCTGGAAAGGGCATCCAATCCCATCTGCCACAGCTGGGGATGCCACTCAGTGTCCCAGGCTGCCTTGGGCACTGCCAGGGATGCAGGGATGGAATTCCACCCCAGCCCTGCCCACCCTCACAGGGAACAATTCCTCATTGCCCAGATCCCACCCAGCCCTGCCCTCTGGCACTGGCAGCCATTCCCTGTGTGCTGTCCCTGCATCCCCTGGCAATTGTCTCTCTCCAGCTTTCCTGGGGCTCCTTCAGGCCCTGCAAGGCCACCCTGAGCTCAGCCCAAAGCTTCTCCTGTGCAGGTGAACAATGCCAGCTGTGCCAGCCTTTCCTCCCAGCACAGCTGCTCCATCCCTCTGCCCATCCTGGAGCCTCCTCTGGGCTCTCTGCAGCAGCTCCAGCTCCTCCCTGGGCTGGGGCAGATCTGCAGGTGGGAAATCACCTGTGGGGGCTCAGGGACACAACCCCAACCCCAATCCCAATCCCAATCCCAATCCCAATCCCAATCCCAATCCCAATCCCAATCCCAATCCCAATCCTTCTCCTGATCCCAGTTTGGGGCTCTGGGCTGGGCCCGTCTCTCCCAGGGCTGCTCCCTCTGCTCATCCCAGCCTGGATTTCTGTCAGGCTGTCCCAATCCACGTTCAGCACCAGCATTTTGGCTTTTCCCAAAGGATTCACAGGCCTGGAGCTCCTTTGGGCCACGGGAGGAGCTGCTGCCAGGGCAGGGCCACAGGGAGCCACCCCTGCCCTCTCCAGCTCTGCCCTGACACTTTCATCGCTCCCATTTCCTAACCAACAACATTGTCTGCCCTGCCCTGAGGGAAGTGTTGTGAAAATAAAGGGATGGCAATTGTGAAAATAAAGGAATTGGAGTTGTGCAAGGCCAGAGAAGCAGCTTTTCAGAGGTGTTTATTCAAATACAGACAAATATGTAGGGCAGTAGAAGCAAACACTCCCAGCAATGCTGGGCCTCATTATTCCAAACTCCATTTAAAGTTCTGGCTGCATTTCTGGCCTCCTGAAGAAACTGAGGAGTCTTTAGGCCTTGGGAAAGCCTTGGAATGACACCCAAAGAGGAACCAGTCAGGAGGTGAACAAGTGTACATTTGAGGGTATAAGGAAGTTTATTGTGGGAGATAAGGGCTTTGTTTGGAGGCAGTTGGAATTGTGTGCTGTAAATAATGTTTGCTAACACGGGATTGCTGTGGGAAAACAAACTGTGGAAAAGTTGTTGGGAGAGTCTGGCTGGTGCCACGTGTGGAGGGAGCATGGGCTGGAGGAAAAACCTCCCAGGGTTGTGTCATTAAAAATTCTTATCTCAGGGTGTTGATAGGAGAGAGGGAAATGAGGCTTCTGCAACCCTGCTGGGGGTTTGGAGGGAGCCATTCCCTGTGCAGATTCCTGGGGTTTTTGGGAAATAACAGGAAAGGGATTGAGTGGCAAGATGGAGCCAGATGGGATTGGGGCTGTGCTCCCAGGGAACAGGGACAGGAGCAGAGGGAACGGCCTCAGGCTGGGCCAGGGCAGGAATTTGCCCATGGAAAGGGAGCTCAGGCCTTGGAAACCCAGAGCACACAGGGAATATTTCTGTGTCTGCTCTGGGGTGCCCTGACCCCCAGGGCAGCACTGACTGTGACCCTCATCCATGGAGAAAGTTTCCCAGACTTCAAGATAGACTGGAACCCCCAAAAGTGTGAAATAGATTACAGAGAGCAGTGTAGGTGTATCACTGGTGAGAAATTGAGGTTTTGGGGTTTTTAGTGTGTTGTGGATGGAAGCAAGATGGAGGGCACAGGGTGTTGTCCTGGGTTTGCTCTTCATGCTTCTTCTTCCTTCCTTCTCCAGTGGGTTTGGGTGGCATTTTGTAATTGGGCAGGAAAAGTCCCCATTGCAGCTCTTTGGGATCAGTTATTGGGTTAAAAGGGAAAATAATCCAGGTGTCAGTTCTTCACTGGATAGTTCAGTCTTAAAAGACCTTGTACCAAGAGATTGTTGGGCATTTTGTGCCTTCTAATGAAAAGCTGCAGAACTCACAGCAGTGAGACTGTTTTACTGATAACAAATAATAAACACCTGAGTGTGAACATGAAACACCATCTCGAGTGCCTTCAATCCAGACCCAGAGAAACCCAGAACTGGCACTGCCACACCAGGCCTTGGCAAGGGCTGCCCAGGGAGCTTTGCAGTGCCCATCCCTGCAGGTGTCCCCTGCAGGTGGCACTGAGTGCTCTGGGCTGGGGACAAGGTGCCCATGGGGCACAGCTGGCACTCCATGACCTTGGAAATCTTTTCCAACCTCAGGGATTTTGGAATTCCATGAACATTTCCCTGCTGAAATTGAGGAAATCTCTCCTAAGGATGTGTTTTCCCTAAGATTTATAACGAAATTCACTTGGACTTTGATGGCAGAAGATAAAACCATGACACAGATAAACCAAATTTCAGGCTTCTGCTAAATGTTAGGATCCTGGGAATAGCAAAGCTCTCCAGAGGGAAATTCCTTCCAGTGATAAAATAATTCACCAGCTCCAGCTCTCCTCCTGGGAAGCAGCACAATGCAATCAACTGAACCTTTCAGAACAAACAAGAAACAGAATTTTACCTGAGTTCAGTGCCTTTCAGTCACACCAAATTTCATCCCAAATTGTTGAAGTTTGCTGAGGTGACAGGTCCAGAAAATCACGTTGTGCTGTTCCACTCCTTGGCAGCTGCTCCTGGCAGTCCCAGTTGGACTTGGTGGATGTTGGTTTCTTTTCCAGCTTCCCCCTCTGCAGAACCCTTGGGATTTGAGATGCATTTCAGAATTTGGCCTTCCAAACTCAGGGCACCAAGTGGGCCTGGCTGCCTCCCAGGCCATGTCTGTGAGAATTGCTTTTTTATTCCTCTTTGGAATGTGGTCAATTTATAAGCTGTCCCCACACCCTTTCTCTGCAGGAGTCACTTCATTTCTTTGTGAGCTTTGCTGTTAAACTGTGCATAATTTGGGGTTTTTACTGTTCTCCCCCTGCTTTTGAGGCCGCTTTGTGAGTTTTAAAAAGATGTTAATTTTCCTTTTGTTGTTTTCTGTCGACCACTTAATCCTTTTCCCATTCCAATTGTTTTTCTTATTGCTCCCCTCCAACTTTTCTGTTGTTTGAAATGTCTGTCATCCCAAACTCGCCTTTGTTCTCCCAACAATGATTTGGGGAGCCTCCCTGCTGAGGGACATTCCAAATGTGTGTGTGGCTGTGGATGGGGGATTTTGGCCTTCCCTGCTCTCCTTCCTTCATCTGGGCCATCAGCAGATCCCAGCAGCTCCAGGCCTTCCCTTGGAATCTGATTGCCAGGCAGAGTCACTAGCAGCTGGATATCCCTCAGACTCCACCAGGGTGGATTTATTTTATCAATTTTGGCCTGGCCACGACTCCTCTTGAGCTCAGAAAATTGAATTGAAGTCTCCCAAACCTCCCAGCAGCTCTGCAAGCATTCAGGAGCTGTGTCCTTATCCTTCCTACCCAAGTGGAAGCAATCCAAAATCGTGACTCATTGCCTCAAAAAGAATGGAGAATGGGCTGAAATCCCTGGGGGTATTTTCTGATCAGAGGGGAAGTCCAGATATTTATCAGGTACTGAAATATTTTCGTTTCAGCTCAAAGAATTTCACCTCAAAAGACCTTGGTCCCCCATAACCATCTCCAAAGGTGTGGGAATCACAGCTGGGGGCAATTCTGAGAATTTTGGGGTGCCAAGGGCTGGATCTTAAAGATATTTGGGTGCCCAGGGTTAGGTAACAGCAATATTATCTCCCTGAGCTTAGAGTGGAGATCCCTAACTCAATTCCAACCCAGATCCTGCAGGAATTCCATAACTAAAGAGCCACTGGATGGAAATGGGACAGGGATGCTCCATGATTGTCTCCAGGTGGAAGAGTGGAATTGCCAAAGAGGAGGAGAGGATTTAGGACTGTGGCTTCTGCAGGCACAGAGAATCCTCTGCAAACAGACAGGGTTTTTGGGATGGGTGGAATTCAAGGAACCTGATTGGAACGTCTTGGAACCTTCTGGAAAACTTCTTGCTGTTGGAATCATTTCCATGGATATTGAAGCAGTGGGATTTGAAAGTCTTGGTACCCACACCAAAATTACAGCTTCTGTTCACTGCTGTAACAGCTCAACATTTCCAGGTGGGTTTATCCTGGGTGGATGTGGCTTAGGAATGGGAATCATTGAGCTGCTCCAAAAAAATGGGCTCCTTTAGGAGAATCCATCACCCACATTTGCCATTCCCACCCAAAATGGTTTCATTCCTTTTAAAAGCAAATTTGGGATTGGCTATGAGGCTTTTAAATAAATGTGTGACCTTCCACCAAACCATCCTGGACAAGAATTCCTGAGGGAATCCTGCAGGACACCAACCATTCCATCCAGGATCCGTCCCTGGGGATTGGAACTGGATTACAGAGGGCAGATCCTCACAATCACCACGGAACACTGGAAATCCTGGGAGAAATCCAGTTTTTCCAGGGCATTTAAGTCAACAGCTGGGCTTGGAGCAGCTGAAGTTGGGTGGTTGTGGTGGCATCTCCTCACAGGCCCAGTGTGAGGCTGCAGGGTCACAGAATCATGGAATGGTTTGGAAGGACCTCAGGGATCATCTCATCCCACCCCTGCCATGGCAGGGGCACCTCCCACTGTCCCAGGCTGCTCCAAGCCCAATGTCCAACCAGGCCTGGGACAATTCCAGGGATGAGGAGCTGAGCATGGCCCAGCACACCCAGCCCTGCCCATGGCCTGCACACAAACAAAGCCTTTGGACTTTCTTGGAAAACTTCTTGGAAAACTCCTTTTCCAGCCCAAGATCCTGCAGCTTTGCCTTCCTGATGATTGTCCTGCTTCCCCTGGCAGCAATCCCCGACTGATCTGAGCAGCACCAGCTGCCCCAGGTCGCTTTTGGGTTTGTTTCTCTTCCCCTTTGGGCTGGGTGCAGCTCTTCTGGAATTGTTTTTTCTCAGTAGAGGGCAGGGAATTATTTAAAGGGGATTCCAGGATTATCAAAGCAAACTCTCTGCTCTTTCCAGTGGCTGGTACAGCTGGGAATATCCTCCCCTGAGAGTGAGCAGCTTGGAGGATCCTTCATGCCCATGCCAGGAGCACTCCTGAAATCCCCTGATCCTTAGTATTTAAGGAATGGGAATATTTCATTCCTGGCATTTCCTGAGCAGAAGAATGGGAATGCTGCCTGTGCATCAGTATTTATCCTAAATAATGAGCACCCTGCTCCTGGCTCCCTCCTGTCTCTGTGCCCACAGCTGGAACAGACCCTGTGACATTGTCACCCTGCTTGTCCCTCAAAACCAGGGAACAGCCATGATGCCTCAGGTCTGAGCTTTTCTATTTTTCAGTTTCTGTGCTGCTTTAGTGTGTGGGTCTGAGCTTCACATGATGGGATGGTGAGCTCTGTGCACAGAGCAGGGAGACAAAACAATTCCTGCTCCAGCTGGGCACCAAGGACAAATGATCCAAATCTCAGCCCAGGAGCACAAACCCCGTGGGCTGCAGAGAGAAAAACAAGCAGGGTGGGACTGCCTGGGCTAAAGCTGGGATGGGACAATGAACTGCAAGATGCAAATGGAGCAGAACTGATCCCAGGGACAGAGCCCGTGCCCGGCCGTGCATTTTGGGGCCATTTGGGTTCATCTTGGGTTCATTTTGGGGCCATTTTGGTTCATCTTGGGTTCATTTTGGGGCCATTTTGGTTCATCTTGGGTTCATTTTGGGGCCATTTTGGTTCATCTTGGGTTCATTTTGGGACCATTTTGGTTCATCTTGGGTGCAGCCCTGGCTGGGCTGTGGTGCTGCCCAAGGTGCATCCATGGAGGAGATGCTTTGGATAAATCCCTGCTTTATTCTTTAGCTCTGTCCAAGGTTCCAAAGACATCACCAGGCTCCAAGGACCCTGAGCCTCCTCTGCTGCTTCCAAGGGGAACTGGGGAGGGAAAACCCAGCTGGGAACCTTCTCCTCCCTACCTGTGACCTTCAGATCTGCTCCCAGCACCAGCCTGAGCTGAGCTCAGCTCATCAGCACCAGCAGCAGCCCTGAGAGCCCTGCAGGAGTTGGGCAATCCCCAAGGAATGCTGGGGGTCCCCACCAAGAGAAGATTCGTGTGTCTTCATCTGTGGTGTTGTGAGGGCCACAGGATGAGGTGAGAGATGGGAATTTGACTCCAAGTTCTCAGAAGGCTGAATATCATATCATATCATATCATATCATATCATATCATATCACATAACATAACATAATGTAATAATATATAATGTAATGTAATATAATATATAATTTAATATAATAATATATAATGTAATAATATATATTGTTATGTTATATTATATTATATTACATTACATTATATTACATTATATTACATTACATTATATTACATTACATTACATTATATATTATTATATTATATTATATTATTACATTGTCAATACATTACATTATATTACATTACATTATATTACATATTATTACATTATCAATACATTATATTGTATTATATTGTATTATATTATATTATATTATATTATATTATTACATTATATTATATTATATTATATTATATTATATTATATTATATTATATTATATTATATTATATTATATTATATTATATTATATTATATTATATTATATTATATTATATTACATTATATTATATTATATTACATTACATTATATTATTACATTATATTATATTACATTACATTATATTATATTATATACTAAAACTATACTGAAAAAAGGAGACATCAGAAGGCTTAACAAGAATGAATAATAAAAACCTGTGACTCCTCAGAGTCCAACACAGCTGGCTGAGATTTGTCATTAATTCCACACAATTCACGTGGAACCAATGAAAGAATCACCACATTCCAAAGCAGCAGAACACAAGGAGAAGCAATCAGATAATTATTATTATTATTATTTTATTATTTTTCTCTGAAGCTTCTCAACTTCCCAGGAGAAGAAATCCTGGTGAAGGGATTTTTTCAGAAAATATCACAGGGACATTCTGCAGCAGAATTCCCAACTCTGACACCCTGCTGAGGAGGCTGAGGGGATCGTCCTGGGATAAAGGGTCAGATACAGGGAATTATGGAATGGTTTGGGTAGGGAGGGAATTGAATCATCCCATCCCATCCCATCCCTGACACCTTCCACCACCCCAGGCTGCTCCAAACCCCGTCCAACCCGACCTTGGACACTTCCCTGAGCACCCAAAACTCCCCTGGGCACCCACAGCTCCCAAACCCTGAGCACCCACAGATCCCCTGAGCACCCACAGCTTCCAGGGAGCACCCAGAGCTTCCAAACCCTGAGCACCCACAGCTCCCAAACCCTGAGCACCCACAGCTTCCAAACCCTGAGCACCCACAGCTTCCCTGAGCACCCACAGCTTCCAGGGAGCACCCAGAGCATCCCCGAGCACCCACAGATCCAGGGAGCACCCACAGCTTCCATGGAGCACCCACAGCATCCCTGAGCACCCACAGATCCCCTGAGCACCCACAGCTTCCCTGAGCACCCACAGCTCCCCTGAGCACCCACAGCTTCCAGGGAGCACCCACAGCTCCCCTGAGCACCCACAGCTTCCATGAGCACCCACAGATCCCCTGGGCGCCCACAGATCCCCTGGGCACCCACAGATCCCCTGAGCACCCACAGATCCCCTGAGCACCCACAGCTTCCCTGAGCACCCACAGCTTCCATGAGCACCCACAGCTTCCATGGAGCACCCACAGCTTCCATGGAGCACCCACAGCATCCCTGAGCACCCACAGCTTCCAGGGAGCACCCACAGCATCCCTGAGCACCCACAGCTTCCAGGGAGCACCCACAGCTTCCCTGAGCACCCACAGCATCCCTGAGCACCCTCCTCTGAGCACCCACAGCTTCCCTGAGCACCCACAGATCCCAAACCCTGAGCACCCACAGCTTCCATGAGCACCCACAGCTCCCCTGAGCACCCACAGCTCCTCTGTTCCCACAAAGCTCAGCCAGGACCCTCTCACGGATCCAGTGGAATCTCACCATCCCACAAACTCCCCTCAGGGTTTCCCTGAGCCAGCAGCGCCCTCCACACACACCCAGCTCGGCATCCCCAGCCCAGGGGGGATCAGAGCCTGTCACAGCCATTCTTCTTAAGAAATCCTTTCTTAGGATTTCTCCTTGCTGGAGCTCACAGGCTTACCAGCAAATGTAAACAATTATTATCTGCTGCTGTGGAATGCAGCAGGTTCACCTGTGGTTGGATGGTCAGCAGATATTTGGATCTGCTGACCATTCACAGCACGACTGCTATCGCTCTGTGCTGGGACACAGACATTGTTATTCATTCCTTTCTATCTCTCTGTTAGCTTAGCAGCTTCAGAAGAAGCTCCCTGCCTTTCTATCTTTATGTAATATAGTTATAATGTTATATATATATCATAATATAATAAATATAGCCTTCTGATCATGGAATCAAGAGTCTCCCTCATCCATCCATCTACAAACCCCTGCCCCATCGGCAACAAGAGCCCTCCCAGGAGAGCATCCTCGAGCCTGGAATGCTGCAGGAGAGCCAAGCTCCCCCTCTTCCTGCACTGCTGCCTCCTGATCAAGCCTCTCCTTTGCTGGGGTTTGTGTTTTCCCAAGGGCTCCTCAGTGGGATGCTCCAGGAAAATCCTGCCAGCACCCAAGCTGGAGAGCAGTGAATCACAAAATCTCACATTGAAACCTCTCACATTTTAAACAATGCTGATGGGGTTTAGGCTTGTGCTTCCAGGCTGAACGTTGAAAATAGCTGGGAGGGTTTTGATTGAAATTGCAGCATTCCAGAGCCTGGAAAGTGGGATGGATTCAAACTGACAGGGAGGGGATTTAGGTGGGATATTGGGAATGAGGAATTCTTTATGCTGAGGGTGCCCCCGGATCCCTGGCAGTGCCCAAGGCCAGGTTGGACACCGGGGCTGGAGCAGCCTGGGACAGTGGGAGGTGTCAGGGATGGGATGATCCCTAAAGCCCCTCCCAAACCAAACCAGTTTGTGATTCCATGAGAGAGGGGAGATCCTGGCAGTGCTGGATCCATCCTGGGTGACTCTTTGGGCAGAAATAACCTGGGCACATCCTTAGAGAAATTCCTGACTCCAACAGCCCTGGTTTATATCCCAAAGTCGCAGCCTTTCCTTTCCTTTCCTTTCCTTTCCTTTCCTTTCCTTTCCTTTCCTTTCCTTTCCTTTCCTTTCCTTTCCTTTCCTTTCCTTTCCTTTCCTTTCCTTTCCTTTCCTTTCCTTTCCTTTCCTTTCCTTTCCTTTCCTTTCCTTTCCTTTCCTTTCCTTTCCTTTCCTTTCCTTTCCTTTCCTTTCCTTTCCTTTCCTTTCCTTTCTTTTCTTTCCTTTTCCTTTCTCTCTTCTCTTCCTTCTCTTCTCCTCTCTTCTCCTCTCTTCTCCTCTCTTCTCCCCTCCCCTCCTCCCCTGCAGGTGGCACTGAGTGCTCTGGGCTGGGGACAAGGTGCCCATGGGGCACAGCTGGCACTGCAGGGGCTGGCAGGGCTGTGCCAGCCCCGGGGGTTTGGGGATCAACCTTGAAACTGGGACAAATTAAATGGAAAATTTAAAACTACACCAAAGAAACTGAAAAAGGACAAATAAGCAACATTTTTATATTTGCAGCCTCTGCTGAGTTTCATGGAGTGGAGTTGAAATCTTAAATTATTCCCCTTCCTGCTCAATCCAAATTCAGGGCCCAGATTCCAGGTCTGAGGCAAAATCCCTTTAAACCCCAAACTTTCTGTCCACTTTGTGATTAAGAAAACCTTTGAGAAACCCCTAAATAAGCCACATTCTTGCAGTTGGCACTTTCTACACACAAAATGTGAATTTTCAGCAGGGAGGGCAGCCCAGGGAGCCAAACCTGGAGCTCAGATTCCCCAATCCAGGCTCAGATTCCCAAATCCAGGCCCAGATTCCCCAATCCAGGCTCAGATTCCCAAATCCAGGCTCAGATTTTCCCAAATCCACACTCAGATTCCCAAATCCAGGTTCAGATTCCCCAATCTAGGCTCAGATTCCCAAATCCAGGGCTCAGATTCCCAAACCCAGGCTCAGATTCCCCAATCCAGGCTCAGATTCCCAAACCCAGGCCCAGATTCCCAAATCCAGGCCCAGATTCCCAAATCCAGGCTCAGATTCCCAAACCCAGGCTCAGATTCCCAAACCCAGGCTCAGATTCCCAAATCCAGGCCCAGATTCCCAAATC
Organism: Geothlypis trichas; assembly: GCA_009764595.1. Lineage (NCBI taxonomy): Eukaryota > Metazoa > Chordata > Aves > Passeriformes > Parulidae > Geothlypis > Geothlypis trichas. Next base: position 115,840,704 of record CM019902.1, on the reverse strand, counting down.
CAGGGCTCAGATTAAAAGAAAAAAGAAAATCAAATTTAAATTTAAAAAATAATTATGAAAATACTCCCCAAAAACCAAAAATCACAAATCCAGACATAACTCTTAAAGGAAGATGTAGGGAAAAAGAAAATGTTATTCTTTCTCCTGATGCATTTTTTAAAAATTAAGATACTCAGAAGAACTGGTTGCTTTTCCTTTCCAAAATTCCACATCTAAGGAAAAAAAAGAGCAAAAAACCCCCCTAGGAATGATCCAAGCACTGGATTTACATCAGAGAGCAGGAGGTCTGTATATATATAACAATAATATCACTGATTTTCCTCCTGTTTTCACCAAAAGAAAGGCAGAAAGGACTCATGAACATTTTATTCTGCTGTTTTTTCCCAGTTGGAAATGTCCATTGATGGCAAAATGAAGAATCTTTGATTCTCCTGCTCCTACAAAAGCTTGGGGAGTCTCTAATTCCCACCTGGAATTTTCTGGCCTTACCTATAAAGGAATTTTTACCTGTGCTTTGGACATTGTTTACCTTAAGGACCATGAGGTGGCTCTTGGCAGTGAAAGTTTTGGGATTTTTTAATATTTATTAAAAATAAAGAGTCAGGTTTTACTTTTAACCACAGTTTTATTGCCTTTTATTTCCCTCCAAAGAAACCCCCATCAAATCACATCCTAAATTTCTGTATTTCCACTGCAGATTTCTTAATCTCACATGTAAATATTCACATCCTAGATTTCTCTATTTCCACTGCAGATTTCTTAATCTCTCATGTAAATATTCACATCCTAGATTTCTCTATTTCCACTGCAGACTTCTTAATCTCTCATGTAAATATCCATATTCTGAAATAATCTCTGGAAAAAATGCTATTTATAGCATCCTGCTGCTGGAGAAATCTCCATTATCAATGTAATGCTCCGAGAAAAAAGCAAATCAATTTGCAGACTTGTCAAACAGCAAGATAAGCACCCAGATTAAAACTATTCCAATTATTCTAAACAAAAAGAAACCTCAATGAAGATCCTGTGACAGACCACACACATCCCATGGCCAAAAAGTGATTTTTTTTTTTTGTTTTTTGTTTTGTGATGGATTTATCACAAATCTTTTGCACAGCAGCAATAAAAAATGGGTTAAAAAAGGTTTGAGATTTTCAGTTTTTCTTGGCAGAGAGGAGTTTGTGCCCAGGGCTGGCTGGGGGGAGGCCCCTGCACTGCTCTGCCCTGGCCAGGGGCTGTCTGAGGAAAGCTCTGCGGATCACATCCACGTCCCGGCCCAGCTGATCCATCATGGGGGACACCAGGGAAGGGGGAGCCTCCAGGTCGATCAGGAAATACCTGCAGTGAGAAACACAGCAAATAAATCCATCAAAATGCTGGGGTGGGACTAAATCCACCAAAATTCCTGGGGTGGGAAAAAATCAGCCAAAATACCTGGGCTAGATTCATCAAAATTCCTGGGGTGGGAAAAAATCCACCAAAATTCCTGGGGTGGGACTAAATCCACCAAAATTCCTGGGGTGGGACAAAATCCACCAAAATTCCTGGGGTGGGACTAAATCCACCAAAATTCCTGGGGTGGGACTAAATTAACCAAAATACACCAAAATATCTGGGCTGGAAGTAAATCCACCAAAATTCCTGGGGTGGAACAAAATTAACCAAAATTCCTGGGGTGGGACAAAATTAACCAAAATTCCTGGGCTGGAACAAAATACACCAAAATACCTGGGGTGGGACAAAATACACCAAAATACTGGGCTGGAACAAAATAACCAAAATATCTGGGCTGGAAGTAAATCCACCAAAATACCTGGGGTGGGACAAAAGCCACCAAAATACCTGGGCCAAATCCACCAAAGTACCTGGGTTGGAACAAAATACACCAAAATTCCTGGGGTGGAACAAAATTAACCAAAATTCCTGGGGTGGGACTAAATTCACCAAAATTCCTGGGGTGGGACTAAATTCACCAAAATTCCTGGGGTGGGACTAAATCCACCAAAATTTCTGGGCCAAATCCACCAAAATACCTGGGCTGGGACTAAATACACCAAAATTCCTGGGGTGGAACAAAATTAACCAAAATTCCTGGGGTGGGACTAAATTCACCAAAATTTCTGGGCCAAATTCATCAAAATTCCTGGGGTGGGACTAAATTCACCAAAATACCTGGGGTGGGAAAAAATCAGCCAAAATACCTGGGCTAAATCCACCATTTCCCTGGGAATGTTGTCCCACCCAACACTCCTGGAGCTCTGTCCAGTTCTGCTGAACCAAGGAGATTTATGGGGATTTTTGAAGGAGTTTTGAATAAATCAGAGATGGGACAGGGCTGGGGTTTGAGGTCCCTTCCACCCCAAACCATTCCATGGGTGGGTTTTGAGGTCCACTCCCACCCAAACCATTCCATGGATGGGTTTTGAGGTCCAATCCCACCCAAACCATTCCATGGGTGGGTTTTGAGGTCCATTCCCAAACCATTCCATGGGTGGGTTTTGAGGTCCAATCCCACCCAAACCATTCCATGGGTGGGTTTTGAGGTCCATTCCAACCCAAGCCATTCCATGGGTGGGTTTTGAGGTCCATTCCCCCCCAAACCATTCCATGGGTGGGTTTTGAGGTCCCTTCCACCCCAAACCATTCCATGGGTGGGTTTTGAGGTCCATTCCACCCAAACCATTCCATGGGTGGGTTTTGAGGTCCATTCCACCCCAAACCATTCCATGGGTGGGTTTTGGGGTCCAATCCCACCCAAACCATTCCATGGGTGGGTTTTGGGATCCATTCCCACCCAAACCATTCCATGGGTGGGTTTTGGGGTCCAATCCCACCCAAACCATTCCATGGGTGGGTTTTGAGGTCCATTCCCACCCAAACCATTCCATGGGTGGGTTTTCAGATCCAATCCACCCCAAACCATTCCATGGGTGGGTTTTGAGGTCCAATCCCACCCAAACCATTCCATGGGTGGGTTTTGAGGTCCAATCCCACCCAAACCATTCCATGGATGGGTTTTGGGGTCCAATCCCACCCAAACCATTCCATGGATGGGTTTTGAGGTCCATTCCCACCCAAACCATTCCAGAACCCCCCAGTTCTCCCAGCCCACCTCCCCATGGAGCACCTCACAACCCAAAAGTGACATCCCATAAATGAAGACACGTTGTCCAAGCAGGACCAGACACCTCAAGTTCATCCCAAAACTGCCCCTGACAGAGAGGACTTTGCAGGAATTTTGGATTTTTCCTAAGTCAGCTACAGCAGGAGCATCCCATGTTCACAAAGGTGATCCTGGAGGGAAAATCCCCAGGACCAGAAGGGAACTGGGAACCTGAGGGGGAAATGCAGGAGCTGGGGCTGTGAACAAGCCCTGCTCGTGCCCTTCAGGCTGCACTGGGGTCAGGTTTTTGCATCACATCCCAAATATTGCACCCCAAGAGCCCCATGGGGCCAGGAGTGACTCAGGATTGCAGAATGCACCCCTGGAAAACATGGGAACAACATTTATCCTCAGCCACCACCCTGACCTCACAGAGCAGCCACGTCACAGCCTCAGCTCACCCCCAAACCCTTCCCAGAAGGTGCAGAACTCTCTATGGGAGGGGTGGGATGGAAAAAATCCCACATGAGATCCCAAATGCTGAGGTGGGACAGGTGCCCAGCATTGGCTGGGTGTCCCTGGAGCCAGGGCAGCAGTGCCAGCCCATGCCAGCCCAGCATGCCAGGGTGCCTGAGCTGCAGGGATTGGCCCAGGGATTGCCCCAGGGATTTGGGGGATTCTGCTGGGCTCCCTCCTCCTCCTCCTCCTCACAAATCCCCACAACATTTGGCTTTTGGGCAGCTCAGTGCCCACTGCTCTGTGGGTTCCTGAGTGCAGGGATGGAGTTTAGGGACAGGAACCATTTCCCAGCCTGGCCAATTGTATGGAAGTGCAGCCCAGAGGGATCCAAGGATGCACCCTCCCAAAATGTGGGAATGTGGGGCTGATCCTCTGCTGCAGCCACTGGAGAATTCAGCAGATGCCACTTGGGAAGCAGCTCCCAAACCCTCTCACCTGGCAGAGGGAGGCTGGGGGCAGCAATTCCAGAATTCCAGCTGGGATTCCTGCCCCTCTCCCCTGATCCCACCGCCATCCCTGCATCCTGACAAATTCCATTTCTGCCCAGCTCTCATCTGCTGCTTCTCATTGTGCTCCTAAAACGGCAAGAGGGTTGTTTTGTTTTTTTATTTTTTTGGTTTGTTTTGTTGGGTTTTTTTAAATTTTTTTAAATTTTTTTTTCCTCCTCCAAAGGCTGCTTTGCAACTTTGTGCTTTCTCTGCCATTAGCAAAGGGTGGAAATTTCCACTGACGCACTGTTGATAAGCCAAGGAGAGCAGGGGGGGAAGGGAGGATGAGCTGTTCCAGCAGATCTTTCTGACTCCTCTCAGGAAAAGGTATTTTATCAAAATTGCAGGCACTGGGAAACAAAAAACCCGTGGGGTTTCAAAAACAACCACCTCTCTCCAACGTGAGCAAGGTTCCTTCCCTCTGCCACAACAAAACAAAGAGGGAGAGAGAGAGAAGGGAGGGAGAAGCAGCGTTAAAAAAAAAGAGAAAAAAATTGGATTTCTTCAGGAAAGAAAGAAGGGCTGGAAAAACAATGAGCAGCACAATGGACAATGGCATCCCTGAGGAGATCTGAACCCCTTCCCCTCAAATCTCCACACTGCAATCAGCTGCCAGGGGGCCAGGGGGGGTTTGAAAGCCTCAAAGCTTCGTTGCAGGCAGTGATGTGTGACCCCACACTCTGCTGTTTGTGGAGTAAACAACCCCAAATCCCAGCCAGACAAAGGCAGGGAAAAATACAGGAATGCAGCAGGGAGAGCACCTCGTTCTTGCAAGGAGAAATGCAAAAAGCATTTGGGCTCTCCAGGAGTCACCAGGGGAGAAATGCAGGAAAATTCCACTGATTCACCAGGAGCCCACAGTTATTTTTGTCCTCCTGCTTGACTGCAAACACAAGGATGATTTAAATGCAGGGGAGCAGACTGGAACACATTAAAACAATGCATTAACTCCAAAAAAAAAAAAAAAATTAAAATGTAAGATGGTCTCAAATAGAGGAGGACGTGCCTTTGCATATGAGGGAAATAAAAAAAGAGGACAACAAAAAAGAGTAGGGTTTTATTTCTCAAATGTACCAAAGTCAAGCCAGAAATTGTTTGAACCTTGAGTCCTAAGGATGCTCAAATCTGCTGCTTTCAGGTGGGCAGGGTAGGACTTCAAGGATCTTGGATGGAAATTCCCTTTGAAATCCTCCTGGAATACAACTCTGGGCCAAGGGGAGCAGTGAGGATGTGGTGGCCTTGGAAGAGGCTGTGGGGTCCCAAGTTTTGACCCCAAAACATCTCCCTCATGTGGAGGTGGAAGATCCAAGGGAAAGAAAATGATCTGAAGAACAGCAGAGGGGAAAGGAGCAGAAAACACCTGGAGGAAACCACAGCAGGAGCAGGAGCAGCTCCACATTGTCCTCATTAAGGTAATTCCACAAAAATAATTTTTTTTTGTTTTTGCTACCTGAATGTTCATTTTTAGGACCATGGCAATGGGGGAATTTGCTTTGCCCCTCCTCAGCAGGGCAAGCTCATGATCAGGATTGTCAGAAGGACCAGCACAAGTGTTGCCTTCAGCTTTTACAAACATGGCAGTGGAAATGCCTTGAAAATCTGGGCAGGACCAGCTCCAACCCAAAAATTGGACTTTAGTGACCAAAACTGAGCCACAGCAATGATGGGAATGATCCACAGAGAGCTTGGGGAGAGACAACACCCACAGCCCCAGCAATGGCACTTCCCAAATTCCATCCACAGGCACCTGGGGCTCAGCTGATTGACTCATGGAAAGGTGTTTCATTAATTTAAAGATCATTAAGAACAAAAGAAATTAAAATGAAAGTCAAACACCCTCAAATGGTGGCTGGTGGCCACCCCACCAAGCCCAGTGGCCACCACACTCAGGATGGGTGGGCCACAGGATTTGGGGGATTCTGGTGCCTCCACATCACCAGCTCTGCTCAGGGCCTCTAAAAAGCACCAAAATTCCAAAGGGCACTTGCACAGCTCAGCTGGAAAGGAGAAAACATCCCAAACATTCCAGGGCTTTGAGGCACAGCCATATTTACATGGGGAAAAGTAATGGCTCAACTCATCAATGAAGAAAGCCCCATCTAGTGGAAGAAGACAATCAGCTGAGCAGAAAATACTCCAAATGTGCCTAAATCCACAAATATTCCAGCTGCCTTTGCTCTCCTCCAAGTTCACCAGGACACCTTTTTGCCCAAACAGCTCAAGATGTTCTAAAATCCAAACAGCAACAAAAAGTTGGGTTGGGCATTGAGTTTAAATTTATTTTGGAGGGGGTTAAGTAAGGAAAAAAGCTCCTTTTTAAGATTAATTAAGCTCCTTTCCTGTGTTTTTGTTTTGCCCTCTTTGGTTTTCAAGAGCCATGAAAAGCATCAAGAGGCTCAGCTTGAGCGAGGCCAAACACGTTTGGAGAATGAAGGAAAAATATGAACCCTGCACAATTTGGGTTGAAAAAAGGGTGGGGAAAGGGCTGTTCAAACCTGTGAACGCTCCAGAGAACATTTCTGACAGGTAACCATTATTTCACTCCCAAATCAAAGCAATCAAACCATACCCAGGTGCTGGGGATGATCAGAGGGCACTTCAACCTCTCCATCCACGTGGAAAATTTCATCCTGCCACAAGCAGCAGGTTGAAAATGGAATTGTGCAACTTCCAAAGCTCGGCTGCTCTGTGGGGAGAGGCAAAGCCTGAACATGTAAGAAACAATTTAAATGGAAATGTTTCCAAAAGAGTCAAAAAAAGGGGGTGTCCAGAGAGGTTGTGGATTCCTCATGCCTGGAAATGTGAGGGTGGATGGGGCTTGGAGCAGCCTGGAGAGTGGAAGGTGTTGGGCTGGAACAGAAAGATCTTCAGGATCCCTTCCAGCTCCACCCATTCCATGGTCAATTATTGAATTATTCCTCTCAATAACCTTTCCTGCTGGTTTGGGTTCTGGAAACAAGAGCCTGTCCTGGGCAGGTGCTTTGGCAAATTTTGGAATTTCTGCCTCCCGACCCTTGGATGTTGTTGTGCATCCCTTGATCCTCAGGGACCCTGGAATTCAAATCCTGCAGAAAATCCCCCAGGCACATGTGAAGGTGAACCCCCCAAAATGGAATTCCTGGCTGAGAATTCCTGATCAGCTCCACAAAATGCAAATTTTGGATGATAATTACTGATCAATTCCCCAAAATGTAATTCCCGGATAAGAATTACTGATCAACTCTCCAAAATGGAATTCCTGGATAAGAATTCCTGATCAACTCCCCAGAATGCAATTCCTGAGTAAGAATTCATGATCAGATCCCCAAAATGCAATTCCTGGATAAGAATTCCTGATCAACTCTCCAAATGCAATTTTTGGATGATAATTACTGATCAATTCCCCAAAATGTAATTCCTGGATAAGAACTACTGATCAACTCTCCAAACCACAATTCCTGGGTGAGAATTCCTGACCAGCTCCCCAAAATGGAAATTCTGGATGATAATTACTGATCAACTCTCAAAATGCAATTCCTGATAAACTCCCCAAAATGAAATTTCTGGATAAGAATTCCTGATCAACTCTCCAAATTAATTATTCCTAGATGATAATTCCTGATGAACTCCCCAAAATGGAATTCCTGGGTGAGAATTCCTGATCAACTCCACAAAATACAAATTTTGGATGATAATTACTGATCAACTCTCAAAATGTAATTCCTGGATAAGAATTCCTGATCAACTCCCCAGAATGCAATTCCTGGGTGAGAATTCCTGATCAACTCCCAAAATGCAATTCCTGAAGAACTCCCCAAAATGTAATTTCCTGGGTGATAATTCCTGATCAATTCCCAAAATGCAATTCCTGGGTAATAATTCAGGATGAACACCCCAAATTGGATGAGAATTCCTGATAAACTCCCCAAGAAGCAATTCCTGGATGATAATTCCTGGTCAACTCCCCAAAATGTAATTCCTGGTTGAGAATTCCTGAGCAACTCAGAAATTCTTGGATAAGAATTTCTGGTGAACTCTCAAAATGCAATTCCTGATGAACTCCCCAAAGTGAAATTTCTGGATAAGAATTGCTGATCAACTCTCCAAATGCAATTTTTGGATGATAATTCCTCATCAATTCCCCAAAATGCAATTCCTCAATAAGAATTACTGATCAACTCCCCAAAATGCAATTCCTGGGTAAGAATTCCTGATCAACTCCCAAAATGCAATTCCTGGGTAGGAATTCCTGATCAACTCCCAAAATGCAATTCCTGATGAACTCCTCAAGTGCAATTCCTGATAAACTCCCCAAAATGAAATTTCTGGATAAGAATTCCTGATCAACTCTCCAAATGCAATTTCTAGATGATAATTACTGATGAACTCCTCCAAATGCAATTCCTGCATGAGAATTCCTGATCAACTCCCCAAAATGCAATTCCTGGATAAGAATTACTGATGAACTCCTCAAGATGCAATTCCTGGGTAAGAATTCATGACCAGATCCCCAAAATGCAATTTTTGGATGATAATTCCTGATCAACTCCCAAAATGCAATTCCTGGATGATAATTCCTGATCAATTCTCCAAATGCAACATGCAACTCCTGGATGATAATTCCTGATGAACTCCCCAAAATGCAATTCCTGCATGGTAATTCCTGACCAACTCCACAAATGCAACTCATGATGAATCCCCAAAATGCAATTCCTGCATGAGAATTCCTGATAAACTCCCCAAAATGCAATTCCTGGATAAGAATTTCTGATAAACTCCCCAAAATGCAGTTCCTGGGTGATAAATCCTGATCAACTACCAAAATATAATTCCTGCATGATAATTCCTAATAAACTCCTCAAATGCAATTCCTGCATGGTAATTCCTAATCAACTCCCCAAATGTAATTCCTGGGTGATAATTCCTGATCAATTCCCAAAATCCAATTCCTGATAAACTCCCCAAATGTAATTCCTGCATGGTAATTCCTAATAAACCCCCCAAATGCAGTTCCTGGGTGATAATACCCAATAAAGTCCCCAAATGTAATTCCTGCATGGTAATTCCTGATGAACTCCACAAAATGCAGTTCCTGGGTGATAATTCCTGATCAATTCCCAAAATCCAATTTCTGATAAACTCCCCAAAATGTAATTTTTGGATGGTAATTCCTAATAAACCCCCCAAATGCAATTCCTGGGTAATAATTCCTGATCAATTCCCAAAATCCAATTCCTAATGAACCCCCCAAATGCAGTTCCTGGGTGATAATTCCTGATCAATTCCCAAAATCCAATTCCTGATAAACTCCCCAAATGTAATTTCTGGATGATAATTCCCAATAAACTCCCCAAATGTAATTCCTGCATGGTAATTCCTAATCAACTCCCCAAATGCAGTTCCTGGGTGATAATTCCTAATAAACTCCCCAAAATGCAATTCCTGCATGGTAATTCCTGATAAACTCCCCAAATGTAATTCCTGGGTGATAATTCCAGATCAATTCCCGAAATCCAATTCCTGATAAACTCCCCAAAATGCAATTCCTGGGTGATAATTCCTAATAAACTCCCCAAATGTAATTCCTGGGTAATAATTCCTGATCAATTCCCAAAATCCAATTGCTAATGAACCCCCCAAATGCAGTTCCTGGGTGATAATTCCCAATAAACTCCCCAAATGTAATTCCTGCATGGTAATTCCTAATAAACCCCCCAAATGTAATTCCTGGGTGATAATTCCTGATCAATTCCCCAAATGCAGTTCCTGGGTGATAATTCCTGATCAATTCTCCAAATGCAGTTCCTGGGTGATAATTCCTGATCAATTCCCAAAATGCAATTCCTGGGTGATAATTCCTGATCAATTCCCAAAATGCAGTTCCTGGGTGATAATTCCTGATCAATTCCCAAAATGCAATTCCTGGGTGATAATTCCTGATCAATTCTCCAAATGCAGTTCCTGGGTGATAATTCCTGATCAATTCCCCAAATGCAGTTCAGCAGGAACAAAGCAAGCCCTGGGTTTGCTATTTCAGAGAGCACGGGGGCTGAGGAGACAACTGTGAGTGAAGAGCAAAACAAAAAGATGAAGAGGCAAAGCAAGCAAATAACAAAAGAAAATTGCCATCTTTTCAAAATCAAATTGGAAAGCAAGAAAAAAAAGAAACAACAAGGCAATGAAAAACTGGCAAATAGAACATGGAAATTGTTATGAATAATCAGAGTTTTGCTGGAGAACTCATGGAAGGGTTGGGTTGGAAGGGAATTAAACCCATTCAGTGCCACCCCTGCCATGGCAGGGACACCTCCCACTGTCCCCAGTGTCCAGCCTGGCCTTGGGCACTGCCAGGGATGCAGAGATGGAATTCCATCCCAGCCCTGCCCACCCTGCCAGGGAACAATTCCTCATTGCCCAGATCCCACCCAGCCCTGCCCTCTGGCACTGGCAGCCATTCCCTGGGTGCTGTCCCTCCATCCCTTGTCCCCAGTCCCTCTGCAGCTCTCCTGGATCCCTTCAGGTGCTGATTTCCCTGATCTCCCTGTGCTGGAGGGTGAATCACTGCAGAGAATTCCAGCATTTCTCCCTGTGTAGGATTTTCTGCCCACCACCTTTGGGCCATTCCTGAATTCTGCCTGCCTGCCCTTGGGGGAGATGCTCATGGAATGCCAGCAGGGTTTGGGTTGGGAGGGACCTCAGAGCCCACCCAGTGCCACCCCTGCCATGGCAGGGACACCTCACACTGTCCCCAGTGTCCAGCCTGGCCTTGGGCACTGCCAGGGATGCAGGGATGGAATTCCATCCCAGCCCTGCCCACCCTGCCAGGGAACAATTCCTCATTGCCCAGATCCCACCCAGCCCTGCCCTTGGGCACTGCCACAGGAATAAATGTGCAGAAATGAAATGATGAAAAAGTGGTGAGAAAGGTGTGAAACATTCCTGTGTCCCAGGCAGATTGAACAGAGAGAACCCCACACAGCCCAAAACCAAGAAAAGGGAAGGCCCTGGTGCTCCATCACTTCCCAAACCCTGAACAGGCTGAGCTGCATCACCTTTGCTGCAGAATTAAGAATGGAAACAACACTGGAGTGGGGCTAAAAACCACCAAAACCTCAGAAATTCCAACCCCAGAATGCCAAGGTCCACCTCAATCCCCCATCCCAGCTCCTGCAGCTTCACAGATCCCTGACCTGCAAACCCCTGGAGCCACCAGCTCCCCAGAGGAGTCTGTGGATTTATTTTGGTTTTTCCTGCTTGTTTTGGAGCTGCCTTTGGATCCTTGTCCAAAATCAACCCCCCCAGCCCAAGGGTGACCCCAAACACCCCCTGAGCCCTGGAGAGGCACAAAGGAGGGGCTGGGGCAGGGCCAGAGCAAACACAGAAGCACAAAGTGCCACCCCCAGTGTGCTACTATGGCTTTACAACCTGTTGGAATCTGCTCAGAGGGATTCAGAGCTCCTGGAGCATCTCAAGCAGCAACCAGAGCCTGGCTTCAACATTCCTTCCATTCAGAACCTGCCACACACCTCATTTAAATCAGTTTGGTTTTGTTTGTGCCAGCCAGAAACAGCTCTGGGACAAAATAAAACCACCAAGCACCTTAAAAGCAATTAAAATGCAGCTCATTAATAACAAGGAGTGGCGAGTAAAAGAAATGTTTGGCACAAATTTGTGGCCCAGCAGGAGGGAAAGGTTGGGAATCTTCATGGAAATACATTCTTCCCCTGGTTTCTTCACATTCTGGGCAAGCCAGGCTCAAAGTCTCACCTAAATTTCCATACCTGGAACCTGGCACATTTTATCCAGCCACAAGATGAATTGCTATAATTTGAAATCATTCTCTGAAATACTTAAAAATCAAAATATTTGTGTTCCACCATGAATAAAATGAATGTGAATGAGTGGCTAATTCAGTTTAAAGAGTGGCCCAGCAGGAGGGAAAGGTTGGGAAGCTTTATGGAAATACATTCTTCCAGATTTTTTCACATTTCTGGGCAAGCCAGGCTCAAAGTCTCACCTAAATCTCCATACCTGGAACCTGGTCCTTGGCACATTTTATACAGCCACAAGATGAATTGTTATAATTTCAAATAATTCTTTGACATAATTAAAAATCAAAATATTCGTGTTCTACCATGAATAAAATGAATATGAAGGAGTGGCTAATTCAGTTTAAAGAGTGGCCCAGCAGGAGGGAAAGGTTGGGAATCTTTATGGAAATACATTCTTCCAGATTTTTTCACATTCTGGGCAAGCCAGGCTCAAAGTCTCACCTAAATCTCCATACCTGGAACCTGGCACATTTTATCCAGCCACAAGATGAATTGTTATAATTTCAAATCATTCTCTGAAATACTTAAAAATCAAAATATTCGTGTTCTACCATGAATAAAATGAATGTGAATGAGTGGCTGATTCAGTTTAAAGATCAGTAAATGAGGGATTGGAAAGTTTGATTCTTCAATGAATCCACACAATTCCCAAAACTCATTTCATAATTTCATAATGACCACATTTTCATAATGACCTACAGGAAAAAACTGCCAATATTAGATCTGCCAAAAAATAAATAAAACAAAAGGAGGAGGATGCCCAGAGAGATGATTTCAGAGAAAATCCTAAATTTTAACACCTCATCCTCAATGAGCAGGATCTCCTGAGAGGGAATAACCCCATTGTTTGTAGGATAACCCCACTGTTTGTAGGATAATTGCATTGTTTGTAGGATGATCCCATTGTTTGTAGGATAACCCCATTGTTTGTAGGATGATCCCATTGTTTGTAGGATAACCCCATTGTTTGTAGGATAATCCCACTGTTTATAGGATAACCCCATTGTTTGTAGGATAACCCCATTGTTTGTAGGATAACCCTATTGTTTGTAGTACAACCCCATTGTTTGTAGGATAATCCCATTGTTTGTAGGATAACCCCATTGTTTGTAGGATGATCCCATTGTTTGTAGGATAACCCCATTGTTTGTAGGATGATCCCATTGTTTGTAGGATAACCCCATTGTTTGTAGGATAACCCCATTGTTTGTAGGATGATCCCATTGTTTGTAGGATGATCCCATTGTTTGTAGGATAAAATTGTTTGTAGGATGATCCCATTGTTTGTAGGATAAGATTGTTTGTAGGATAATCCCATTGTTTGTAGGATAACCCCATTGTTTGTAGGATAACCCCATTGTTTGTAGGATAATTGCATTGTTTGTAGGATAATCCCATTGTTTGTAGGATGATCCCATTGTTTGTAGAATGATCCCATTGTTTGTAGGATAAGATTGTTTGTAGGATAACCCCACTGTTTGTAGGATAACCCCATTGTTTGTAGGATGATCCTATTGTTTGTAGGATGATTCCATTGTTTGTAGGATAATCCCATTGTTTGTAGGATAACCCCATTGTTTGTAGGATGATTCTATTGTTTGTAGAATAACCCAATTGTTTGTAGGATAACCCCACTGTTTGTAGGATAACCCCCTTGTTTGTAGGATGATCCCATTGTTTGTAGGATAATCCTACTGTTTGTAGGATAACCCCACTGTTTGTAGGATAACCCCATTGTTTGTAGGATGATCCCATTGTTTGTAGGATAACCCCATTGTTTGTAGGATAATCCCATTGTTTGTAGGATGATCCCACTGTTTGTAGGATAACCCCATTGTTTTTAGGATAACCCCATTGTTTGTAGGATAACCCCATTGTTTGTAGGATAATCCCATTGTTTGTAGGATAACCCCATTGTTTGTAGGATAATCCCATTGTTTGTAGGATAACCCCACTGTTTGTAGGATAACCCCATTGTTTGTAGGATAACCCCATTGTTTGTAGGATAACCCCATTGTTTGTAGGACGATCCCATTGTTTGTAGGATGATCCCATTGTTTGTAGGATAACCCCACTGTTTGTAGGATAACCCCACTGTTTGTAGGATAATCCCATTGTTTGTAGGATAACCCCATTGTTTGTAGGATAACCCCACTGTTTGTAGGACAATCTCATTGTTTGTAGGATAATCCCATTGTTTGTAGGATCTGAGGGCTTCAGGACAGTCACTGCTCCTGCCAGTGCCAGCTCTGGATGGGAGACCCCAAACAGAGGCACCCAAACCTTGTCCTGCAGCAGCTCCTCCATCCTGCTCCTCCCAGAACACCAGAGAGCTGCACCCTGCCACGGCCTGGGAGGGCAGCAATGGCACTGGGAAATACCTGGGGATGTCTGACCTGGGAGGAGGAGGAGGAGGAGGAGGAGGAGGAGGAGGAGGAGGAGGAGGAGGAGGAGGAGGAGGAGGAGGAGGAGGAGGAGGAGGAGGAGGAGGAGGAGGAGGATGAGGAGGAGGAGGAGGAGGAGGAGGAGGAGGAGGAGGAGGAGGAGGAGGATGAGGAGGATGAAGAGCATGAGGAGGAGGACAAGGAGGAGGAGCATGAGGAGCATGAGGAGGAGGACAAGGAGGAGGAGGACAAGGAGGAGGAGGACAAGGAGGAGGAGGATGAGGAGGAGAAGGAGGAGGAGAAGGAGGATGAGGATGAGGATGAGGAGGAGGATGATGATGAGGAGGAGGATGAGGAGGAGGACAAGGAGGACGAGGATGAGGAGGAGGAGGATGAGGAGGAGGATGAGGAGGAGGAGGAGGAGGAGGAGGACGAGGAGGACGAGGAGGACGAGGAGGATGAGGACGAGGAGGATGAGGACGAGGAGGATGACAAGGACAAGGACAAGGACAAGGACGAGGAGGAAGAGGCTTTGATCCGGTGGTTTCCTCCCTGAAGGTTGCAATCATTGGTTACCAAAGCCTTGTTTTACTCAGCACATAAAATCCACCTGCTCTGGGGGCTCTGCAGGCAGGAGGGGTTTGCTCAAAGCTCTCTGGGAGGATTTGGAAGTGCTGGGGGCAAAGAGATGGATCTGCCCCATCCCAGAGACCCCTGAGCCCAGCTGGGATTGGGAGAGGGATTGGGGTTGGGATTGGGGTTGGGATTGGGGTTGGGATGGGATTTGGATTGGGATGGGATTGGGGTTGGGATGGGATTGGGGTTGGGATTAGAACTGGAATCAGGAGAGGGATTGGGATTGGGATTGTGCCCCACAGGTGATTCCCCACCTGCAGAGCTGCCCCAGCCCTGGGAGGAGCTGGAGCTGCTGCAGAGAGCCCAGAGGAGGCTCCAGGATGAGCAGAGGGATGGAGCAGCTGTGCTGGGAGGAAAGGCTGGCACAGCTGGCATTGTTCACCTGCACAGGAGAAGCTTTGGGCTGAGCTCAGGGTGGCCTTGCAGGGCCTGAAGGAGCCCCAGGAAAGCTGGAGAGAGACAATTGCCAGGGGATGCAGGGACAGCACCCAGGGAATGGCTGCACACTGAAAAATTACAGGTTTAGATCTGATATTGGGAACAATTTCCTCCCTGTGAGGGTAAAAGGGGCTGGGATGGAATTCCCAGAGCAGCTGGGGCTGCCCCTGCATCCCTGGCAGTGCCCAAGGCCAGGTTGGACACTGGGGACAGTGGGAGGTGTCCCTGCCATGGCAGGGGTGGCACTGGGTGGGCTCTGAGGTCCCTCCCATCCCAGCCCATCCCTGGCTCCACCTCAGGCACTGCCTTTGTGCCCGTGCCTGTTTGGCTCTCCTGCTCCATGTGGATTCTTTTCCAAACCATGCCTTGACCCTGGCAGTTTTGCAATGTAGGATGAAATCCTGTTGCATGCCCATGGGAGATGAGAAATTCCTGTCTCAGGACAGAATTAGTGATTACCTCATCCTGCTGTCAGAGCAGAAGCATTTTATAAACATGAAAGCCTTTTCCAAGGGCAGAACAAGGAGCTGCTGTCCCTCTCCTTGTGCCAGGGAGGGGTTAAGGCACAGGGATGAAATTCCAGTGATTTTGGGTTGAAGTGCAGAGGTTGGGTGACAGTTTTTGGCTTGGGTGGCAGCACTTCTGCAGCTCAGGTTTTGGGTTCTTCAACAGAAGACAGGAACATCTCCAGAACTTTGGAGAAGAGATGAAGAGAAGCCATTTCTCCAGGGGAACTGTGCCAGGGCCTCATCACCTCCACAGAGAGGGATCCTCCCCAGAACCCCATCCAACCCTGCCCTCTGGCACTGGGAAGCCATTCCCCCTCTCTGTCACTACATGTCCTTGGAGAAAATCCCCTTTCCTCCTTTTTAAAGTGTTCCTCAAGGTTCTGGAAGGGCTCTGAGGTCTCCTGAAGTTCCTCTTCCCCAGGCTGATGGAGCAGGAGCATGCTGGAGATCCCCCCTTCCCCTCTCACCACTCCCACTTGGCAGGAGCACCACAAGGTGCTCAGAAGAGGGAATAAAACCAGGAGTGACCCCATGAGAGCTGATCCAAGGAGGACTTTGCAGCTCTGGAGCTTCCCCAGAGCCCCTCAAGGAAGAGCGGGGCTGGCCAAGCTCCTGTTGGATGCTGCAGGATGGGGAGCAGCTCGTTAATTGTTAATTGTTAATTGTTATTAGGATTAGGCAGACCCAGCAGTGGGCATTGCTCAGCAACATCTCCCAGGCCTTGGAGAGGCAGCAGCCATTTCAGAGGTGGCCTCAAGTAGTGAAACCACCCTGGGCATGGGATGGGAGCTGCAGCACCTCCCTGTGCACTGTGGGGTAATTCCCATTTCTTCTGCTTGCATAAAACACAGGATTACCTTAAACACCCTTGGCTGAGGGGCTGGGGGTGCTCACTTGGAGAGGAGAAGCTCCAGGGAGAGCTCAGAGCCCCTGGCAGGGCCTGAAGGGGCTCCAGGAGAGCTGCAGAGGAACTGGGGACAAGGGATGGAGGGACAGCACCCAGGGAATGGCTTCCCACTAAAATGGGAGAAATTTAGGTGAGATATGGGGGAGAAATTCCTCCTTTTGAGGGTGGGCAGGCCCTGGATCCCTGGCAGTGCCCAAGGCCAGGTTGGACACTGGGGCTGGAGCAGTGGAAGGTGTCCCTGCCATGGCAGGGGTGGCACTGGATGATCCCTAAAATCCCTCCCAGCCCAAACCATTTCATGATTCTGGACTTCATCAAACCCCAAAACAGTATCAGGAACACAACCAAGTCTTACAGGTCACTTGAATGTTAATTATGAACATTAGAGGAAAGATCTCATCCTGCCAAGTAGGAGATTAGGCTGAGCTTTATCAGAAAACAGCCTAAAAATAGTCATTTAAAAAATCATAATATTGTTTATGTTGGGGAAAGTTCTGCAGTGCAAACACCACTGAAAACCAGCAGAAAACGGACAGCACTCAGAATAAAACACACAGAGCACACTCACACCCCAACAACCACCCAGCTCCTTGCTGAGAGCCCTCCAGGCCCCACCTGCAACCCAAACATCCCCAGAGGACCCAAGGGCTGCTCCTGGTGTCCCTGCTCCAGGAGCAGCAGTGCCAGGATGAGGGAGGAGATGTCACCACGTGTCACCACGTACCCCCCTCGCTTGTGGCGCTCCTTGTGCTTGGTGATTTTGTAGGGCAGGGACCTCTCCCCCAGGTTCTCCAGGCTCCTCACCACGGCTCCTCTCTCCATCAGAGCCTCCACCGTGCGCTTGAGCACGGCTGCTGTCTCAGGCTGCAAAGGAAAGAAAGAAAAGTCAGGAATTCCTGGAAATCTGGGTGGTTTGTGTGCTGGAAAGGAGAGCTGCACGTGCACAGCTCAGCACTTGCACAGGGGGTGCTGGAACCCAAGAAGATGAAGTGGAAACATTGAGGGAGAGAATTTTTAGGAGCAGGTTGTGCTGGTGTTTGAGGGTCTCCAGGAGCAGGGAAGAAGCATTTTATATTGTGTGTTTGAGGGTCTCCAGGGAAGAGATGAGAATTTTGATTCTATGTTTCAGAAGGCTGATTTATTATTTTATGATATTATATTATATTATATTATATTATATTATATTATATTATATTATATTATATTATATTATCGTATAATAATATATATTAATATATTATATTTATATATTATATACATTATTATACATAATATATAATATTATGTACAATGTATATTAATCTATAGTAATATAATTATAATATCTATAATTCTATATTTAATATATAATTATATATTGATTATATATTAAATATATATAATATATATAAACTAAATAGATATAATACTTTAACTATAATTATATATAATTATATATAATTATATAATTATATATAATACAATTATATAATGATAATATAATTATATGCAATATATATTTATATATTTATATATATATAAATATATAATTATAATATATCATAGCATATGATTATAATATATTGTCTTATATATTATATATTGTTTTATTATAATTATATTAGTTTCTATTATTTTATATCATGTTATATCATATTATATATATAATATATATAATATGATGTAATATAATATATATTATATTATATTATATTATATTATATTATATTATATTATATTATATTATATTATATTATATTATATTATTATATTATATTATATTATATTATATTATTATATACTAAAGCTGTACTAATGAAAAAGCAAAGAAACATCAAAAAGCTAGTAAAGAAAAGAATGAAGAATAAAATCTTGTGATTAACTAAAGTCTCGACACAGCTAGACCTGTGATTATTCATTAAGTAAAAACAATTCACATGCTAAGTAAACAATTCTTTCAATCACATTCTAAATTAATAAAACATGGAGAAGCTGAAGCTTCCCAGCTTCTTAAAAAAAAATCCTAACAAAAGAATTTTTCAAAAAATATATCAGTGACAGCAGGCAATTCCCCAGGAGCATCTCCTGCCATTTCCAAGTCAGGCCCCAGCAAAAGGAAGATGAGTTCATGGATTTGACTCACCTGGAATCACTTGGTGAGACCCTTGCACAAGGCAATATTCCTAACAAAGGAAAATGATGGATTGGGAACAGGTTTGGGGACCTTGCACTGTGCTGTTCATTAATATTTCAAGTGTGGGGAAAACACAAATCCATGGCTTGGTATGGAGACAGCACCATTATCTATAAATGATAAATGTCATTTATATCCTTATGTACACTGCACTTGTGCAACATCAGGGACCCACGGGATATCCTGGGCTGGAAGGGACCCACAGGGATCTGATCCAGTTCCTGGCCCTGCACACACCCCAACAATCCCATTCTGACCCACAGGGATCTGATCCAGCTCCTGGCCCTGCACACACCCCAACAATCCCATTCTGACCCACAGGGATCTCTGATCCAGCTCCTGGCCCTGCCCACACCCCAACAATCCCATTCTGACCCACAGGGATCTCTGATCCAGCTCCTGGCCCTGCCCACACCCCAACAATCCCATTCTGACCCACAGGGATCTCTGATCCAGCTCCTGGCCCTGCACAATCCCATTCTGACCCACAGGGATCTCTGATCCAGCTCCTGGCCCTGCACAATCCCATTCTGACCCACAGGGATCTCTGATCCAGCTCCTGGCTCTGCACACACCCCAACAATCCCATTCTGACCCACAGGGATCTCTGATCCAGCTCCTGGCCCTGCACACACCCCAACAATCCCATTCTGACCCACAGGGATCTCTGATCCAGCTCCTGGCCCTGCACACACCCCAACAATCCCATTCTGACCCACAGGGATCTCTGATCCAGCTCCTGGCCCTGCACACACCCCAACAATCCCATTCTGACCCACAGGGATCTCTGATCCAGCTCCTGGCCCTGCACACACCCCAACAATCCCATTCTGACCCACAGGGATCTCTGATCCAGCTCCTGGCCCTGCACAATCCCATTCTGACCCACAGGGATCTCTGATCCAGCTCCTGGCCCTGCACAATCCCATTCTGACCCACAGGGATCTCTGATCCAGCTCCTGGCTCTGCACACCCCAACAATCCCATTCTGACCCACAGGAATCTGATCCAGCTCCTGGCTCTGCACACCCCAACAATCCCATTCTGTCCCTGCAGGGATCTCTGATCCAGCTCCTGGCCCTGCACACCCCAACAATCCCATTCTGTCCCTGCAGGGATCTCTGATCCAGCTCCTGGCCCTGCACACATCCCAACAATCCCATTCTGACCCACAGGAATCTGATCCAGCTCCTGGCCCTGCACAATCCCATTCTGTCCCACAGGGATCTCTGATCCAGCTCCTGGCCCTGCACAATCCCATTCTGTCCCACAGGGATCTCTGATCCAGCTCCTGGCTCTGCACACACCCCAACAATCCCATTCTGACCCACAGGGATCTCTGATCCAGCTCCTGGCCCTGCACACACCCCAACAATCCCATTCTGTCCCACAGGGATCTCTGATCCAGCTCCTGGCCCTGCACACCCCAACAATCCCATTCTGACCCTGCAGGGATCTCTGATCCAGCTCCTTGCCCTGCACACACCCCAACAATCCCATTCTGACCCACAGGGATCTCTGATCCAGCTCCTGGCTCTGCACACACCCCAACAATCCCATTCTGACCCACAGGAATCTGATCCAGCTCCTGACCCTGCACACACCCCAACAATCCCATTCTGACCCACAGGGATCTCTGATCCAGCTCCTGGCCCTGCACACACCCCAACAATCCCATTCTGACCCACAGGGACCTCTGATCCAGCTCCTGGCCCTGCACAATCCCATTCTGACCCACAGGGACCTCTGATCCAGCTCCTGGCTCTGCACAATCCCATTCTGACCCACAGGGACCTCTGATCCAGCTCCTGGCTCTGCACAATCCCATTCTGACCCACAGGGACCTCTGATCCAGCTCCTGGCTCTGCACAATCCCATTCTGACCCACAGGGATCTCTGATCCAGCTCCTGGCTCTGCACAATCCCATTCTGACCCACAGGGATCTCTGATCCAGCTCCTGGCTCTGCACAATCCCATTCTGACCCACAGGAATCTGATCCAGCTCCTGGCCCTGGCACACACCCCAACAATCCCATTCTGACCCTGCAGGGATCTCTGATCCAGCTCCTGGCCCTGCCCACACCCCAACAATCCCATTCTGTCCCACAGGGATCTCTGATCCAGCTCCTGGCTCTGCACACACCCCAACAATTCCATTCTGTCCCACAGGGATCTCTGATCCAGCTCCTGGCCCTGCACACACCCCAACAATCCCATTCTGACCCACAGGGATCTCTGATCCAGTTCCTGGCCCTGCACACACCCCAACAATCCCATTCTGTCCCTGCAGGGTTCTCCAAAGGCTCCTGCAGCTCTGGCAGCCCTTCCACAACCTCATTTCAGGGAGCTGTGGAGAGCAATGACAAACCCTTCCTAACCTCCATGCAGATTTCAATGAAATCCAATAAAATATCGTTGGGTAAACTCCCTGCCCTCCATCCCTCACCCCACAAGTGACACAGAGGTTTTTTGTGTTTTCCACATGCCCAGGGATCAGTAAACTCCCTGAGTGCTGCAAGGCCAATGTGAGGTGCAGTTTCTGAACACAACCAAGCCAAAGATTTGAGCCCCATGCATGCAGATTTCAATAAAATCCAATAAAATATTGTAGGGTAAACTCCCTGCCCTCCATCTCTCACCCCACAAGTGACACAGAGGTTTTTTTTGTGTTTTCCACATGCCCAGGGATCAGTAAACTCCCTGAGTGCTGCAAGGCCAATGTGAGGTGCAGTTTCTGAACACAACCAAGCCAAAGATTTGAGCCCCATGCATGCAGATTTCAATGAAATCCAATAAAATATTGTAGGGTAAACTCCCTGCCCTCCATCCCTCACCCCACAAGTGACACAGAGGTTTTTTGTGTGTTTTCCACATGCCCAGGGATCAGCACATTCCCTGAGTGCTGTAAGGCAACGTGAGGTGCAGTTTCTGAACACAACCAAGCCAAAGATTTGAGCCCCATGTATTTAAAAACAAAACCAGAGAGAAAGAACAAGAAAAGAAAGCCACAGATTTCTACATTCAGGATTGTAAAATTTGCAACCTTCCCCACTTGTGGCCATGCTCTGAAAACATCAACTAATTGTTGGGTTGGAAAGCTTGTCACTCTAATCCCTCTCATTCTCCCTCTCCCAAAATTGCCATGGTTTACCCTGGCTTGCCTAAAGCCATCACCCAAACTAAAAATAAACTGAACTCTGCTAACCAAGAGATCCACAGACACAGGTTCCTTGGTTTGCCTCAGAGCCAGCCCACTTGGGGACAGGGGAAATGGGCCTGCCTGGCTCCCAGCTCAGGAGCCACAACATTTTTTCCTGAACAGCCCAGCTCTAATTCCAGTCCTACAGCCCAGCACTAATTCCAGTCCCACAGCCCAGCACTAATTCCAGTCCCACAGCCCAGCACTAATTCCAGTCCCACAGCCCAGCTCTAATTCCAGTCCCACAGCCCAGCTCTAATTCCAGTCCCACAGCCCAGCACTAATTCCAGTCCCACAGCCCAGCACTAATTCCAGCCCCACAGCCCAGCACTAATTCCAGTCCCACAGCCCAGCACTAATTCCAGTCCTACAGCCCAGCTCTAATTCCAGTCCCAGGGCCCAGTTCTAATTCCAGTCCCAGAGCCCTGGGGAGGGAAGAGGAGACAATGGAGCTGCTGCTGCTGCAGAGGAGATGAGGAAGAGCTCTCAAACAGGGCCAGCCTGGTTTGGAATTGCAGCCCTGGACACCCCTCCTGTCCCCAGGGCAAACCAGAGCCATTGCCAACTGCTCTGAGCCCTGGGCAGCCTTGGCAGGGACCTGGGGCCACTTCAGTGGCTCACAAGTTGTCACCTTGCTCTGAAAAGAGGCAGTCCCAAGCTGCACCAAGGGAAATCCAGGCTGGAGAGCAGGGAAAAGGTTTTTGCAGCAAGGGGGAGAAAGTTCTGGAATGGCTGCCCGGGGAGGTGGTGCAGTCCCCATCCCTGGGTGTGTTTAACAAAGCCTGGGTGTGGCACTGGGGGCCAGGGCTGAGTTGGGGTGTTGGGGCTGGGCTGGGCTCGATGGTCTTGAAGGTCTCTTCCAATTCAGTGAATTCTGGGAATTCTGTGAAGAATCCTGGGAGGGTCAGGCTGGAAGGGCCCACAGTGCTCACCTGGAGCCACCCTTGGGTCACCCAGAGCAGAGGGCACAGGGTGGGCCCAGGTGGCTCTGGAATGTTCCAGAAGGAGACTCCAGCCCCTGTCTGGGCTCTGCTCCAGCTCGGGCCCTGCCCAGGGCAGAAGTTGTGCCTCCTGTGAGGGGAATTGCTGGGCTCAGGCCCTGCCCGTGGCTCTGGGGCCATTGCTGGGCCTGGAGCAGAGCCTGGGCCTGCTCTGAGCTCTGCACACAGGGACAGACACAGGGACAGACACGGGGACAGACACAGGGACAGACACAGGGACACAGAGACAGACACAGGGCCAGACACAGGGCCAGGCAGGGCTGAGGGCTCCTGGAAGACAGACCCAAAGGATTTTTGTCTACAGATCCAAATTCCCCACTTCTCTGCCCCCACACGTTTTAGAGCTGCCCAGAAGAAACCTGTAATCTCCACAGGTGCCACCAAGACAAACGTAGCCCCACATGTCACACCAGCCACAGGTGAGGGGACAACCTGAGCACTTTGTCCTCAGTTGGCCCCATGTCAAAACCTGTGCCCAGTTCTGGTCCTGCAGGAGAGCCCTGGAGGGGCTGGAGCGTGTCCAGGGCAGGGAACGGAGCTGGGAAGGGGCTGGAGAATCCCTGAGGAGCTGGGAAGGGGTTGGAGAATCCCTGAGGAGCTGGGAAGGGGCTGGAGAATCCCTGAGGAGCTGGGAAGGGGCTGGAGAATCCCTGAGGAGCTGGGAAGGGGCTGGAGAATCCCTGAGGAGCTGGGCAGGGGCTGAGGCTGCAGCAAAGGAGGCTCAGGGGGCCCTTGTGGCTCTGCACAAGTCCCTGCCAGGAGGGCACAGCCGGGGGGGTCGGGCTGTGCTCCCAGGGAACAGGGACAGGAGCAGAGGGAACGGCCTCAGGCTGGGCCAGGGCAGGCTCAGCTTGGCCAGCAGCAGGAATTTGCCCATGGAAAGGGAGCTCAGGCCTTGGCAGGGGCTGCCCAGGGAGCTTTGCAGTGCCCATCCCTGCAGGTGTCCCCTGCAGGTGGCACTGAGTGCTCTGGGCTGGGGACAAGGTGCCCATGGGGCACAGCTGGCACTGCATGGCCTGGCAGGGCTGTGCCAGCCCCAGGGATTTGGGGATCAACCTTGAAACTGGGACAAATTAAATGAAAAATTTAAAACTACACCAAAGAAACTGAAAAAGGTTTAAATATGAGCACATCACTGGTGCTGCTCCATGGTTGGACTGGATCTTCTTAAAGGTCTTCTCCAACCTCATCAATTGTGTGATTCTGGCCTCTCTCCTCACAATGTGTCAGCTCAGCACAATCCCTCCCAAGAGCAGGAGCTGTTCCATGCACACCTGGGGGAGTCCCATCCGTTCCCCCAGGATTAAAGCCACAAATGCCCCAAAAGAACCATCAAAGCAGCACCAAGCAGCTCGTCCTGAGGGGATGTTGTGCATCAGAGGGAACAAAAATGCTCCCATGGGTTCTGTCAGTCCCACAGGACTCACTGGCAATGAGGAAAGGTACAAATGAAAGGGAACTGGGGAAAAAATGGGAATTCTCTGGTGGCAAAGTGGCTTCAGGCATGACCATCAGCCATGAAGCTCAGAGAGCAGCCTGCACACAAACCAAACGTGGAAATGAAGCCTTTGGAATGCTGATGCCTCCTAAAACACGAGGAGCCACCTCCCTGGAAGCAGAGCTGTGTCAAAGGACTCAGCTCCACTGCTCCTTTTTCCATCTTATTTCCCCCAGAAAAGTCCAAGAGATAGAAAATCCAGCACTGGCTACAAAAAAAATCTTTGTCAACCACCAAAACCTCCTTCATGGAGGGAGAAAAGGAAGCAAACACCAAATCCTCAGCAGCTTTAGGGCCAGGACAGTTCTCAAGTTCTTCTGGCCACTTGCTCAGTCCAACAGGAAGCATTTAAAGTCAGTGGGCACATCCCAGATTATAACCAGGAATAACTCCATCCCAATTACTTGATTATCCCTTCAATGTAGTAACAGCAGGATAAAACTGTGTCTTTTTTTGGTTGCTCAGCAGTTACAAAAGGTTGGTCTGGGATTATTTACTGAGGTGGAAATCAAAGAAGGCAAAATCCATGTTTAGAAGGAAGCTGCAATTCCAAGCAGCAAAACTAAGGGGAAAAACCATTTCCTTGCTGTCATTTACTACTTAATAAAACATTAGAAATTATTGGTGAAAATGAATAAATACTCTGCAATTACTGTAAAAGCATCAACAACCCAGAGCAGCAGCCCCAGGTTGGGAACAACCACTCAGGGCAGTCAAAATCCAGATAAATGCAGCATTCCAAGGAAACAGCAGATGTGGGAGCTGGGCTGGACCCCTGGGGAAAATGGGCTGGGCTGGAGCTGGAAATGGAGCAGTGGGAATGGAGAAAACCTCCAAACCTGCCTGAAGTTCAGGGGTGGGGAGGGATCCCAGACTGGGTTGGGTTGGAAGGGACCTCAAAGCCACCCAGTGCCACCCCTGCCATGGCAGGGACACCTCCCACTGTCCCCAGTGTCCAGCCTGGCCTTGGGCACTGCCAGGGATGCAGGGATGGAATTCCATCCCAGCCCTGCCCACCCTGCCAGGGAACAATTCCTCATTGCCCAGATCCCACCCAGCCCTGCCCTCTTGTCAGGATTTCTGCTGCTCACAGTGACCCCAAGATGTGTCACAAAGTCTCTTTTCCCAGCCCAGTGCTTGAAGAAAGAGTCAGAGCTCTTCATTTCTTGGTCTCAAGGTTGTTTATTGTTTCTTATCTATAAAATTCTTTCTCCTGTCCAGCCAAGGTCAGCTCAGCAGGACAGACAGAAGCACTCTGCCTGCCCCAGGGCAGTGTTATGTCTTTATAATAAAAACTGCCTGTACAATATTTACAATTCCTTCCCAATATCCATCACCTGTGTCAGACAGTGAGCTTTTACTCTAAACCAATCTAAAAGTGCCAACATCACCCAGAAGATGGATGCCAAGAAGAAGAAGAAAGACTGGACATGCCCAGATCCCTCCATCTTGCCCCTTGAATCTCCATTCTAAAAAACCCCAAAATCTACTTTTTCTCCTTGTGATAAATTCACTATCATTCTACTTAATTTGTCATGGCTTGCAGATCTTCATTTAGGTTGGTAACTTGCTCCATGGGCCATAATCAAACCCACAGGCATTTCTGGGTTTTGTGCCAGGGTCTCTGAGACCCTGAGGGATATCCTGGGTTCTGACATCCTCTGGCACTGGCAGCCATTCCCTGGGTGCTGTCCCTCCATCCCTTGTCCCCAGTCCCTCTGCAGCTCTCCTGGAGCCCCTTCAGGCCCTGCCAGGGGCTCTGAGCTCTCCCTGGAGCTTCTCCTCTCCAGGTGAGCCCCCCCAGCTCTCCCAGCCTGGCTCCAGCCCCTCTGGACTCATCCCAACATTCCCAGATCTCTCTTGGAGCCCCAACCCTGGATGATTTAGGGTCAGCAGGATGCAGGGACAGAGGTTTCTGTACCTACAACAGAACCATTTCCACAAAAACAGAATAAAGGACAAATGGGAAAGCCCAGGTGCTCCTGCCCATGACAACCTTGCCATGTTCCCAGCCCACACTGAGTGAACACAGAAGCAGGAGAGACCATTCCAGAAACGGCACACAGAAAGTTACAGCAGGCACAGCACCAAAAATAACTTAGGGGAAGTGATCAAAATTACTTCTGAATTAAAATGAGCACCCCATCCTCAAACCAGGCTTTAATTAGCATTGGGTGGTGGCTAAGCAAAGAACCAGATGTGAAGCCCACGGGCCTGGATGCAGAGGAAGCAGCAACTCTTCTGGTTCAGAGGAACCTGAACTCTTCTCTTCCCAAATCCACCTTTCTTCTTCAAAGAATCGAAATTCTATGATGGATTGTTTAAATTTTTTAACAAATCATTTAAGATCAAAGGAGATTATAGAAGAAATTAAACTAAAATCTAAGGAATACAAGTATTCTATAAATACCAACTCACAGCTAAATTAAAACATCAATCCCAACACTGAATTTAATTCATTTTAGAAAGCTGCAAGCCTTGAGAATTTCTGAAAAAGAAGCCTAAAAAGGTGCCTTTTAAACCTGAAATAAACAGCAACCAAATCCTCCATGATTTAGGGTCATTTCAATGGTTTATTACTAGAAACAGTTGAAATAAAAATTTGCCACAATGTCACAGAAGAGTTGGAAGGGATTTAGGGATCATCCAGTGCCATGGCAGGGACACCTCCCACTGTCCCAGGCTGCTCCAAGCCCCAGTGGCCAACCTGGCCTTGGGCACTGCCAGGGATGGAGAATCATCAACCTTCCAGGCAGAATCAATTCAGAATCAGTTAAACCTCAGAATTAATTAAACACCTTCCCTGAAACTCCAGAAAATTCAATTCTTCTTCCAACCTCAACAAATTCCAGTAAGGGCTTCAAGGTAACACTGCAAAATTGTCCTTATCAGGAAGCTGCTGAGAAAGAGCTCCCCAGGAGCTCCAAGCTGTGTTCCTGCCATGACTTTCTGATGGGAATATATTTCATCAATTTACTTTGTATGTTCATTAAGCTTAATTAAAGAGTACAAAGGAAAAATAATGAAATGCAAAGGGAAAAAGACACGGAGGGAATATTCCCCCTTCCTCCTCATTCTTCCCCAGTTTTACAGACTGGGTACAACACAGGGGCTGGGATGTCCCCATGGTCAGCTGGGGTCCCTGTCCCAGTTCTGGAAGGAGCTGGAGTGGAAAATCAGCCAATTTCCCAGAATGAGAGAATCCCTAAATCCCCAGGATTGGAAAAGATTTCCAAGGTCATGCAGTGCCAACTGTGCCCCATGGGCACCTTGTCCCCAGCCCAGAGCACTCAGTGCCACCTGCAGGGGACACCTGCAGGGATGGGCACTGCAAAGCTCCCTGGGCAGCCCCTGCCAAGGCCTGAGCTCCCTTTCCATGGGCAAATTCCTGCTGCTGGCCAAGCTGAGCCTGCCCTGGCCCAGCCTGAGGCCGTTCCCTCTGCTCCTGTCCCTGTTCCCTGGGAGCACAGCCCGACCCCCCCGGCTGTGCCCTCCTGGCAGGGACTTGTGCAGAGCCACAAGGGCCCCTGAGCCTCCTTTGCTGCAGCCTCAGCCCCTGCCCAGCTCCTCAGGGATTCTCCAGCCCCTGCCCAGCTCCTCAGGGATTCTCCAGCCCCTTCCCAGCTCCTCAGGGATTCTCCAGCCCCTTCCCAGCTCCTCAGGGATTCTCCAGCCCCTTCCCAGCTCCTCAGGGATTCTCCAGCCCCTTCCCAGCTCCTCAGGGATTCTCCAGCCCCTGCCCAGCTCCTCAGGGATTCTCCAGCCCCTGCCCAGCTCCTCAGGGATTCTCCAGCCCCTTCCCAGCTCCTCAGGGATTCTCCAGCCCCTTCCCAGCTCCTCAGGGATTCTCCAGCCCCTTCCCAGCCCCTCCAGGGCTCTCCTGCAGGAGCAGAACTGGGCCCAGCCCTGCAGGGACCCCAGCCCAGAGGGACAATCCCTGCCCTGCTCCTGCTGCACTCACAATTCCTCCTCCAGCCCAGCTGCCAGGGGTCTCTTGCTCCACCCAGACTGTCCCAAGCCATGTGTCCCTTCCAGGAGAGGCATTTTCAGGGATCAGAGCTGGCTCTGGACATGCAGCTCCTCCACCCACCCTGCACATCCTCAGTGCTGCCCCAGGACAAAGACAAAGCTGAACACGGTGAGCACAAAACCCTCCACAGCACTTTTTGAGGACCACAGCTGTAAGATTTAAATCCTCCTGCTTTTGCAGAACACAAGCATCCTTGGCTCTGGAGCAGAAGAAGGTTTAAGGTGGAAGTCACAATGTTTTCACCAAGTGAAGAGGGAATCTTGCCAATCCCTCGCTCAAATTCAGAATTTATCCCAGATAAATCCTGGGATACACAAAACTACCTCACAACAGGAGTCAGGTAAATATTAAAAATCACAGCTGACAAAGGGTTGGACACATCATAAACTCAATTATCTTTTACCACTCCACCAACACCTCAAAAACAAAGCCCCAAACACCCAAAAAGCAAATCCCTGAGTCCAACCTGATTAAAGTGAGAAAGACCAGAGGTGAAACCACCTGGCTCCTTTCCCTTTCCCAGCACCAGAACATCCACAGGGAAATTGAGGCAGCCCCATCCCAGGAAGGGAATTCCCTGCAGGAAAAGTCCTCATTGCCACCAGCTCTGTGGGATTTTCCACACAAATCCTGCCCAGAACCCACCTGGGCCAGGGGAACCCAAAACCCCAAACAAGAGCAGCAAACTGGGCAGTGAGGTTGGGCCAACACAAACAGAACCAGCTGCTGCCAAAGAGGCTGCTTGAACCTCTTTGAGAATCACTGACCTGGAAAGCTGCTCACTGGGTAAACACCTAATAAACTAATTATGGAACTGGTTAATTAATAGTTAACTCATGAAAACACTCCCTCCTGGAAAAACACAAATCCAAAGTAAGTTTGTAAAGCAGGAAAATGCTTATTTTTCATCCCAAATCCAAAGTTGCCTCTCAAAAAATGTTTCTTATCCACCCCTTGAAACAGACGACAGCAAAATTTCCATTTTTCTTTTACATCACAGCAGCGAAAGAAGAGAATAAATAAAAAATTTGGGTTAATTTGTTTTGTCTGCAGCTGAAATTCTGGGTTTAACAGCCTTGCCATAACTTTTGCCAAGGTGAATCATAATTTAACACCAAGCCTGCCCCTCCCCTTGCTGAACCACCAACACTGGACACGGAATTCAGGATTCCCAAGTTCATCCTGTCCTTATGGGGGGAGAGGGATGAGGAGAAGGAAGTGGGAGATGCAGGGCTCTGCTCACAGCATGTGCTGATGTTTTAACCCCACAATCAATAAGAAGGTGCTGGTCCCACCCAAGAACTGCCTAAGCAGCAACTGAACAGGATATTAAAGGTAAAACACACAAAAATAAAGGAATTTTGCACGGTCCCCAGGCAGATTCCTCTGCCAAAGGGGGGTTCACTCCTGGTTTGTGCCCTGAGCCCAGCCCAGCCCAGCCCCACCTCCCAAAAGCAGAGCCCAAATTCAGGATTTGGGATCCTGGAGTTCTCCCTGCAGCCTCCAAGAACCCAGGCTGGTTTTGCCTTTGGAATAAGCAGGAATAGAAGCAGGAATCACCTTTAGCTACAGGGTTTGCTGAGAGTAAAATACTCCAAAACTCTCTCTTCTGGTGGGTTGGTCCGTTTGGGGTTTTTTTGGGTTTTTTCTCTATTTTTATTGAAACTTTGTACAGAAGTTTGAAACATTTCCATACAATACTTTGAGACAGGACAAAATGCCATGGTAAAGGAATGTAAACTGCAAGAAACACAGTCTGAAAGTATCCAAATACTCTCTAATAAGAGTTTTAGTTTGAAGACTAATGCAGGAGGCAAAATAAAATGCATACAGTATACAAAGAACAGTATACACAGGGCCAGCAATGCTAACTATGAAAATTTTGCATCAGATTTACTTCAAAGATTGATAGCAATATGATAATTCTATACACTAGACCAAAATTAATTTATCATACATCGTTTCTATGACAAAAAGCTTGTCATTAAGGACAGTAGCAACTTACAATATAATTAAGCTGTATTAATCTCATTAACACTTCTAAATCTATATTCCTACTACAGTAAAGTTTTTTTTTTTTTATTTCATTATATTGTCTTATAAGATCTTAACAGACCTTTAAATAACACTTTACCAAAAGAGACCTGGATCCATTATAGTGATCTTATCTACATGCCCATTTGGCTTATTTCCAAAAAAACAACCAAGGGACAAGGAAAAAGGCAGGTTTCAAATGCTATATGATATCATTTGGTTTTGGTCTGAAATGTATTTTAGAGAGTTAAAAAAAACCAACAGAAAAAAGGCAGTTCATTAACTGGTATTTTATATAAAATCTGCAGAAAAATACAACAGCAACAAAACCCAAAAATACTTCACAGATATCTAAAAAAACATTTTTTTTTTCTCAGAGATACAAGGTAAAGCAGCATCACTTTGACACTGTGCTTTAAAAAAGAAGATGATGAATGGAGAGACTGCTCGAGTGAGATTAGAAAATTTTGCTTTCTTCTTGAAGAAGACTACTAACATTTTGCACAGCAACTATTTTTATAACCACCTCATTTGAAAAGCGTGAATCCCTCGACACAGAATTGTCATTTCTCTGCCAGTTTTGCTCAAAGTGTCTGACTTTACACAGTGGAACTGAGAATGCCAAGTGTCACCAGATGTCACTATACCATGAGTTCAAGATTGGAACAGAAGTGAAGCAAATGCCTTGAAACCAACAGCAGGAAAGAAATCAAAGAGAAAGTGTTCTGTAAACAAAACAAAACCACTTTGCAAGAAAGGAAAAAAAGAACAAAACAAAAGCAAAAAACCAAGAGTTCAGAGATCTCACAGTGAAATCAGAAATTCTAATTATATATGTTTTACATTCTAGGACTACTCTTTACCTTAGGCCAATTAAAGCACATTAAACCATTTAATTATATACAAACATTTTCTTTAAAAAAAAACCAAAAAAAATTAAAACATTGCACAGAAGTCTGCTTTTAACATCACATAACAAGGTTAGTTTTATTTTCAAAACAATTACATTTAAGGGCACAGAACATACAGAATACCAAATTAACAGATGAGTAATTTTGCTTCTCTGTACATGCTAAATCCAAAGATTTCCTTGAGAAAGCTGGAGCTTGGCAACTCCAGCTCCTTCCATGTCTCTGTTCTCTGAAAGGGAGCAATTCCCAACACCTCCTCTATCTCAGGATTTAAAAAAATAGATATATAAAAAAAATAAAGCTGTTTTAAAGTTGTAAGCATCTTTTTGAAGTGCTGGCAGAGCTCCCTGGTGGCTCTGCCCCCTCCACTGTAACCTCATGGAAATAAATCCTTTTCTCTCCTGGGTTACAGGGCTCATGACTCTCATCAGAAGTCTCATCCTGGTCCTTCTGGGATCAGGGAACACACAAGTGGAGAAGTAAAAAATACACAATATAAGGAATATACTGAAGGCCATTTTTATTTCTTACAATCTCGCACGGTTTCCTTTCCCTAAAAGCTAAACAGGAAAAATTCTTAAAAAAAAATTAAACAACAATAAAAGCCTCTAAACTTTGGCAGAGAATAGCATCAAATCAGCCATTAAAAAAAAAACTTAAATAAAAACAGTCTCCCAAAGTGTACTATTAAACTCTCAAGAAGCCTCTTCTTTTTTATTTTTTTTTTATTATTTTTTTAAATAAAAGGCTTCTACCATTTCCAGGAGCAAAATTCAAATATCTTACCAGAAAAAATAAGTTAAGGGAAATAACAAGAAGAAAAAAAAGCTGTCATTCCAAACTCAGTTTTCCAAGACTTGTCATCCTAAGCTCAAGGCAATAATAAATAAACCCATTGCTGCTGGACAGAAGCACAACCAGCCCCACCCAGGGGGAGGGGGCCAGGCAACAAAATTTCATTGTGGGAACCACTCTGTGGTTCTGCTGAACCAAAAAATGAGTGTTTAACCCCAAATTTATCAACTTCTCCCTCCAGCAAAGGCTTGTTTACGCTATAAAAAAATCCCTTCTTCTACACAAGGTCCTTCTTGCCATCAGGCAGCTTGCTTGGAACCTCAGGAATATCTTTATTTATTAATAAAGGCCTTTTATTAAGTGGTTTTATGCAGCAAAGAGCATCAGCAACTTCCAGGATCTCTACGACACAATGAGGCTGAAGAGGAGCACACAAAACACCTGAAGAGAAAAAGCACTGGAGAAAGAATTTGCTTAAAAGCTTCACAATACCAGGTCTGAAGATGGGGTGGGGAGGCAGATTAATAATCCATGATGATCCTGCCTGCCAATTAGCAGTGTGATTAATGTGGCAGCTCGTTAGTGTAGCAAAAGGGAGAATAAAGCAAGTGGGAGATGGAGCACCTCAGTGCGGTCCTGAAGGACTCGACTCCCTCCCATGGCCAAGGAGAGCTCCCCAAGGATGGGACCAAGCAGGACAACACTGGAATTGAGCCTGTTGGCTCTTCCAGGTGTCCTCCTGGAGGAGCAAATGGCAGGGGAGGGATGGAAGCAGCAGGGAGAAGCGTTGGAAGGAGCGCGGGCAGCGCCTCCTCCAGCCGCGCCTTGGGCCGCCCGCCCGCCCGTGTAAGGCACCCTGGGGACAGCACAGGGGGATGGAGCCGAGCCAAAGGGTCCCTGAGCTAACCTGGCTTCCCAGGCGGTGGCAGAGCGCTGCACATCGAGGAGCAGCCTGGAAAACCCCAGTGCCAGGAGCTGCTCCAAAATCGTGCTCCAAAATTGTTCGGAGCAATCGAGCTCCGAACGCGAACGGACACGAGTCTCCTTCCCCGGGCCAAGCCGGGTGTTGGAGCCACATCCCAGCCTTCTCAGGAGGATGTTGTTGGACTGAGAATTAGCTTTACCTTCTACAATATATTTTTCATCCCACTATGATCAAATGTTGCCCTAAATGATTTTATCCTGTATGAAAACAATTCCCTACGTCATTACATCAAACCGTCCTTCACAGCTCAGCCCGCTAATGAAGCAACTTGAGATGCCATGAATTTCACACACCAGGATTTCACCCTTAAATAGGATTTAAAGTTTTCCCAAACCAAGCTGTGGACACACAAATCATAAGAAAATGTGTCTTTTCCCATTGGTAGCAACATCAGCACCACCTATGGTGGCTCCTCTCTACAAATAGTGCAACAACACTCCAAGTTTTCCACTTTGGAGTAGTTCTACTTCCCAGCAGCAACAACTAAACCAAGTGGAGAAAAGTGGGGCAGCTCAGCCTCTGGTCAAAGTTTTGGAATGAATGAGATTCAGTTGATATAAAACACCATCAAAACAAACAAAACCACCCCAAAAAATAGAAGTGAATAATTCTATCTGAAAAGATGTATTGGGAATTATCTGCTAGAAGCCATGGATGGCACCACTGGAAAAGCAAACTTTTTCCAGCAGGAAAAGGCAGGACTGACCCAAATCTCATCTCTACAAAAAGGTTTCCCCACAGGAATTGGTTCTTGTTTGTGTGCCAAGGAAATGGTGCTGGACCCCTCAAGTGGTTTTGGTGAACGCTCACAATGGTCCCTCGGCCCGATTTTGGTCCAGCCAGTTCGTGCTCTCCTGAACGAGCTCAGGAGCAAAGACAACTGGAGGAATTATTTCCATGGAAAGCCTGGATATGACCACTCTGTCCTGGAGAGAGGAGTTTTAACACTGGTGGGCTCTGCTCCCAAAACCAGGAGGCAGCTTGGCTTGGGGAAGGATGAGAGCACCAGCCTGCTGCACACACATCCTCCACACCTGGGACTGCTCATCCCTGCCTGGGCATCCATCCATCCATCCATCCATCCATCCATCCATCCATCCATCCATCCATCCATCCATCCTTCAGGAGGAAACATCCTCTGGATCTGGAGACCTACAAATAGCTGTGACTGCCTGGGAGGAATTCAGGTTTTTGGAAAAATCCTGAGGACAGGACAGACCTCAATTGGCGACACAGATTTGTGGCTGCACGCGCTCCCCGTCTCCTGACACCGAATCCCTCAGGATCCTTCTGAGGAGGGAGGGAAGGAGGGAAGGAGGGAATTTCTTCACACAAAGGTCACTCATGGGAAGGGGCTGCCCAGGGTGGAATGCCCAGCCCTGGAGGTGTCCAAGGAATGTGGCACTCTGGGCTGGGTGACGAGGTGGGGATTGGGCACAGCTGGAACTCAATGACCAGGGAGGGCTTTTCCAAGCTCAGGGATTCTGGGATTCCTCAAAATACAAAAAGGAAGTTTGACAGGGTGAAAGGGGAAGTGGGAGAAGACGTGGGGCAAAAGGACTCTGGAAAACAAGGAGCACTTTCACCTCTCCCTCCCATTTCCCCTTCCTCGCCTTCCCAGCTGTTCTCCCTCTGCAGCATTGGAGCTTCCTCCTCCTCCTCCTCTGGGATTCCTCCCAGACACAGCAGAGGAAAGCCCCTTCTGCAGGGTGCAAACCAGTTTCTCAAGACATGCAAAGCTTCATGGTTCTCTTCTTCCCATAAGGCAGAACCTACAAACAGATTTTTCCCTAAAAAGAAGCTAATCCTTACAATGTCCTAAAGGTTCAGAGGGTGGAGAGGCTGAATCTTTTGGCCATTTACTGAAACTCAAGAAATTCCACCCAAACCTGAGGAAAAATTTCTTTCCATGGAAGTGGCAGAGCCCCTGAAACAGCTGCCCAGGGACATCCCAAACCCACTCCAAGAATTCTGTGATTCTTCAATTTCAATATACTACAAAACCCCACAGAGAGAACATTTCTTTTTCATCCTCCTCCATTGACAGTTTGTCATCTCCAGGCTTATTTTTGTTTTAGTTTTTTTCTCTTTTTTTCTTTTTTTTTTTAATACAGAAACTTTTCAGTAATGGAATTTACAGTGGATAAAAATCAAAAGACAAAAATTTCCTTACAAAGAGTAAAAAAAAAGGCAGAAAGCTGCTAAGAGCCATCATGTTTTAAGTGCTATAAAATGAGACAAAACAGCTTCCTGTTGCTGCCAGAATAAAAATGAGAAACTGAAAAAAGAAAAGAAGCTGTGAGTGCAATTAAAAAGTGCTAAGCTGGCCAAGGTAACACAGTTATTTTATAAATGTGCATCACAGCTCTGCATTTAAAAATCTTTTGACACAGCTTTAATCACTCAGATTTTACACACTGGTAACTGATTACCTGTTATCTTCACTTAATGCTGACTGAGCTGTAACTGCCTGACTTCAAACACAGCCACCTGCCTGCCTTTGGTATATTTATACACAGAAAAACAAAAGGTTAGTGCTGCAAATGGAAAAAAAATAAAAATAAAACCAACA
This sequence comes from Geothlypis trichas, assembly GCA_009764595.1. Taxonomy (NCBI): domain Eukaryota; kingdom Metazoa; phylum Chordata; class Aves; order Passeriformes; family Parulidae; genus Geothlypis; species Geothlypis trichas. The sequence continues at coordinate 115,804,710 of CM019902.1, read as the reverse complement.
CAAAAGGGAAAAAAGAAAAAGCCACCACAGGACAGGTTCTGCTTTCAGCAGAGGGAGGACAACACATCTCAAATGGTCTCGAAATAGGCTAAAGCTGAGTTGACCTTACAATTATAGCGTAAACAATGCCTGGGTTGTGGTTATGTTGTTTGAAAAGAAAAGAAAGGAAAAACCAAAAATCTCCAGAGACCTGTATCAACTTCTGTATGTTTAAGCCATACCCTTAAAAGTTCACTATTCACTCACAAAGAGAAGTAGACAAACATGAAGATTCCAAGGGAACAGACACAGACCAGTCCAGTATTTAGTAATAGTTTAACTTTTGGAGTCTCTTCCAGCATTTGTAAACAAACAGTCTCCTCCTCGACCTCCCGAACCACTCTCTTGTTTACGTTTTTACTTTTAAAGCCACAGAACCAATCTATGAATTTCAAATGTCTCGCCCTGTTGTCAGTCCCCTCCTCCTCCTCCTCGTGCTTTTTCTCCCCCATCAGGGCGGCCTGTCCGTTGGAGTAACAATCCACGGGCGTCTCCACCTCGGAGTGGCTCACCGAGATCACCGGGTTGCTGTCATCCCTGCACGTCACCAGGAGGTTGATGTCCTCCGGCTTCACGTTTTTGATGTTCTCCTCCGACTTCCCGTTGGGAATGATGTGGTTGGCGTTCTCGTTGCACTTGAGGATGCTCTTCTCCTGCCCCTGGTACAGCTCCCCCTTGCCGGCGCTCTCCGGCGCGCCGCGCTTCCACAGGGCCCAGAACGTGGTGGTCCGCACCTGCTCCTTGGTGGGCGGCGGCGTCAGCAGGCTCACCACGACCGTCACGGCCCCGGTGATCCAGAACAGGGCCGTGGCCACGTACATGTAGTGGATGTTCTTGATGAAGCCGGGCCTGGTGTCCGGCTGGTCGCACTCGGGAGCGCGGTAGAAGAAGGCCAGGATGAGGCGGACGGCGCCCAGGACGAACCCGGCCATGCCGCCGTAGAAAGCCCCCTGCTCGTTGCAGCGCTTCCAGAAGATGGCCATGAGGAACAGGGCGGCCACCGGCGGGGTCAGGTAATCCGCCACCTCCTGGATGTACAGGTACATCTGCCCGCCCTGCATCTCCACGATGATGGGCACCCAGGCGATGCTGATCACCACCATGAAGGCCACGAACACCCTGCCCACGATCATGAGCTCCCGGGAGGTCGCGCTCTTCCGGATGAGCTTGTAGACGTCGAGCGTGAAGATGGTGCTGGCGCTGTTGAAGATGGAGTCCAGGTCGCTCATCAGGGCGGCGATCATCACGGCCATCATGAGCCCGCGCAGCCCCACGGGCACCAGGTTCATCACCAGGCGCGGGTAGGCGATGTTGGAGCAGCCGGCCCTGCTCCCGCACACCTGGAAGCAGTGCTCGGGGTTGATGCAGGCGATGTCATCCACAAACAGGATGCGGGAGATCATCCCCGGCACCACGATGATGAACATGGGCAGCAGCTTCAAGAAGCCGGCCATGAGGGTGGAGCCTTTGGCGTGAGCGATGTTTTTGGCGGCCAGGACTCTCTGCACTATGACTTGGTCGGCGCACCAGTACCACACCGAGGCCGGGGTCTGTCCCAGCAGAAACCCGGGCCAGGGAATGTCTTCGTCCGTGGGCTCGCGCAGCATTTTGAGAGAGTCGGGCTTCGGGCTGACGTTGCAGGAGTTGGTGTTGGAGATGTTGTAGGTGAGGAGGATGGAGGTGATGTTCGGTGACGCCAACATGTACCTCCTTTTCACTTCTTCAAACCCGCCGACCTCCATGAGGCTTATGATCATGAGTGTGAGGGCCCCGATGATCATAAGCAGCGCCTGGAGGGTGTCCGTGTAGATGACGGCCACCAGCCCTCCGGTCACGGTCAGCAGCGCCGTCATTCCGATCAGCAGGATCACCGACAGGTAGAGGTTCCACCCTAGGGACTCTTGGATAAAAAGCGCCCCTGAATACAAGTCAACCGAGAGTTTGGTGAAGATATAAAGAAGCAGAGACAACGCTGCAAAATAGATTTGAATCCTATGCCCTCCGAACCGCTTGGACAAGTATTCGGGCATGGTGTACACTCCCGAGCGGATGTAGACTGGCACGAAGACCCATCCCAAAAGCTGCAAAAGCATTAAGGCGTTGAACTCCCACGCGCCTACGGCGAATCCGCTCGCCGCTCCAGATCCTGCGAGCCCAATGAAATGTTCACTTCCAATATTGCTCACAAACAACGAGGCCCCGATAGCTACCCAGGTCATAGAACGCCCTGCCAAAAAGTAGCCACTCACGGTGCTCCGATTGTTTTTCCACATGGCAAAGAAACCTATGCACATTACAAGCACGAAGTACAGGGCCACAATGGCAATGTCTGCTGGCTCCAAAGAAGCCCTCATTTTGTAACCAAAAAGCCTTCGCTGACGTCCACTTCTCGCCCCCCAGCCAACGTCTCTTAAGCACCACGTGAACCAGTTTTAACCAAAATCAACACAGCGGGTCAAATTCTTTGTCCCTTGGTTTGCTGTCCTGATGCTGGTGGCAGTGGTACATTTACTTTTCTCCGCTTCTCAAATTTGGGAACTTAGCACGCACTTTTAATCCACATTCCACAAGAGCATCAGCCTTAACTCAGTTGATGTAGGAGAAATTCTTAGTTGCAGCTAAGTTTAGTGAGGCCTACTGTACCAACCCTGCAAGGCAGCAAAGACAAAAGACAAAGATTGAATTAGAGAGGAATTTCATGAAGTAATGAGAAAAAATTTGAAGTGTAGTAAAACAAATCACTGAACACCACAGATTTTTCCCCCTTTATATTTCCTGCAATCCATAACAGACATCATTCAATATTTGTAGGGCTAAGTGGTAAAAGCCTTTCACAAGTCAACTTCAATGGTTACAGGTACCTTCAGAGACGCAGCGATTCGGGAGGACTGAGTGACCCAAATTCCCCAGAACACAGCAAGCAACAAAAATACATTTCCTTTTTCATTACTCTGATGTCTCACAAGTCTCCTTCTCAAGCCACTAACCAGATCTTCCTCTTCCAAGCAATCTTAGGAAAATAAAATGAAAACAGCCCAACAAATAACAACGGCTATGGAGCCCAAACCTGGCTCAGCATTTCCTGCACTGCACCTCCCAAACCCTGGGAGATCCTGGCACCACAGGACAGCACCTGAGACACCAGCTGGCTGCTAGAAAAATCACAGTGAGCTGGAAAAATCAAAGTGAGGTCACAGCACTGTCAAATATCAACATCCATTTCAAATCAGCTGGAGGATCAAGGTTATTCTGCAGGTTTTGAGGTGAGTTTGCTCCTGTCTGGGGTACAGATAATCACAGGGTTATTTTTCACTTAGCTCTTTATACACATCCACATGATCCAAGGGGAGAAAACATCCCATTCCAGCTGGTGGCAGAAGCAAAACTCCACCTGACATCTCACTTTAGGGCCAGTCCCTTTGGACACCCACACCTGGGGTTTGTGGCAGCACCAGAGGCACATGAGGGAACACTGGGTGGGTTCTGGCAGCAGTCACAGCTGCCAGGATGCCAGGAAATGTCCTTCCAGCATCCATTCCCATCCCAGCACGCAGAGCATGGAAGGTATGGAGGCAAAGCTTTCCCTGTCGTGCTCTTCCCAAATTCCCAGTCCCACCTGACAGCTCCCAAACTCATCAGGAAACAAAACCTGTTGGAAGTGGAGGGAAGGGGACAATGAAGACTTGGTGGCAGAGGAAGGGGCCCTGAGGAGCTGCATGGTGGCTCCCTGATGGATTTGGGATGTGCTCCCATCTCCTGATTATGCCTTGGGAGGTACCACAGAATCATGGAATGGTTTGGGGTGGAGGGACCTCAAAGCCACCCAGTGCCACCCCTGCCATGGCAGGGACACCTCCCACTGTCCCCAGTGCCCAGCCTGGCCTTGGGCACTGCCAGGGATCCAGGGGCAGCCCCAGCTGCTCTGGGCACCCTGTGCCAGGGCCTGCCCACCCTCTACCAACCCAAAGGTTTCTAAGGGGTTTGGAGAGAGCTGGACACGGGATTCTTCCATCTCCTACACCCAACGGCCATGGCAAGGGAAGACCAAAGCAAAGAACAGGTTTAGTGCAAAGATCAGAACACAAACCTTCAGTAGCAATAATGAGATTATTACAGAAGGTGAGGAACAGGGTCTGACTCCACTCCTCTTTCCCACCCACTGGTAAAAGCACAAGAAAACCAACACTGGGTCTTTTTTCTGGCCATAAAATCTCACAAGTCCTACAAGCATCAGCTCCAGGCATCCCCTTCCAGTTCCTTCCCTGGCACAAGGCTGGAGCTCCCATTTCCCCATTAATTAATCATTAATACAAACAGCCTGATAGCATATTCTAATATTTGGCTGGTTTCTTGTTTAGCATCCCTGCCATATATTGGGTTTGTTTAAAGGGTCAATAAAACCATTTGAAATTCCAAGAGGGTTAAGGTTGAAAATGCACACATTGTGTTAAAGGCAGCAGTGGTACTGAGGTAAAAACGTGCAACTCCTCATAGATTTTAAAAATAGCTCCCAGCAAGCCACAACTTCAACCTTAAGGAGAAACCCACCACTCTGTCATTTGCATGATCCAGCTGTTTTTCAGGAGAAAATTTAAAAAATAAAAATAAAAATAATAAGGGTTCCCCCCCAGCACCACAAACCCACTTGAGAATAGAGATATTCCTTCTGCTGGAATTACAGCCAATAATGAGAGACTAAGGATAATGGCACAAAACAGACTGATTACAGCACTGGGCTAAATTTATCATTCCTCAGAAGCCTCAAACCACAGATGTATTTTCAATTCTTCCACAGAAGAATTCACATTTCTCCCCACCCGCAAATACAGGAGTAGTTAAATGGTCTAATAGCTTAATCCAACCCAAAATTATAAACACTTCACATCAGATGACGCAGTCAGAGCCAAGTTTAATGGACTATTCTTAGTTTTAAGCACTTTGGAGCAACACTTTAATAGTGTTGTGTCTTTTGCTATATTCAGCTAATTTTTCAACTACGTTATGTTTATACCAAAACTATAAATATTTGAAGAGAAAGGGAAGAAGAGATTTTACTGAGATATGACAAAAAGAAAATCTGTTATACAGAAAACCAGGAGAACAGCCAGATAAGGAAATGCTAATAATTAATATTTTTAATGTTCTGTTGCCCTTCTCATTACTAAAAAATATTTGATTTTAACTCGAGTTCACCCCCCACCATCTTCCCTGTAGGTTCATCAGTGACCTGTCACAAATACCCTATAGAGCAATATGGAAAAACCACAAAAATCTCTGTTAAAATACTAAATACTCTGTTAAAATCAAATCAATTCAATTTGGTATCAGAAGTATTCAGAGTGTTTCTACAAACAGGATATTAACAGGGGAGCTGTGACTGCCCTGGATCCCTGGGAATGTCCCAGGCCAGGCTGGATGGGATAATGGAAGGGGTCCCTGCCCTGGGGATGGGACTGGATGGGTTCTGATGTCCCTGGGAATCCAAACCTCCTGGAATTCCAGGGTCCAGACTCTCTGACAAGTGTGTCACTATTAGATGCAGCTGCCCTCAAGTAAATTGTGACATTCCTCAGTTAAGTCACTTCAGCTCCAGGGGGATCATTCCAACCAAAATAAACAACAAGTGAAATTCCTGCAGCATCTTCCATAGGAAGATCCAGCCAGACCATGCACCTGAAATAATCCCATTTCAGAGAGCTGAACCCTGCCCTCTGTCACCAACACCTGAGGGTTTTTCTGCAAGGCTCAGTCAGCTTGAGCTGGAAGGTGGAAAGTTTTCAGCAGCCACCACAAATTTGCTGCACTGTCACTAAATTACAGCACTGAAGTAGCTTCTTGTACCAGTTTCTTAGACCTAATTCCAAAATAACCCTGGAACTTTTCTTCATTAGGAAAATGAGACTCGTCCCTCTGAACTTTCAGCAAGTTCTGACCTCAAGTCTTACAAAGGACTTTTGAGATGCCCCATGTGAGTTTAGTCCTGAGTTATTAGAACAGTGAACATTGTGGCACTGACAGAGGGAGGAAAAAAAAAATTAAAAAAAGGCAGAAAGACAGTGCTGCTGCCAAGGACTGGGAATTTTCTTCCCTGAGGCTGTTTTCTGGCTGGATCATATCAAAGACACAAAACAATGTGCTTCCCTCTTGTCTGGAAATAGAGGCTGCAGCTCTGGTGAAACAATGCATATGTCTCTCCAACACCCAGCCTGTTCCTTAAGGGGAAAAAAAAATCCCAAGCAAGTCCCTGAAGAGAGATTTCATAATGTGAAGCAGATCCAGGGTGGGATTTTGAGGAGAAATTTGTAAGATTGTTCTAAAGGAAAACTTTCTCCACAGTGCTTTTCTAATAAAATGGGTGTTTAAACCATGCCAGAGTCCAACTGCTCCAGCTCTGAAGCCACCATTTGTTCTCAGCTCCGTTGGCTTTTTGGCAGATGGGAATGTCTGAGCTGATTTTCCTTTTCTCCTCACCAATCCTGCTGTTTTCAGGGTTAATTTGGGGATGTGGATGCCCACCTATCCCACAGCAGTGTCCACTGTTAGCAAATTAAGTGCTCTGCTCACAGATTTCCAAGCAGTTTTCAGATGATTTCTTGGGAACAACATTTTCCCTCTCCACCTTCAAGCAGGAGTATTTGAAATCAGATCTGCAGCACTTCACCTACTGAACAGCTCTGTTGTGTGCAAGAAATCTGTCCAGATTGCCAGCAGCATGGAAAATATTAACTCTGCCACAGAAAAATGAATAAATACCAGGAGTCCTGTGCCTTGAGTGGGGTGTGTGCCATGTGCCACCCTCTGAGTGTTTTTTCCAGACCCCTCACACTCCTGGCCATGGACACACCAGGGAGCTCCTACCTGTGCACTGCTCCACAGTAAACACAAAAAAACCCCCTCTTAAAATAAAAAAAAAAAGAGGAAAAACTTTGTTCCATTTACTGCAGCACTCCAGAACACAGAAAAAGGAGCACTGAAGCTCTTGATGGAGTAAGTGATACATCAATTATGTAGCACATGCCCTTGAGGAAGCAGGGGCTATCCTTGGCAGCTGCTCAACAGAGCCCTCAGCATCCAGGGCAGCACTTCCAGGCTTTTCCCTGAAAACCAGGAGCAGAGGAACGTGCCAGGAACCCCCTGGGGCACACAGGGAAGGCAGAAGTTGACCTGGAGCAGCCAATAAATAACTGGAGCTGCTGGGGATGCCAGGCCAGCCCCGAGCTCCAGAGGCTGCAGCAGGAAGGGGTCACATCTGCAGGTGACCTGAGCACACCTGGCTGAACCTGCTGGTCACACTCTGATCATCACCACATCCTGCTGGTCTGGAGAAGTCAGGAACCAGCTCTGTAAACCAGCACTACCAAAAAAAAATCCAATTTGAGGTGCAAGGAACCAGTCACTCACTCAAAGGAGTTGTTATGAACACGTAAGGAACTTTTGTTTTGGTCAGGAATCACTCCAGCTCTGGTCTTCATTTTATTGCAGCAGCACAAAAAAGCAGCTTGGTCCAGCATAAATTCTTCTGGATTCTTTTCTACACAACTGCTGAGGGAGACATGAGAGAAATAAGTAACCCCAAAGCAAGAGACACAGAACTCCCTGGCAGGCAGGAATGGGATGGGCAGAGGACAATTACAGAGCAGAACTGGAGTGATGTGAGGCCAACTGGAGCTCAAGGGCACTGGCACTGACACTGGTAGAGCAGGACCTCATTTAGTTGCCATTTTTGGGGTTTTTTAACCATTTTCCCCTCTCATCCCAAGCAAATACAGCTATTGCAGTGTCCCAGCAAGTCACAAAGGAAGGGCAGCAGGCACAGGAAGGACACTCCAGCAGTCAGTGGACACAAGAGAAGCTCCAGCCTTGCAAAGCAAGAAAAGATGGATTTTTTCAGGATCTGCATCACCCTCCCCAAGCACTTCATGCCACTGCCTGTGACATTCACACTTGGCTGGTTCTCTTTGCCCTGAGCCAGTCCCCAGCACTCCAGCAGGAATCAGGAACTGATTTACTTCCACTGCTCTTCCCAAAACTCCAAACACCTCCAGGGCAAGGGGGGTAAGCTGGGGACAGAGGGAAGGAGACAGAAATTCTCTTTTTATCTGTTAAATACAGAGATACCAGAAAGAAATCCTGTCTTCTCCAGACCTACCTAGACAGGATATCCATCATACCCAGGAGATGAATCCATCAATTATCAAATTAAAGAAAATAAGGAGTTAATACCTTCCTTTTCCCCTTGTCAGACCAGAGAATTGACTTATGTTTCCATGGGTGACAAATGTTATCTGGAGGAATTTCTCCACAGAAAGGACCTGGAAGGGAGGTCTGGAGTCCCCAAGGAAGGCCTGGAGGTGGCACTGAGTGCTCTGGGCTGGGGACAAGGTGGCACTCCATGGGCTGGCAGGGCTCTTCCAAGCTCTGGAATTCTGTGAAGGGAGCAGAAGCTGCCAAGGAATTGGGCCTTGCAGAACCTTCCAGAACCTCCCCTGCCTTGGCTGCAGCCCCAGCAGGGCCCTCCTGGGCTCAGTTTGTCACCACAAAGCCCAGCCCAGCAAGGAAACCACAGTGAGGTGACATTCCCCCTTCCACAGGACACAGTTCTTTTCCACAGGAACTGAAAGAAAAAAGGGGCAGAGACAAACCAGGAGCCACGTGCTCAACAGCAACGCCAAGGGGAGGGCAAAAAGCCACACAGTGCCAAGGGGCTGGCAAAAACTGGAAGGTTCTGGCATCTCCCAGCACCAGGCAAGCTGTGACACTGCACTGGAAGGTGCAGCAGGACACTGAGCCAGTGCCAGGGCTCAAATCCCTTCCTGTGGAACCCAAAATGCAGCAGCACCACCACGGCAGGGATGGAGGAGATGAAGATTTGATCACCAGAGCAGCAGCAAGAGAAGAGGTCAAACAAAGCTCAGCAGCCAAGAATTGGATTTCTGGAGTGGATTTAGGACCACCTCGGTTCTCTGGAGAAGGTTGTCACCTTTTTTAGAAGAAAATATCAGAAATGCTGCAAAATCTCTGCTGCTGCTGAGGATGCCCTTTCCTTCAGCTGCAGGCTCAGTGCTGTGATGCAGCTGGTGGTGATCAGCACTCAGCAGGAACTGGATAATCCCAGCCTAAAAAATGTGCTGGTTCATCCCATTTCAGGAGGCTTTTGGCTGTGAGAGTGCAGAAATTACTTGGGAAATGAGAAAGGAGAAGTGTCAGTCCCCATGAAACTGGGCAAGATACCAGGAGGAAATTCTTCTTCAAATTTCTAGGAAGAACAAAAAAAAAACCAAAAAAAAGAAAAAAAACCCAAGCAGACTCATTAAGTTTCTTTAGGACTTCCCCAAATTCCTATCACATTTCTGGCTGCCCACAATCTTTGGAAGAATATAAAGCACCCCCAGGATTATTGATGGGTGAGACAGAAGTTCAGGATCACACAGAATCCAAGAATTTGAGGCTCTCCAAGCTTCCCAACCAGCTGGGTGTTGTTTCAAGACTTGTGATTCTTCTTGGAGATTTCAAGACACCAAAACCAGAGTTCAATAAAATTCTGTTGGTTCTAAAACAATTAATGCTAATTACAAAGCTTGATGCAGAATCTCCCTATTAAAGGCTACCAAACATTGATTTCTTTTTCTAAAACACAAACTCCACTGAACACATTCCCTCCCCTGCATGGACCTGGCTTGTTATTATTCCTTAGATATCTGCAGGACTGAACACAAGGACTGGCTTGCAAGTGGACAAAGCAGGATTAAAAAATAGCAGAACAAAGTTCTTCTGCAGTTCCTCCATGCTGTTTCTTGGTTCATAACCCTCACTTTACACCATCCACTTCCTTCCTTCCCTTCTCCTCACCAGGGGTGATGAATTTTCTCTAGAATCTCATTTTTAGCACTAATGTTCACACCAGTGCTCCCCAGGACAGGTCTTCACATCTTGCCTTACTTTCCACATATTTAATTCCAATTTTCCCTGTTCCACTTCTCCATAATTAGTTATGTCTTGCATCTCTTTCTGTGTTTTTATTTTTCTCTGCTTTCACCTTTTTAGCAGCTCCTCAAGGCACACTGGGGATATCCCTGCTGCTCCATAGGGCAGGAATTTTTCCAGGGAATCACCTGGTGCCCAGAGGGAAGGGACACAGAGGGTGGGACACAAAGTTCTACCAAGCAACTGCTTCCACATAAACAGCTCTTCCCTCACCCCAGATCTGCAGCCAGGGAGGTGAGGGTGGCTGAAGCTCCAGGAATTATCAGCCTGCCATAGATGGAGCCTGAAAAATCATAAAATCCTGGAATGGGTTGGGTTGGAAAGAATTTAAAGCCCATGCAGTGCCACCTCTGCCATGGCAGGGACACCTTGCACTGTGCCAGGCTGCTCCAGCCTGGACTTGGACACTTCCAGGGATCCAGGGGCAGCCAGAGCTGCTCTGGGCAAAATAAAAACAAAACAAAAAAAAAGATAAATTACTTGACAACAACTTAATTGCCAAAGCAGTTTTTGTGTGGCAATGATGGTTCTGGGACAAGGGACCTGGAGAAATCAGCTCCTGAAAGAACACAGGGAGAAAAGCAGAGCTTCCATCATTCCAGAGGATGGAACTGATGAAGAGACAGAAAACACAGACACCCACGAGCTGAAGGAGCAGCTTCTCCTCATTGTCACAATGGACAACTTTTACAGGAATCAGTCACATTCCAGGGCTTTCCAACAATCAGAGATCAATGCTCAGCACAAAGGTTCTCCAAGAGTTCAGGGACAGAATCTGAAGTCACCAACACCTCCCTGTCCACAGGCAGGAGACAGCAGGAACAAAACCCAAGCAGGAGCAGAGAGCTCAGTGCTGAGGAGGAACCAGGGGCAGCCAGAGAAATCTGAACTCCAAGGCTGAACCCCACTGCTGTCCCCTCAAGAGGGACTGCCCAAACCCCACTGAAATCCCACCAGGGGCCTGCAAAAAACTGAAATGAGGCTTAGACTGTTCTGCAGTGGAGAATAATCCTCTGTGTCCCTCAGAGCCAGGCACGTATGCCACACTTGGCAAAAATTCCAGCTCTTCCTAGACTGGAAATGTCAAATATCAGGCAAGAGGGTATCGTTCCCAAATGCTGTCTGCACCACACTCCCCAAAACCTAATTCTCCTTCTGGAATGCTCAGGGCAGATGGGCACATGGTGAATAACTCAGAGTATTTCACTACAAAGGAGGAAATTCATCAATATTTTATTAGCAGTCTGCTCATCTTCACCTGTGACAAAGTTCAAACACACTGTGCCATAATCTAAAACCTGTTCCCCTTTTTTTCCAGCAAAAATACCTGCACTAGGAGAGCCATCCACCCCCTTCTGGAATCCCAGAGTGGTTTGGGTTGGAAGGGCTCATAAAAATCACCTTGTTCCACATGGCAGGGACACCTCCCACCACCCCAGGTTGCTGCAAGCCCTGTCCAAGCTGGCCTTGGACCCTTCCAAATAATAATAATAATAATAATAATAATAATAATAATAATAATAATAATAATAATAATAATAATCCTGCACTGAATGTGTGCTCTCATTTCCCCAGCCATGTTCTCACTACACAACTTGTCTTCAGCAGCTGTTTGTTGGCTGGATCTTGCTGTTTTCTGATGCTGCCTTTAGCTGCAAGGCTTTGCTCTCCATCCCAGCAGCACCCCCAGCTCCAGGATCCCTCCCTGCCATGTGGAACAAGGTGATTTTTAAAACTCCTTCCAACCCAAACCACTCTGGGATTCCAGAAGGGGGTGGATGGCTCTCCTAGTCCAGGTATTTTTGCTGAAAAAAGGTGGTTAGGTTTTAGATTATGGCACAGTGGGAACAGAGGAAAAAACTTTTGTGTAATTTTGAACCTGCTCAGCTGGGAAGAGGGGTGGGGAAGATGCACAATTCCATTGGAAGAGCAGGTGGTTCACCGGAAAGGAAATAAAATAAAATAAACTCAATATCTTCCTGCTTCTTTCTCTCCCCCTCCTTCCTGGCAACTGAGACATCAAAAGCCCAGTTGCTGCAGCTGCCTACACAGCAATTAAGTGGAATAGTCAAGATGTCAAGCAACACTACTGCCCATTTACTTTGGCTTTCCCAAAATAGCCAACAATCCCCACACGGCAGGTAGGGAATTTTGGAAACACAGCAAGCCACTCCAAAAACAACAAACAGCTGCTGAAGACAAGTTGTGTTGTGAGAACATGGCTGGGGAAATGAGAGCACACATTCAGTGCAGGATTATTATTATTATCATTATTATTATTATTATTATTATTTGGAAGGGTCCAAGGCCAGCTTGGACAGGGTTTGCAGCAGCCTGGGATGGTGGGAGGTGTCCCTGCCATGTGGAACAAGGTGATTTTTATAAGCCCTTCCAACCCAAACCACTCTGGGATTCCAGAAGGGGGTGGATGGCTCTCCTAGTCCAGGTATTTTTGCTGGGAAAAAAGGTGGCCAGGTTTTAGATTATGGCACTGTGTGTTTGAACTTTGTCACAGGTGAAGATGAGCACACTGCTAATAAAATATTGATGAATTTCCTCCTTTGTAGTGAAATACTCTGAGTTATTCACCACGTGCCCATCAGTTGCTGGTGGGGATGGGTGTCCCTGTGCTCTGGTGACAAGGTGGGGATCAGTCAGAGGCTGGACTCCATCCTGGAGCTCTTCTCCAAGCTCAGGGACTGTGGGGGTCCCATCTGTGTCCCTTGGAGGTCTGGCATTGCCACCCCACAGTCACTCTGCCAAACAGCCTCAGAGCAGGAAACCATTGCCAGCCCTTCCTCTCCTTCCTTCCTTCCTCTCCTTCCTTCCTCTCCTTCCTTCCTCTCCTTCCTTCCTCTCCTTCCTTCCTCTCCTTCCTTCCTCTCCTTCCTTCCTTCCTTCCTTCCTTCCTTCCTTCCTTCCTTCCTTCCTTCCTTCCTTCCTTCCTTCCTTCCTTCCTTCCTTCCTTCCTTCCTTCCTTCCTTCCTTCCTTCCTTCCTTCCCTCCCTCCCTTCTTTCCTTTCCTTTCCTTTCCTTTCCTTTCCTTTCCTTTCCTTTCCTTTCCTTTCCTTCCTTTCCTTTCCTTTCCTTTCCTTTCCTCTCCTTCCCTTCCCTTTCCTTTCCTTTCCTTCCCTTCTCTTCTCCTCTCCCTCCTTCCTTCCTCTCCTTCCTTCCCAGGGCGTTTCAGAGCTCTCTGCTCTTCCAGGCAGTGAGAATTCCTGCAGATTCACAGATCCCAGAGAATTCCTGGGATTCACTGCCCTTCCTTGCTGAAGGTGCTGCTCCAGCACAATCCCCACACTCAGAGCCAAAGATGGGACAAAAATCAGGAATTCTTGGAAGCTCAGCTTTTGTTGTGAGCAGGGAACTCAGGCCATGGGCAGCTGTGTCTTCATTTTGCACCTTTGCAGCCTGCCTGGGGCTGCTGAGGGCAGGTAAGGTTTGGGTGGCAAACACCTGGACACTGCTGATAACAAATCTGCCCCCAAGCTCCCCCCAGCATTTGTTCTTTCCCTGCTGCAGTGTGGAAAGCAACACAAAGGGCAAAATGAATCATTTCACCTCCATTCTCACACTTTGCTCTGCCCAAAGCATCTCCTCCATCAACTCACACTCAGCTACACAAACCTCTCACTCTCCAAATACACCACAGAGTACTGGGGGGTTATTAATTTTGGAGCTACTTTTATTATTGTTTTCCTAAGAGTCACCAACTGGAGGCTCTGCTGATGAAAAACTCTCTCTATATACAGAGTCTATAAAATATTCTGTGTTTTAGTATATAAAAATACAGTGGTTTTAGTCCAAGTCCATTACCTCTCACAAATCAGGACAGAGAGGAGCTGCTCAGCTTTTACTCCAGAATAAAATCCTGACTTTTTGTGGGAAGTACATGCAGACAACCACAGACAAAGGCTGATCAGTGGCACCAGTGCAAAGTGAAAGTTTTCCCATCCCCAAAGCTCTTGGGTGTTGCATTTTTAAGGCACAAAAGGAGAGCAGAGGAGGCTCTGGAGCCTGCCAAGCCTGAGGAGAGCATCAGGCAGGATGGATGGGGTGTGCTGGGACCTTCCCAACAGAAACCACATGCAGGGAAAGAACAGGAAAGGATTCCTGACTTGGACACGAGCAGGGCTGGGCAGCAACAGGGCTTCAAGCAACAAAAACCAACTGGGGGGACTCAATTCTGCCTGGATCCCTGAGAATGCCAAGGGAACTATTAAAAGAAAGTTATGGGTGGGGAAAACCCCACAGAAGCACCAAGTTTGCCTCTGAAGAGAGGCAGCAAAGTCTCCAGGCTGAGGTCTGCACCAAGCTGCCAGAGAGCTCTGAGAAGTTCAGGACAAGCCCTGAAGCACAGCAAAGCCAAGTGACAGGGGGACAGGGCAGGAAGGACATCACAGGCACCAAAAGAAGAGTCAGCACTTGCTCAGACAGCACCAGGACACACAGACACCACAGAGGGACTGACAGGGAACAGCTGCCCAGGTGCTGTCACCAGTGTGGAAAGGCAGTGTTGTTTATTCTGCTCCAGGAAGGAGTTCTGGAATCATTCCACTATTTCAGACTGGCTCATTATGCCCAGATTTTGCATCACTTAATTCAGTATTACAGCCAGGATTATGCACAGCTTACAGGGGTCATTAGAGCAACCCCCCCAGCCAAGATCCAGCAGCACCACGGAGCACAAAACCACTCGAGAAAATATTTCCAAGTGTTCTCATGGCACGAGAGAGGCAGGAACAGCAAAATATTGGGAAACAAAAAAAGCACCCAGATGTGGTGTGCTGAGAACAGCACGAAAATAGCAGCACCTACAGACAGACTCTTAATTTTAGACTTACAACAAGGGTGGGTTAAAAACACCAGCACAAACTGAGATGTTTGGACATAATCACAGAGCTAAAAAACCTCTTCAAGGTACATCCATGTGGAAAGAACATGCTGGAGAGTCCAACTTCCAAGAGGCAAAGGTTGCAGATGTTAAATCCCGAGAGCACTGAGGTTCATTAGAAGCATCTTACAGCTAAAAGCTTATCCCTGCATCCCCATGGTCAGATCCTAGAAACCAGAGAGCCTTTCCAGCAGAAAGCACTCCATGGCATCCTTTCAGAGAAGTCAGTTTATTCCTGCCTCAGTATTATGGCAGATTTGCCACGCTTGCTGTCCTGCCCTGCATGCCGAGTGCCCGCCCGGCTTAAAGCATCTCCCACATGCACAGCACGGCTACAAAATCCACCTCTGCCTCGTCCACCCGAGGGGAGAGGTGTGGAAAGGAACAAAAAATAATCGGACAAAAATTCTATGTTGACAAGTGAGTGGAAAAGCAGCGTATTTTAGCCCGGGTGAGCTGGTGCAGCAATGTCACCCGGCTTTCTCCTGCTGCTCCGTTTCTCCACTAGAGGACCCAGGTGAGATGTCTCTACTACAGCTTCTGCAGCTAAACCACGGGGAAAAATATATTAGAGAGAGAGAGAGGAAAAAAAAAAAAAAAAAAAAAAAGAAGAAGCCAGCCCCGACATGTGGATGGTCCATGTAAAATGAATGGAAATGTACTAGTGCATGCGGCACACCAGACGTGCTCCCGTAATTCCCAAAAAACCACGGCCACGCTGCTGAGCTGCTGCTGCTCGCTGGGAAAAGGTGCTGGTGGGAATGAAGGGTAAAATCCCAGAGTATCCACGCCGGGCTGGATCGGAGGGCTCCAGCCCAGCGCAAGTGCCGCTACATTCCACCACCAGCACCGCATATTAAGCTGGAAAGTAGCAGATAAACAAAGGCTATAGAAGGTACTAGAGAAGGGCCGGTATCAGCTGTTATTTACCAAATAAACCTCCCATCCACACGGAGATGGCCTTATTTTATTATTATTATTATTATTTTTACGCACACACATCCCCCATTCCCACCCCCCTCCCTTCCCCCACGTATTGACTCAGCTCCTGCCGAATGGGAAGAGCATCATTTAACCGAGCTCTGTTATCACCGCGCTGCCAAAAAACAGCGGCAACGGCTGCTGCCACCCCCAGCGCCCCTTCCCGGGGGCGATACGGCCCGGCCTATCGGCCCCGCTCAACCGCTGCGGGCAAAAGCCCAGCATCCCTGGCACTGCCCTGGCACACGGGGGGCAAGGTGGCACCCCGCGGGTGGGAGCCGGCCGGAGCCGATCCTCCGCTCTCGCCCCTTTTCCCTCGCCCCGAGGCTTCCCGGAGCCCAGGGCGGGCGAGGAGGTGCCCGGCGGTGGCAGCGCAGGTGCGGGGAGGGGGATGGAAAGCGCTGGTGCTGCAGAGGGAGAGGGGGATGCGCCGGTATGGGCAGGGGAAGGGCCGGCTTCACCTGCTCCAGGCACGGAGGGAGGGGATGGGCAGGGAAAACCGCATCGCTGCCGCTCGCAGAGCGTGGGATCTGCTTACCTGCGTGCCGGAGGGGAGGGGGAGAGGGGACTGCGGCTCGGGGGCAGCGGGCAGGGAAGGGGCGATGGGCGAGGGGCCGGAGCGCGGGGGAAGCGCCGCGGAGCCCGGGACACGCTGCGACACTGCGGGCGATAGGGCCGGCCGGGCCACGCGGTGCGGCGGGGACAGCGGGCACCGAGGGGACACCGCGGCGACACCACGGGGCAAGGATGGAGGGGTTCTGCCAGTCCCACCTGCCTCCCTCCCTCCCGTCTCCTCTCCCTCACTCACCCTCTGCATGGCTTTCAGGATCAAAGCCAGTTCATAGCGGGGCATCTTAGAGCTGGCAGTGCCGGGAGGAGCGGGGCACGGGGTGGGGAGGAGGGGGCTGCGGCGAGGCCGGAGAGGAGGAGCAGGGAGGACAGGAGGAGGAGGAGGTGGAGGAAGGCGCGTCCCGGCGCTGTGGCGGCTCCTTCCCGCGCGGCTCCCGCGGCTCAGACACCCGTACGGGCAGGGGCGGCGCGGCTTAAAGGGCGCAGGAGCTGCGCACGCTCGACCGGGCCGGCCCTGCCCGCGCCAAGCGCCGCCCCCGCCGGGCCGGGGCTGCCCCGCACCGCGGCCCGAGGGCCGGGACCCCCGCGCGGGCACGGCCGGGCCCTCCCCGCGCTGCCCCCGCGGCCGGCGCCGCCCCCGGCCCCGCCGAGCCGCCCGAGCCGCCGCCGCCGCCGCTGCTGCAGGGAGTGGAAATTTCCACTGCGCCGCCCCCTCCGCTCCCCCCGCCGGGCCGCGCTCACTCCCGGCCGGGGCCGCGCACGGAGCGCCGCGGTGGGGGGGGCCGGGGCTCGCGGCCGCGCCGCGTGGGGGCCGCGCGTGGCGGGGGCGGCTCGGGCCGGGCGGCGCCTGTGGGACAGACCTGGGGGGACACCGGGACACCCGGACACCCTGCTCATGTGGGACACCCTGCTCTTGTGGGACAGCCCGGTGTGATACCGGGACACCCGGGCACCCTGCCCGTGTGGGACACCGGGACACCCGGACACCCTGCTCGTGTGGGACAGCCCGGTGTGACACCGGGACACCCGGACACCCTGCTCGTGTGGGACAGCCCGGTGTGACACCGGGACACCCTGCTCGTGTGAGCCACCCTGCTTGTGTGGGACACCGGGACACCCGGACACCCCGCTCATGTGGGCCACCCTGCTCGTGTGGGATATCCCGCCCGTGTGGGACACCCGGACACCCTGCTCGTGTGGGGCAGGCCGGTGTGACACCGGAACACCTCGGGTGTGATACCCGGGACACCCTGCTTGTATGGCACAGCCCGGTGTGATACCGGGACACCCTGCTCATGTGGGACAGCCGGGTGTGACACTGGGACACCCTGCTCGTGTAGGACACCCGGGTGTGACACCGGGACACCCCACTCGTGTAGGACATCCCGCTCGTGTGGGACACTGGAACCCCCTGATTATGTGGGACACGCTGCCCATGTCACAGGCACTCCAGAAGGTTCTAGTGGGATGGGACATGCAGAATCGTCCCACTCCACCTGCTGCCATGGCCACGGACACTTTCCACCAGGCCAGGTTGCTTCAAGTCACAGCCAACCTGGTGCTTTCCAGAACCTTCCTCATCCTCAGGGCACCTCTGCGCCCCCAGGATGTGCCTGTTCTCAGAACTCCTCATTGCACAGCCAGGACCTTGTCCATCTGCAGAGTCCTTCAGGGCACGTCCAGAACTTCTCCATCCTAAAAGCGCCCCAGTGCGGGTCCAGCACCTTCCCTATCCTCAGAGCATCCCCAGAACTTTTCCATCCTCAGAACTCCCCAGTGCACCCCCAGGACCTTCCCCATCCTCAGAGCACCCTCAGAACTTTTCCATCCTCAGAACTCCCCAGTGCACCCCCAGGACCTTCCCCATCCTCAGGCTACCCCCAGGACCTCCACCATGGTCAGAGCACACTCAGGTCCTTCCTCATCCTCAGAACTCCACAATGCACAGTCAGGACATTCCCCATTTCAAAGGCACCCCAAGATCCTTTCTCATCCTCAGAGCACCTCAGGACCTTCCCCATCCTCAGGGCACCCCCAGGTCCTTCCCCAAACATCCTCAGAGCACCCCCAGGTCCTTCCCCAAACATCCTCAGAGCACACCCAGGTCCTTTCCCATCTTCAGGGCACACTCAGGACCTTCCCCATCCTCAGGGCACCCCAGGTCCTTCCCATCCTCAGGGCACACTCAGGTCCTTTCTTTCCCATCCTCAGGGCACCCCCAGGACCTTCCCCATCCCCAGAGCACGCCCAGGTCCTTCCCCATGCTCAGTCCCAGCCGTGGTGTGAGCAGCTCTCATGGCTGTATGAGCAGCAGCAGGATGGAGGTGAAGCTGCGTGTGTGGTGGCCTTGGTGGCCGAGTCCTCCCCGCGAGGGAGGCTCTGGACACGCATTTCCCAGCCTGGCACGCGCCCCTGCCTGCTGCTCACGTGCAGCCACCAAGGTCAGGGACACAGATCCCTGCAGCTGCATCTGACACCAGCATCCAGCCGGGCTGGGCTGGAAGCTCAACACTTGCTCCCACTAGAGAAGAACTCCACTGGGGAGTTCTGAGGATGGAAAAGTTCTGGGGGTGCTCTGAGGATGGGGTTGGAGGGGCCTGGGGGTTTGTTTGGACACTCTTTGTCTTGCCCACAGCAGAGACTTTTCCCTCCTTTCATACCCTCATGCCCAACGAGCTGGCTTTGGCAGAGCCATTAATACTCAGAAACAATCACGTTTCTGCCCAAGCTGTTGAAGCCCTCGATGCTCGATCCCATCCTCAGGAAAGGGATGAGAGAGCAGCCCCACCGTGCCCAAGTGGAAGCAGAAAAAGTGACAGATCTCGAGATTAAAGGACTTTAATGAATTATCACTGGAATGCCAGCCCCAGCCCAGCCAGAGAGGCCTCAACGCCTGCCCTGGGTGCCCCAGCCGTGCCCTTTCCATAGCCAGGCTCGTTTGCTTCTGCTCTGCCTGCACAGGGAGGCTGCCCAGTCAGTGCCACGGATCCTGAGGGCAGGAATGGAAGTGGAAAACTCCTCCCAGAGCTTTTCAGCAGCACTTGCAGCTCAGCCAGCCCCGGGTACTGCTGTGGGCCTTCCCCATCCCAGGCAGGTGTGAGCTCCCCGTGCTTCCCAAGGCATCCTGTGCCCTCCAGGCACGAGGGCTGTGCGAGTCCTGGGAGCTGTTTTGGGTACTGCTACAAGACAAATTGCCTGTGCAGAAGTGTTTACAGGTATTCCCAAGCTCCCACTGCTCCGTGCTCAAGGCAGTAATTGCCAGGCAGCTGACAGGGAGAATTTACTGCCTGTTGGTGTTCAAAATGCAAACTCTCCCTGGGTTTGCTTCCCTTTACTTTGCTTCCCTGTTTGTTTTCTAATAGAGTGTTGTCTGGCCTGACCTTCTTCCTTATTCTGGACATGTGCCTGGCAAGCTCAGGAGGAAATCCAGGTGAGGTGGGAATGCCCAGGTATCCCTGCCATTCCCACATCAGCCATTCCCACCCTCCAGGTGCTCCTTGTGCAGCCACAGGTGAGCCATGATGTTCTCTTTGTCACATTTGGAGCTGTCACATTTTGGCCAGGGGCAAAAAAGAGTGGGAAGAGCTCTAATTCCCAGTTCTTCCAATGCTCTACCTCCTTCAAACATTGCTCTGGCAGAAGAAAAGGAAACTTTCAATCCCTGTCCCTGTTGTCCTCCCAGTGCTGCTTTCAAATGCCAGTATCAGATTCCCAGCAGGATATAAATTTACAGTCTCTGTTCAGTCTCACTTCTGACTCCATTCCACATGGAATCTCCCTAAACACTCATCTACCTGTGGCAAACTCCCCCCTTTTTGGAATCCCCCCCAGCTGTATTTAAAGCTGACCCAAGACTCCCCAAACATCAGCCTGAGCCTGAGTCCATTTTTGTCCGTGATGGGATTTGCTCCCAGCAGAAACATTTGATCCTGAGGCCTCATAAAGCCATTGCCAGGTGGATGTTTGATATCCCTGGGATGAGATCTGCGTGCCTGAGGGTCTCTCATGCACATCAGCAGCACAGGCAGTGACTACACCTGTCTGTCACACGTGTGTGGGCATCTCATGGGGCATCCCAGAATCCCAGAGCCAGCAGGGCAGAGCCCTTCAGGACCATCCAGCCCCACCAGCATCACCCCAATCCCTGTCCCCAAGGCCACATCCAGACTGCTCTGGGACAATTCAGTGACTCCAAACCTCCCTGGGCAGCTCAGCCCAAGGCCTGACCACTCTGCCAGGGAAATTTTCTGTGCCAGTCTCCAACCTGAGCCTGCCCTGGTGCCATCTGAGGCCATTTCCTCTCCTCCTTTCCCTGCCCCTCCTGGCAGGAGCTGTGCAGAGCACTGAGGTCCCCCCTGAGCCTCCTTTGCTCCAGGCTGAGCCTCTTCCCAGCTCCCTCAGGAGTTTTCCAGCCCCTTCCCAGCTCTGTTCCCTTCCCTGGACACGTTCCAGCCCTGCCCTCTCCTCCCCTGTCCATCCCTTTATGGAAGCTCAGGATGATCCCCAGATTTTTCACCACCCATCCAAGGTGTCCACCATGTCCAAGCTCCCTTGAATCTCACAAGTTTGGTTTTTCCTCCAAAAGCATCCAAAGACTGTAGGAAATGTAATATTTAATATTTAACAGCACAGGGTTAGAGAGGATGGTCTGAACAGCGAGTGGTGACCATGCCCTGAATACTCAGTAAGGAAATAAAAACTCCCCTAACAGAGATTTTATTTACTTTATTTAAGTAATAAGTGCCATGCAAAGTGTCCTGACTTTTTCATGCTGCAATTTGGGCAAAGCACACTCTCTGCATCCTGTGTCTGTCCCATCCACCCACACCCCAAAGAGCAGCACAGAGGCCATGGATGAATAATTCCACCCTTAATCCATCACCCTTTGTAGTAAAGCACAAGACAAAAATATATCATTGTGAAAAACACCAATCACTTGCTTTTGAAATTGTTAAAAGTTTAATAGTAATAAAATTGTTATAAAAATAGTAATACAATTAGAGTCATAATAATTTGGACAATTTAAATCAGGACAATATGAGACAATAAAAACAAAGAGTTATGGATGTCCGGGTACCTTTTCTGGGCATCAGGAGCCTGAAAAAGGACACAGTTAACAAAGGATTAACCCTTAAAAACAACAGCCTGTTGCATATTCATACACTTCATACATGATGTATAAATTCCATTCAAACACAGGATTCTGTCTGGTCAGTGTCAGCTTCTTCCTTCTAATCCTAACAGCGCCTTCAAGGCAGGAGGAAGTTCATTTCTTCTGATCAGAAGGCAATAAATTCCCTTTCTCTGAAAGATTCAGGTGTCCTGTGACTGCTATCTCACTCCAAGACCTTTCTGTTTAACAAAGCATCCTACATAGCACAGTTTCTATTTTAACAATTTTTATAACTTAAAACTATATTTAACACAGTACTTAAGAGAATGAATACAGCATTACTTCCTAACACC
Source organism: Geothlypis trichas (assembly GCA_009764595.1). NCBI lineage: Eukaryota > Metazoa > Chordata > Aves > Passeriformes > Parulidae > Geothlypis > Geothlypis trichas. Next base: position 115,782,776 of record CM019902.1, on the reverse strand, counting down.
ACATGTATAATATTCATCTTAATATTTATGAAAAGCCAATCATAAAATACATGCATTTTTCACAATCCCCCTGCATTCCCTATACATATGCCAAGATTTTCTCTGGGAAAAATGTTTTGGGAATGTTTGAGCTTGTAGCAAAGTGGGGCTCTGCTCCCAGGGAACAGGGACAGGACAGGGGAAATGTCCTCAGGCTGTGCCAGGGGAGGTCAGGTTGGACACCAGGAACAATTTCCTCATGGAAAGGGTGCTCAGGCCTTGGCAGGGGGTCACAGCTTGGATTCCATCATCTGGGAGGGCTTTTCCAACCTCAATAATTCTGAGATTCCATGAAAAAATGTCCTGCAATATCTCAGAGGCTCCTGACAAAGAAGCTGGCCCAGCATGGCAGTTGCAGGTGAAAATGGAAAACAAAAATTGGCATTTCTAGAAGCTCAAAATCACCATTCAGAACTTCTCTAACCACAGCTATTTTTGGTTTTAGCAGTCTCCTGACTAGGCTGCACTAAACCTGCCTTTGCACCACGTCCTCTGTGCACCACAGAAAGCCAATTCTCTGATTAAAGACTTAAATTTCCACCTGTGGCACATCACTCAATATCAAACTAAAATCGAAATTTATCACAGGTTTAGGCCTGGGATGTTGGTTCAAAATAAAATCAGAATTTATCACAGGTTTAGGCCTGGGATGTTGGTTCAAAATAAAATCAGAATTATCACAGGTTTGGGACAGGGATGTTGGTTCAAAATAAAATCAGAATTTATCACAGGTTTGGGACAGGGATGTTGGTACAAAATAAAATCAGAATTTATCACAGGTTTGGGACAGGGATGTTGGTTCAAAATAAAATCAGAATTTATCACAGGTTTGGGACAGGGATGTTGGTACAAAATAAAATCAGAATTTATCACAGGTTTAGGCCTGGGATGTTGGTTCAAAGTAAAATCAGAATTTATCACAGGTTTAGGCCTGGGATGTTGGTTCAAAATAAAATCAGAATTTATCACAGGTTTGGGACAGGGATGTTGGTTCAAAATAAAATCAGAATTTATCACAGGTTTGGGACAGGGATGTTGGTACAAAATAAAATCAGAATTTATCACAGGTTTAGGCCTGGGATGTTGGTTCAAAGTAAAATCAGAATTTATCACAGGTTTAGGCCTGGGATGTTGGTTCAAAATAAAATCAGAATTTATCACAGGTTTAGGCCTGGGATGTTGGTTCAAAATAAAATCAGAATTTATCACAGGTTTAGGACTGGGATGTTGGTTCAAAGTAAAATCAGAATTTATCACAGATTTAGGTCTGGGATGTTGGTTCAAAATAAAATCAGAATGTATCACAGGTTTAGGCCTGGGATGTTGGCTCAAAATAAAATCAGAATTATCACAGGTTTAGGCCTGGGATGTTGGTTCAAAATAAAATCAGAATTTATCACAGGTTTAGGCCTGGGATGTTGGTTCAAAATAAAATCAGAATGTATCCCAGGTTTAGGGATGTTGTTTCCCTCCAGCCCCAGGTCAGGAGAGGTTTGGAGGTGCTGCAGGAACAGGAGTTGCCTGTGGAAAGAGGAATTGCCCAGCTGGGGGAGGTTTGTTTGCCTGGCTGTGGGCAGGGGTGTGGGGCAGGTCCAGGCCTGTTCTCCTGCTGTTTCCTCACTTCTCCAGCAGGTTTGTCCATAAACACCACTCGTTTCAGGTGGGTTTGGGATTTAGGACTAGGGTCTGGTGAGAGGATGGAAAATAGAGGGGAAAAGGAAAGAGAGGAGAATAGATGGAAAAAACTGGGATGAAGAAAGGGAAGATTGAGGAAGATGAGGACAGGGAAAGATGGGAAGATGAATGAGCTAAAAGAGAAGAAAAATCATGGATTTGTGTGTCCAGGATGAGCAGAGGGATGGAGGAAAGGCTGGCACAGCTGGCATTGTTCACCTGCACAGGAGAAGCTTTGGGCTGAGCTCAGGGTGGCCTTGCAGGGCCTGAAGGAGCCCCAGGAAAGCTGGAGAGAGACAATTGCCAGGGGATGCAGGGACAGCACACAGGGAATGGCTCCAGTGCCAGAGGGCAGGGCTGGGTGGGATCTGGGCAATGAGGAATTGTTCCCTGGCAGGGTGGGCAGGGCTGGGATGGAATTCCATCCCTGGATCCCTGGCAGTGCCCAAGGCCAGGCTGGACACTGGGGACAGTGGGAGGTGTCCCTGCCATGGCAGGGGTGGCACTGGGTGGGATTTGAGGTCCCTCCAACCCAACAATTCCATAGATCTGGGGTGTCTCCTGTCACCTCCTTTCAGACATTTCCCTTTGGTCACCCCAAAGCTTCTCCTGTCCAGGTGAACAATCCCAGCTCTCCCAGCCTTTCCTCCCTCCCTCTGCTCACCCTGGTGCCTCCTCTGGAACTGCTCCAGCAGCTCTGTGTCCATCTGCCACAACGTGATGCCTGCACACGATGGAAGGAGTTCAGATTCTTTTTTGCTGTTTACTTTTAAAAAGCTGCATAATTGCACACATCCAAACTGCTTTAAATGAGGACTAGGTTGCAAAATCAATACCACATAATGAGGAGCGTTATTTCTCCTTCCTCTCCTTTGCATCTGCATATGCAAAGTAGATAATTGCCCACTTTTCTTTTCCATGGGCTCTGTGCCACATTTCTTTTTCAGGGTGGAGCCACTCTGGAGCTGTGTCAGGATGACATAGTGGAGGAGGCTGCTGTCTCCAGAAGTTTTTCCACATTTGTTTCAGCAGACAGAAGATGAGCAGTGAATTTGCAGGGGATTGTGTGGAAAAGGATGAGCTCTTGGGTTTAAACCAGCTGGGATGTGCCTTAGGAGGGGATTGAATCCCTCCTTCCTTACTTGGGTGGGGCTGCACGAGTCAGTTAAACCACACTTCTTGCAGGTGGCCACGAATTTCACCCTCCCAGTTTCTGAGTGTCTGAATTGACATTTTGTGGTCTCATTTGCAGAAGTGCTGAATGATCCCAGATGGAATAAATTCAATTGGTGCTACACATGTGAAGTGCTCTGAATGATGCACGCAGCAATTCTTGAAATATTCACTTGAACTCTTCACTGTCTCAAACTCAGGAACCAGAATTGAAAGAACTGCAGGTAATTCCAGCCCATCCCAAACCCATCACACCCAGGAGGAAACAAAACCTGTTTATGGCTGATGGTTCTTTTCCATGGAAAGGGGAGGAAGGGGCACCTTCCTGCTGTTTATCCTGATATCCCAGAAGTGTCCTGCCCAAAAAACCCCAAACTCAGGATGGCTGGGAAAGTTGTTGTGACTCCCCTGCCCCTCTCACCTTTCTCCTGAGTGTTTATGGCTCTGCCAGGTGGGATCAGGAGTCTCCAAAATTCCTGCCAGGAGGACACAGACAGTGGGGCTGGGCTGAGCTCCCAGGGAACAGGGACAGGAGCAGAGGGAACGGCCTCAGGCTGGGCCAGGGCAGGCTCAGCTTGGCCAGCAGCAGGAATTTGCCCATGGAAAGGGAGCTCAGGCCTTGGCAGGGGCTGCCCAGGGAGCTTTGCAGTGCCCATCCCTGCAGGTGTCCCCTGCAGGTGGCACTGAGTGCTCTGGGCTGGGGACAAGGTGCCCATGGGGCACAGCTGGCACTGCATGGGCTGGCAGGGCTGTGCCAGCCTCAGGAATTCCAGGATTCTGTGCAAACACATCTGGGGGTGCTGGGAATGACTGTGGAGGGATTTGGGGCTCTGGGAGGGCACAGTCCTTCCAGAGGGGATTTAGGGATGATTTGAGAGGTGCAGCCACCAGAGGGGCTCAGCTGGGTTATCCCAAATCCTGAGTGCCAGGAGAGCCTGGGGAAAAATGGGGGAGAAATGGTTCAAGGAAAGCTTTAAAGAGGAAGAGAGGCAGGCCAGTGAGGGGGTCCAAAAGTAACTGCAACAAAGTGTGGCTTGTGTGGAATACAATATCAGGTTAGACAGATACAAAATGAGATTAGATGGGATTTTGGGCAGGAATTGTTCCCTGGCAGGATGGGCAGGCCCTGGCACAGGGTGCCCAGAGCAGCTGGGGCTGCCCCTGCATCCCTGGCAGTGCCCAAGGCCAGGCTGGGTGTGGAAGGTTCCCTGTCCATGCCATGGGGCTGGATGAGCTTGGGGATCCCTCCAACCCAAACCATTCCATTGTTCCCTGATGGGGGAACAGCTCTGGATGCACCAGCAGGGACAGGGAGAGTGGGAGATGCTGCAGAGCCACCACAGGCACACCTCTGGTTCCTGTGTCCCATCTTCACAACTCAATTAAATCCCAATCAGTGGCTCATTAACCCTCCAGTGTGAGCAGACACTCCAGCAAACTGGGAACAGCAATGAAAACAGAAGCCTGCAAGAGTGAAAATTAATAAAATCAATGTAATTAGCAAAGGGAAGAGAAAATTCCAGGTAGGTGTGGTTGTCCTTTAGGAGTTAGAACAAGAAATCTGTGAAAAACAGATGTGCTGTTCCTCCAGGATGGGAAGAGGTGACACAGGGAATGCCAAAATGATTGATGGCTTTTTCTCCTCACTCCTCAGCAAGGAGAATGAACAATGGTCCATTGAGTAACCACGAAGAACAGAGAGAGCAGAGCAGAACATTTCAGCAAGTTGGGCTTTTTCCAGCCAGCCAGACCTGGCAGAATGCAGCTGAGAGGACGTGGAGGACTGGCTGAATCCTAGAGGAACCCACAAGGAATCCCTTCCCACACCTGGAAAAGGGAAGAGCAGGGACAGGTGCTGCACTCACCTGAATTAAAAAATCAGCTTGGGGAATGTCAGAGGAGAAAACAGCCCAACTTGAATTCCTGGAAATTTCTGGAAACAAATAATGAAACAAAGTTTTCTTTTGTGCATGGGAAATAATGAAATGATAAGTGGAGGCCAAGAATGATTTGCCAGGAACAAATGCTGCCCAGCCAGGCTCATTTCCTCCCCTGACAAGTAGCAGCTCTTATGGACAATAGATATTGCATATCTTGACTGGAGCAAGGCTTTCAGCACTGCCTCCGCTGAGGGAACTAAAATGAAACCATTGTAAGGTGGACTCAGCTGTTTGAAACATCAGAAACCCTCCAAGAGGGATTGTTGTTGGTGTGGAAAAATTATAGAAAGCGTTTTTGCAGATGCCCTGCCTGGGGTTTGTGCCATTCCCTGTTTTCCTTGTGTTTTGGAGGATGAGGGATTGAGTGGGAAAGTTCTTCCAGGGTTAATATCTTGATCCTTGAAGAAATGGTGTAAAACCAGCAGGATTCAGTGCAAGTGTAAACTCAGTTTTAAATAAGAATAAACCCCTCCAGTGGAAGGAGCCAACAAGGCAAAAAACCTGGACAAAAACCTGTGGGGATTTTGGAAGAGCTTGAGCTCCCTTGAGAATGAACAACTGTGTGGGAAAGCAAGGATTGGCCTGAAATGTCTAAACAGGCTGGTTGGGATGTGTGGAATAATTCCTGCACTCCCACTCAGCCCTGGGGAGGTCTGAAAGTGAAAAATGAATGATTCCCTTTGGTCACTGAACTGCAGAAACTCCAGTCTGGTCTCCAACTTCCTCACGAGGCCAATTAGGGAAAGTCCTGAGAGCACAAAAAGGTGCTGAAAGTCTGTGAAAAAAATGCTGACCCTGGAGGGAAACCTCAAAGATCTGGGTTTGTTGGTTTTAGTCTAGAGAAAATAGGACAGAGAAGAAACATGATAAGAGTCTTCAAATATGTAACAGGTAGAAGGCAGCAGGAAACTCTCAGTGCTTGGAGGGGAGCAGGGAGCTTAAACAATATCCAGAATTACAGTTCCTGCTGGATTTAAAGGAAAACTTCCCAGTTAGAGATTTAAAGGAGCCTTGGAGGGCATTGAGGGCATTAAATGCAGCTGGGGTGAATTATTGGGGTGGTGAGGGAAGAAGCTTTGAGGTAAATGTACCTAAAAAAGCTGCAGAAATGGATTTGAAGGGCTCAGGTGACATCTGGAGCTGGAGACATCCCGAGGGTGCTGTCCATGGGTGAAGCATCTCTCAGCTCGCAGGAAGTCCTTTCCAGCAACCTCAAAGCAGGAAAAAAAGAGACAAATCAGCTCTAAGATACAAACATTGAAAGGTTTCTGAGTCCCAGATAATTTCTGGAGGCCTCTTTGTGCCTTCAATCACTGCACGCAGACACAGACGGTGCCAGAATGGCTGAAATTTCTGCTTCAGTGGTTTCCTGCTGCAGGTGAGAAAAGGGATATTGGGCTGTGCTGGCGTCTTGGGCAAAAAGAAATAAATAAAGACAGAGAAAGAAAGGAATAAATCAAAGCAGCCTGCATCCTGTCCATTTCTGGCAAGAGCAGCCTGCAGTCCCATCACCTGGGAGACAACCAGGGACTGGCACTGCTGCTGTGCCAGGGAACGAGAGGAACCTGAGGGGTGGCTGTGCCCAGATCCCTCTGCAGATACTGAGGGGGCAACAGAGACAGGGCAAGGAAATGAGAAACAGCAGAGATACAGAGAGCTGGGAATGGCTGAGGGGGCTGGAGAATCCCTGAGGAGCTGGGAAGGGGCTGGAGAATCCCTGAGGAGCTGGGAAGGGGCTGGAGAATCCCTGAGGAGCTGGGAAGGGGCTGGAGAATCCCTGAGGAGCTGGGCAGGGGCTGGAGAATCCCTGAGGAGCTGGGAAGGGGCTGGAGAATCCCTGAGGAGCTGGGAAGGGGCTGGAGAATCCCTGAGGAGCTGGGAAGGGGCTGGAGAATCCCTGAGGAGCTGGGAAGGGGCTGGAGAATCCCTGAGGAGCTGGGCAGGGGCTGGAGAATCCCTGAGGAGCTGGGCAGGGGCTGGAGAATCCCTGAGGAGCTGGGCAGGGGCTGAGGCTGCAGCAAAGGAGGCTCAGGGGGCCCTTGTGGCTCTGCACAAGTCCCTGCCAGGAGGGCACAGCCGGGGGGGTCGGGCTGTGCTCCCAGGGAACAGGGACAGGAGCAGAGGGAACGGCCTCAGGCTGGGCCAGGGCAGGCTCAGCTTGGCCAGCAGCAGGAATTTGCCCATGGAAAGGGAGCTCAGGCCTTGGCAGGGGCTGCCCAGGGAGCTTTGCAGTGCCCATCCCTGCAGGTGTCCCCTGCAGGTGGCACTGAGTGCTCTGGGCTGGGGACAAGGTGCCCATGGGGCACAGCTGGCACTGCATGGGCTGGTGGGGCTGTGCCAGCCCCTCCAGGGATTCTCTAATTCTGGGAAATTGGCTGAGTTGCCACTTCAGCTCCTTCCAGAAGGTTCTGAGGTCGTGCTGAGCAATCCTCCCCGTGCTGGGGATGTGATTGTGGAATTCTGTGCAATTAAAATGACGCCTCCCCCAGAAGCCTCTCTCTGCTTTTCCAGCTGTTTGTTCTCTTCTCCGGGCAGAAATTTGCTGCTAATAAATGGTGTTGTGAAAATAAAATATCATGAATCAACTGATCCAATTTAATCGAGTTTAAAGCCACATTTTCACTGAGAAATCCCTAGCCCTGATTAAATTAGAGAAATGAGGGGGTTTGATCCCTTCACCCTTAGAAATCAGACATACCAAAGCCATGTTGCTGTTCATAGTGCTGATATTCAGCAGAAATGCTCAGAATCTGGGAAATACACGAGAAAAGCAAAAAAAAAATCAAGAAAAATTATTTCTCCCTTGTTCCAGTGGTGCTCACCTGTCTTCTGCTTCCCTGATCATGGTGGCTCTTCCCAAATTCCAGTTTATTGAAGTGGTGAATGTTCAGCCAGGCTCTGTCTCTCCTTTTTTTTTCTTACAGAGACAATTTCTGCACCAGGTTTTCCTGGAAATTCTTTTTTTTTTCCATTCAAAAATTCTTTTCACATTCAAAAATTGTGTGAGGGCAGAAAATGCAGATTTCAGTCATTTCTGCAGCATTTTCAGGTGTTAGAAAATCCATCTGGAGTTGTGAGTTTGCTCCAGCTCTCGTGGAGCTGCTGCCCACCTGCAGGTCCCTCTGTGCTCCAGGACTTCATTCCCTGTGCAGGACTTGTGATGGAACAGGAAATGTTTGGATTTCCATTTGAAGAACAATTCCATTGAAAGATTCCATGATCCAGAACACGCTCAAGGGGTTTTGTCCAAGAAATCCACAGGAAATAAAAAAAGAAAAAAACAACAAAAGAAACCTCTGTAGGTCAGTGTAGAGATGTTGGAAATAATAAATGAGGAACACAAAGTTGGAAGGGACCTTCAGGATCATCCAGTCCACCCACCTGGAGAAGAGCTGCAGGTCCCACATCACTGATTCCAGAAGATTCAGGAATTCTCTCTTGGGATGACACAAAGTGGATTCATCAAGCACCTCCTTTGTTGCTGCCAGGCAGAGAAAAATCATCCTGGGAGCAACAAAAGGCCTTGCTGCTACTCTTGGTTTCTTTATTACATGATGAAAATTCAAAATTTAAAATTTCCAGTGGCAAACAGGATCCCATGGTTTTCCCCGAGTCAGTGGACAGAGCTCACTGGAGTCACACTCCAAAAGAATTTAATCCTTCCAATAAAATATTAAGGAAACTTAATAATTTCAAATCTTTTGGATCATCCCCTTATTCCTGCATGTCCAACCTGCAGCAGACACCACAGAATATCATCAGAAGCCTCAAATTCGGTTTGTGCTGGTGATTAATGCAGGTGTTAATTCCTCCAATTAGCATTTGTGCAAAGTTACTCTGCTTTACAGAGATCAGGAGCTCACAGGTGTTGGATGTCACTGATATCATCGACCTGGGGCATTAAATCACCTGGGAATTCAGGAGCCTTGAAGAATTTAATCACAGTTTTTCTCAAACCACTCCAAAATTTCAGGTAATTTGTGCTCCTGCCTGGATGGGAATTCAGTAGTAAAATATCTTCTTGGGAATGCTTCAAACCCCTCACCCAGCCAGGCTTCCAAACTGAAAATAAAAGCCAGGAGATGTTGCTGAACCCCCCCAGATGTGAAAGATTTGGGGATTTTGGGGTTCAGGACTGAGGTCAGAGCTCACCAGGGGCTGCAGCTCCTCCAGAGGGGCCTCACCAGCCTCAGTGCCCTGATGTGAAAGATTTGGGGGTTTTGGGGTTCAGGACTGAGGTCAGAGCTCACCAAGGGCTGCAGCTCCTCCAGAGGGGCCTCACCAGCCTCAGTGCCCTGATGGCACCGGAGCTTTTCCAGGAATTTGCAGGAATTTTCCTCAGGGCAGTGCAGGAAACAGCTCTGGCTCATCTGGAACAGGGAGGAAGCTCCAGCTCAGCGTGGAGATTTTATTCACTGGGAAGCAACAAAGGAAAGGCCTTGGAGGAAAACTCTGCAGGCAGGAAAATCTGAGTGGATAAAAATCAACATCAGGGAATCACAGAAGGATTGGAGTTGGGAGGATCTTAAATCCCACCCAGAGCCACCCCTGCCATGGCAGGGACACCTCCCACTGTCCCCAGTGTCCAACCTGGCCTTGGGCACATCCAGGGATGCAATTCCATCCCAGCAGAACCCAGAAAAGCCAGGAAGTTTTCCTTGAGGAGGTATCTTGGAGCACAGAGATGATGGAATCATGGAATGGTTTGGGTTGGAAATACCTCAAATCCCACCCAGGGCCACCCCTGCCATGGCAGGGACACCTCCCACTGTCCCCAGTGTCCAGCCTGGCCTTGGGCACTGCCAGGGATGCAGGGGCAGCCCCAGCTGCTCTGGGCACCCTGTGCCAGGGCAGAGGCTCAGCTCTTCCTGCCACACTTCAAATAAAATCTCAGAAACCTCTCTCAGGATCTCAACCCCCCCAAAAAAATCCCCTAAAATTATACAGCAAACATGGGAGAACTCAGAGCCCCTGGCAGGGCCTGAAGGGGCTCCAGGAGAGCTGCAGAGGGACTGGGGACAAGGGATGGAGGGACAGGAGCCAGGGAATGGCTTCAAAGAAGGATTTGATGGGATCTTGGGCAGGAATTGTTCCCTGGCAGGGTGGGCAGGGCTGGGATGGAATTCCATCCCTGGACCCCTGGCAGTGCCCAAGGCCAGGCTGGACACTGGGGACAGTGGGAGGTGTCCCTGCCATGGCAGGGGTGGCACTGGGTGGGATTTAAGGTCCTTCCCACCCAACCCATTCCATGACTGTACAATTCCCACAGAGGAAATCAACTGCCAGCATCATTTCCTATTGACACCAACCCATGTCCAGAACCTCTCACTTCTTCACTTCCAAGAAAATCAGGATTCCCTTTCCATTTGCAGCCCTGCTGGCCCTGCTGTGCCATTTCACACCCAATTTCCCAGCCCAGCAGGAGCAGGGGGTGCTGAGCCTGCCTTACCAAGGGAAGCAAGTCAGGGCAGGCCCGGGCTGGCAGCAAAGCCCAGCTCTGCCAGGCGTGTCCTTGTGTGTCCCCGTGTCCCAGCACTCCCCCTGCCCTGCCCAGCAGGGGACAATGGCAGGGCTGTCCCTCAGCAGGCACAGCCTGGGAGTTTTGGGGTGTCTGTGCAGGGCAGGATGATCCTGAGGTCCTTTGCAGGATATTCTTGCTGCTATAATTCCCTTTATGAGGTACCACAATGATGCTGTTAAAATACAGAGCATCCTGTTAAAATACAGATTTTCAGTAGTGCAGTGCATCCTGTTAAAATACAGAATTTTTCCTGGCTTGTTTCAGTGGCTACAATGTCTGGAAAACATCCAACCAAATTTTTTTTTTAGTGGAAACTGATCCACCTGATGCTGGCACTTGCAAGGAGTGCAGGGCAGTTATGGTCTCCAGGCTACCAGAAATGAAGTGAAGCAGAACAGAACTCTGCGTGTTCCAAATGTGGGGATTTACCTCCCAAATTTTACATTAGTTAAAACACTGAACCATTCCTGCAGCAAACACATCTGGAAAACAACCTGTGGAAAACACAACACAGTTGTATTTTGGCACCTTTCCCCTGGCACCACCACCCCCTGTACAATGGGCACAGGGAACCCTCTCCTTGTCTCCTCACACATTTTTAGCCACACAGTTGTATTTTCAGCAACAGTTGTAGGGGAGCAGGAAACACAGAATCACAGAATTTCTAGGTTGGAAGAGACCTTTAAGATCATCGAGTCCAACCCAAGTTCTAACATTTCAACCAGATCATGGCACATCCAGTCTTTGTTAAACACATCGAGGGATGGTCACTCCACCACCTCCCTGGGTAGATAATTCCAATATTTGACCACTCTTTCTGCACAAAGAAAGTCACAGATCCCCTTGCAGAGATGGTGTGAGTGCTGATACACCAAAAAAAAAAAAAAAGAGAATATTTTAGTAATTCCCATGTCGAAATGAGATACACAAAGTGAAACAATGACCTGTGCTGTTGCTGTATGGGATGTGGAGCCCTCTGTGTTGTGTAATAGAGGTTCCAAGGCTGCCAGGCAGAACAACTCGTGCTTTTCTCAGCAGAAGAGCTCAGGGAGTAGCAGCAGCTCCTTCTCTGCGTTTGGGGAGTGGATTCTGCCCAGTTCCCTCCCTGTCCCAGGCTGGAGGATCCCACACAATCAGCAATTCCCAGCAATTCCACTTCTTTGGCTGCTGCCTCCCCAGCGTGCCCCGTTCCCAGCTCTCATGGCAACCCCAGAGGAAACAGAAGGTCCCCAAGGCCTCCCTCCCACCCCTGGGTGTGAAAAATGGGAATTTTATCATTGGTTTTTTGGCAAATATTAAAATGAATGTTATCTGTGTTATGTTAGAAAGTAATGCTGTATTAATTTTCTTATGTAGTGTGTTAAATATAGTTTTAGGTTATAACATAAGATTAAAGTAGGAACTATGCTAAAGAAAGGACTCACACCAGATAGCAGCCACAGGACACCTGAATCTTTTAGAAAAAGAGAATTTATTGCTCCATTATCAGAACAAACAAACTTCTTCCTTCCTGAAGATGCCATCAGGATTAAGAGGAAGAAGTTGATGATGCCCAGCCAGAATCCTGTGTTTGAATGGAATTTCTGCATCATGGATGAGCTGTGTGAAAATGCAACAGGTTGTTGTTTCGAAGGGTTAATCCTCTGTTAACATGGGACCTTTTTTGGGTTTATTTTGCCCAGAAAAGGTACCTGGCTACCCATAACTCTTTGTTTTTATTGTCTCATATTATCCCAATCCAAATTGTCCAAAGTATTATTACTCTAATTACATTACTATTTTTATAACCATTCCATTACTATTAAATTTTACAATTTTAAAAACGATGATTGGCATTTTTCACCTGGGGCAGCAGGGCCCAGCACTGACCCTGACAGTGCTGCAGCAGCTGGCAGGGCTGGCACCTCTCCCTGGCACCACCACCCCCTGTACAGTGGGCACGGGGAACCTCTCCTTGTCTGCTCAGACATTTTCAGCCACCCCCAGGCAGGAATCTACAGGTGGGATTCCTTGGAAGGAAGTTTGGCTTTCATTTAAAAATAAATTCCTTCTGTAGGCATCAGGGGCTGAGAGAAGAGAGGAATTCACGTTGTAAAGGTGTCTGGTTTGATATATATTATATATATATATATATATATATAAAGATCAAAATTAATAGAAATGGTACCTTTTTTATTAATATATATAAATTGATATTACAATATAATATAATACAATATAATATAATACAATATATTTATAATAATATATTTTATTATATATTTTATATATATGTATATAGTTCAAAATTAATAGAAATGGTACCATTTCTATTAATATATATACTAATATAATATAATATATAATGCAATATAATATAATATAATATTATATATTATAATATATGATATAATAATATATTTTATTATATATTTTATATATATAGTTCAAAATTAATAGAAATGGTACCATTTCTATTAATATATAAAAATATATATTTTATTATAATATAATATTATATATTACAATATATGATATAATAATATATTTTATTATATATATTAAATATATTAAATACATTTTATTTATTTAAATATATAAAAATATATATTTATATATATTCACATATATATATGTGTGTATATATACATTTACATATATACACATATACATATATATATATGTATGTGTGTGTATATATATATATACATATATATGTATTTATATGAGAGGAATGGCAGATTTGTCTTTACAAACAAGCTGTGGGTCTGCTAAATAGATTTTATTTATTTATATATAAAAATATATATTTATATATATTCACATATATATATGTGTGTATATATACATTTACATATATACATATATACATATATATATGTATGTGTGTATATATATATATATATATACATATATATGTATTTATATGAGAGGAATGGCAGATTTGTCTTTACAAACAAGCTGTGGGTCTGCTAAAGATATTTTATTTATTTATATATAAAAATATATATGTATATATTCACATATATATATGTGTGTGTATATACATTTACATATATACACATATACATATGTATGTGCGTATATATATATTTATATATACATATATATGTATTTATATGAGAGGAAATGCAGATTTGTCTTTACAAGCAAGCTGTGGGTCTGCTCAATATATTTTATTTATTTATATATAAAAATATATATGTATATATTCATATATATAGACATGTGTGTATATATACATTTATATATATTTATATATGTATTTATATGAGAGGAATAGGGGATTTGTCTTTCCAAACCAGCTCTGGGTCTGCTGGTAGATAAAACCAGCACTGGGAGATAAAAGAAACAATGGGAAGGATTCCACTGAGTGATGGATGGAAAAAGAGATTTGCTTTTACAAATAAACTTCAGGTTTGCTGATAAATGAAATTAGACATTGAGAGATGAAAGAAACAATGGGGAAGAAAAACCCCTAAATTCCATAAGAATTAAAAATGAAAAGGGAGGGTTGTACATTAGAGGGGAATCTCTGATATCAGGTGATTTGGGAAGTCTGTACCTCACAGGTACCTCAGAAATGGGAAAAAAGCCCGAAATTCCATAAGAATTAACAATGAAAAGGGAGGGTTATACATTAGAGGGAAATCTTTGGGAAATCTTCAGTATCAGGTGTATTGGGGAATCTGAACCTCTCAATTACCTCAGAAATGGGGGAAAACCCCTAAATTCCATAAAAATTGAAAATGAAAAGGGAGGGTTATACATTAGAGGGGAATCTCTGGTACCAGGTGTTTTGGGAATTCTGAACCTCACAGGTACCTCAGAAATGGGAAAAAACCCCTAAATTCCATAAGAATAAAAAATTAAAGGTCAGGGTTATACATTAGAGGGGAATCTCTGGTATTGAGTGTTGTGGGAAGTCTGAACCTCTCAAGTACCTCAGAAATGGGGAAAAAACCCTAAATTCCATAAAAATTAACAATAAAAAGGGAGGGTTATGCATTAGAGGGAAATCTTTGGGAAATGTTTGGTATCAGGTGTACTGGGGAGTCTGAACCTCTCAAGTACCTCAGAAATGGGGGAAAACCCCTAAATTCCATAAAAATTGGAAATGAAAAGGGAAGGTTGTACATTAGAGGGGAATCTCTGGTACCAGGAGTTTTGGGAAGTCTGAACCTCTCAGGTACCTCAGAAATGGGAAAAAAACCCTAAATTCCATAAGAATCAAAAATTAAAGGTTAGGGTTGTACATTAGAGGGGAATCTCTGGTATTGAGTGTTGTGGGAAGTCTGAACCTCTCAAGTACCTCAGAAATGGGGAAAAAACAATAAATTCCATAAGAATTAACAATGAAAAGGGAGGGTTATGCATTAGAGGGAAATCTTTGGGAAATCTTCAGTATCAGGTGTATTGGGGAATCTGAACCTCTCAAGTACCTCAGAAATGAGGGAAAACCCCTAAATTCCATAAAAATTGAAAATGAAAAGGGAAGGTTGTACATTAGAGGGGAATCTCTGAAACCAGGTGTTTTGGGAAGTCTGAACCTCTCAAGTACCTCAGAAATGGGGAAAACCCCCTAAATTCCATAAGAATTGAAAATGAAAAGGGAGGGTTATGCATCAGGGGGGAATCTCTGGTATCAGGTGCTTTAGGAAGTCTGAACCTCTCAAGTGCCTCAGAAATAGGGAAAGAGAGAAGGGAAATGCAGCTGGGAAATTGGGATAGAAAGGAGGCTGCATCCTCCAAAAATTGAGAGACCCCAGGGGAATGCCCCATGGGCTCTCCCTTTATTGGAATAAAGTCAAAGGACTCCTCTGTCCCCTGTTTGGACATAAACCCCTGGTGTTGGTGGGTGAATTTTCCTGACACTGGCACAGGGATGCAGGAGCTGCCAGGGGATGTGAGTGCCAGCGATTTCCATGGCGATGGCGCCGTTTGTCTGCAGCTCTGCCCGTGGCAGCAGCTCAGGAGTGACACAAACCCAGAGCCTTTGTGCATGGATGACCTGGGGCTGCAGCCCCTGGGGGCAGCTGTGCCCTCATGCCCAGGCAGGTGTGGGCACACGTGTGTGTGACACCAGGGAGAGGACACAGAGATGGGCAAGAGCCAAACAGGAGCAGCTGAGGGACCTTGGAGTGCCCAGCTGGGGCTGAGAGAGACCCACCAGGGGCTGCAGCTCCTCCTGAGGGTCAGCACCCAGCTCTGCTTCCTGGGCCAGGAGGGGTTTAGGTTGGGTTTTAGGGCAAGGCTCTTGCCCAGAGGGTGCTGGCACTGCCCAGGCTGCCCAGGGAATGGGCACGGCCCCGAGGCTGCCACAGCTCCAGGAGCCTTTGGCCAGCGCTGCCCCTGGCTTTAGGAAGTCTGAACCTCTCAAGTGCCTCAGAAATGAGAAAAAAGCCCTAAATTCCATAAGAATTGAAAATGAAAAGGGAGGGTTATACATTAGAGGGGAATCTCTGGTATCAGGTGCTTTAGGAAGTCTGAACCTCTCAGGTACCTCAGAAATGGGAAAAAAACCCCTAAATTCCATAAGAATCAAAAATTAAAGGTTAGGGTTGTACATTAGAGGGGAATCTCTGGTATCGAGTGTTGTGGGAAGTCTGAACCTCTCAAGTACCTCAGAAATGGGGAAAAAACCCTAAATTCCATAAGAATTAAAAATTAAAAGGGAGGGTTATGCATTAGAGGGGAATCTCTGGTATCAGGTGCTTTAGGAAGTCTGAACCTCTCAAGTGCCTCAGAAATGGGGAAAGAGAGAAGGGAAATGCAGCTGGGAAATTGGGATAAAAAGGATGAGGGGTCTGGGCAGGGCAGGGCTGGGATTGATGATCCGGGGGGTCTCTTGCAGGAGGGATCATGTCATAAATTTAAATGTGTTAAACAGAAGCCACTGGGAGCTGATCTCTCTCCCTGATGTGGTTTGAGGCTGGCACAACGCCAGTGCCCCCATGAAAATGAAAATACATTCACCCTGGTGTCTGCTGTGAGATGTGACCAGGAATAGAGCAAAGCAGGCTCTAGCTTAGGAATAAAAGGAAAAAAAACTTTATTAACTTACAATATATAAAAGAAACACACAGACCTCAGGATGAAAACCTCCCAAAACCATTCCTCCTCCCCCCACCAAATTTCCAGCACATCACACTAAGACAAAACCTTGGATTCTCAATCCAGATCACCAACTCTCAGCCCATCACCACCCTTCAGACAATCAATTCTCAGTTCATCAAGAGGAGACGAGTCCCTCTCGTGCCACAGGCTTCCCCTGGAAACATCACTGAGACCTCCCTCTTGTGTTTTCATGTCACACGTGGCACTGCCCGGAGATCATTGCCATCCTGACATCTTCACATCCTTATTTCCTCAAGATATTCCCTGATCCTGTGCTCCTGGAGGACTTCTGGGCCTTATTTAATTTTCAGCACCAGTGCAAGCAGAGATGGGTGGGATGAGCAGAGGGTGAAGGAGCAGCTCAGAGCAGGAGCTTTGGTGGCAGCATCACCTCAACACCGCTGGAATTTTGGCTTTTGGTGGCTGGAGCTGGGGTGGAGCCGTGTTCCACCTGCTGCAAGGTGTGGGCAGGATGCTGCAGGTGAGTGTGGGCTGGGGATGAGCACACCATGCAACAGCAACGAGATAAAACAAATCAGAATTTCATTTCCTGCAAGAAGCAGCAGCTCTGCCCTGTTTGGGGAGGGGTTCTGACAGCCACGCTGGAAAATTGCCCTTAGAAACCCACAGGAAGCAACAAATGCCCTTTAGCACAGGGGGAGATAAAATTTGCCTTTTTTAACTGCCATTCCTGGGCTTGTCACATGAAATCTGAACACTGAGCAGTGTGAAAATGCCAAAGAAACTGGAATGCTTGAAGTTTGCTTTCTATCCTGTCTCCCTTAAAAAAAATAGAAAAAAGGCTTTTACCGCTTTGTAGCCCTACCAAAATAAATAATTAACAATAATGAAATTGTTCCATATCACATAAACAAGGGCCCCAGGCCTCACTTTTTGGTGGATGATTTATATCTATGGTTTCCTTTGGCAGGGAGAGAAACAGCTCTGGCTCTATCTCGAGATAAAATTATAAACACAAATATCACACAGCAAAGGGCACTCCAAGTTTTGAAGTCCTGCAAGGCTCAATCCCAGTTTTTTTGGGTTTTTTTTTTTTCCATAATGTTACCTCACCCAGGGGAAACTGTTCCAGTTTCAGCAGATTCCCTTTGATTTCTCAAATGTAGTGGGCAACACACAATGGCTGAAGCCTGGGAGAATCCAAATTGGACATTTTTATCTTGTGTCACATCCAAAGATCCCTGCACAGACGATCCTGGGACATCTCACCTCTCCAGAAAATTCTGTTTTCTCCAGAAAATTCTGTTTTCTCTTTGTCCCCAGCCCAGCTCCAGCTGTTCCTCCACCTGCAGAATGATCCATGAGTTTCTTGCTCTCCAGCTGCCCTTCCACACCTCAAATCCCTTTTGTGCAGGACCCAGCAATGGGAGAATGAGGACCAATATCTGCAATTATGTAACCTGGCACCACCTGCCCTGAGAGTGGGGTTTGGGAACGAGGAGAAAGTGAAAACTCCTTTGTCCAGGGGAATTTTCCTCCATGGATTTGTTGGATCTGCAGGGGCTGAGTTCTTGGAGGTGAGCTGGAAAAGAGACAATAAAATGTGACAGCCCTGGAGGGCAAAGGGACCCTGGGCTGGGGAGGGCAAGGGAGGGGATTTTGTCCTGCTCAGGTGAGACCTCACCTGCAGAGCTGCCCCAGCCCTGGGGAGTCAGGGAGCAGCTGGAGAGAGCCCAGAGGGGAGCAAAGAGCTGCTCCAGGGCTGGAGCCAGGCTGGGAGAGCTGGGGGGGCTCACCTGGACAGGAGAAGCTCCAGGGAGAGCTCAGAGCCCCTGGCAAGGCCTGAAGGGGCTCCAGGAGAGCTGCAGAGGGACTGGGGACAAGGGATGGAGGGACAGCACCCAGGGAATGGCTTCAAAGTAGGATTAGATGGGATCTTGGGAATTGGGAATTGTTCCCTGGCAGGGTGGGCAGGGCTGGGATGGAATTCCATCCCTGGATCCCTGGCAGTGCCCAAGGCCAGGCTGGACACTGGGGACAGTGGGAGGTGTCCCTGCCATGGCAGGGGTGGCACTGGAGGAATTTTAAGGTCCCTTCCCACCCAGACCATTCCATGACTCTGTGCTGTGCCATCTGGGAGAGGGCAGAGAGCTGCAGCCCAGGGATGGCCAAGCAGGTGGACAGGCAGGGTTAAGGAATGGAGCTTCCTCCTCTTCCCTGTCTGCTGAACTTATTGTGGTTCTGAAAAGAAGAACCTTTCTCTGGCAGAGCCCTCAGGGGCCATTTCCATCCCAAACTTCTAAAGTTTAATGGCATTTTCATAGAATCATGGAATCCCAAACGAGTTTGGGTTGGAAGGGACCTAAAAGCTCATCCCATCCCACCCCTGCCATGGCAGGGACACCTCCCACTGTCCCCAGTGTCCAGCCTGGCCTTGGGCACTGCCAGGGATGCAGGGATGGAATTCCATCCCAGCCCTGCCCACCCTGCCAGGGAACAATTCCTCATTGCCCAGATCCCACCCAGCCCTGCCCTCTGGCACTGGAGCCATTCCCTGTGTCCTGGCACTGCCAAAGGGACAGGGACTGAGGCACAATCCAGGTCTCCAAGGGATTTTCCCAAGTTCACAGGACAATGCACCAGGCCAGGAATGGGATGGGCCAAACCCACAACAGCCATGGCACGAGGTTTGCCTGGTGTGAGGATTGGGCAAAGGATGGGAAAAGTGCTCAGAGGGGAGAAGGAATCACAGGTTCAAGAAAAGCAGCCAGAGAATCCCAGAATCCCAGAATGGTTTGGGTTGGGAGGGGTTTTAGGGATCACCCAGTGCCACCCCTGCCATGGCAGGGACACCTCCCACTGTCCCCAGTGTCCAGCCTGGCCCTGGGCACTGCCAGGGATGCAGGGATGGAATTGCACCCAGGGGCAGCCCCAGCTCCTCGTTCCCAACATCTTTGCCCATCCTGAGGCAGCTGCTGGAAGGAAAAGGGGCTGTGGAAGGGGAAATGGAAGAGGCTGCTGAGTTCTGTGAGGGCTTTTGAACAAACACACAAATGTGATAATGGCAGAAAATGAGAGGCTTTTCCTGGCTGGATATGGATGAGAGGTTTCAGAGGGAGAAATCCTGCTCTCAGGATACACTCGCAGGATTTTCAGAAGGATTTGTCCTTCAGACATGGATTATACAACTTTTCTTATTACAGGAATGGCAAGATTAAAGATCCCAAACGCTCTGTGCTTTGGAGTTGCTGCAATAAATGTGCCAGGAATCTGGAGAGGTTTCCAAAATGCATTTTAATCCATAGTAGGCTGGAAGTTGTGCACTGTAAGCAATTTTCATTGTTAGATGGATGTAAATATAAATTACTGGAGAATCTGAAAATCCTGTTCCACCCAGCAGCTCGCAGAGCATTTCCATCCTGTGTACACAGGCATTTGGAAGGGAGGAAGGCAGAAAAGCTGTGACAAACCAAACCAGCACTTAATGACACATTTGCCAAATGGAGCTGGTGGTTTGCATGCACAAAAGCTCTTCCTGCACCTCCTGAAGTGCACAAACAGCTTTCCTCTATGCAAACCACCTCTGCAGGATGTCCACACCTCCATCCAGGATGGTGCAAGGGCAGGGAGAGCTGGAAAATTCAGATTTGTGATTGCAGAGGCCAAGCTGAGGTCCCTTTCAAAGCTCATTTTCAGCTCCTCATTTCAATACACAATTTATATTTATATTTTTATAGATTTCAGTGTATCAAAGAGCAGCCATTGGGAGCTAATCTTTCTCCCCTGCCCCAAATCCTCATTTCAGGCTCTCCCAAGTGTGTTAGATGTGAAAGGCCTGGGCAGGGAGCGTTATCAGAGTGGCTGCAGTGCCCAGGGGATGAGTCATGGAGCAGATTCCCATTGCTGCCTGTGGACAGAGCCCTTGGAACACAAAAGCCTGGGAGGAGGAGGAGGAGGAGGAGGAGGAGGAGGAGGAGGAGGGACAGCACTGCAGCAGCCCCCAGCTCCTGGGAGGCTGGAGGTGGAGCTGGCTGCTGAGAACTGCAGGAATTGTTTCCATCACATGGTTAATGACTCAGCAGCTTAGCCCAAAATATTTATTTTTTTTTTCTCCTCTCCACCAGCCTCGTCTATGGAAAGGAATGGGGGTACTGGGAGAGGGGAAGGGAGG
>CM019902.1:115660109-115762101 GCA_009764595.1 Geothlypis trichas | reverse complement strand
CCTATGTCTGTCCCCTTGTGTCCCTGTGTCTGTCCCTGTGTCTGTCCCTGTGTGCAGAGCTCAGAGCAGGCCCAGGCTCTGCTCCAGGCCCAGCAATGGCCCCAGAGCCACGGGCAAGGCCTGAGCCCAGCAATTCCCCTCACAGGAGGCACAACTTCTGCCCTGGGCAGGGCCCGAGCTGGAGCAGAGCCCAGACAGGGGCTGGAGTCTCCTTCTGGAACATTCCAGAGCCACCTGGGCCCACCCTGTGCCCTCTGCTCTGGGTGACCCAAGGGTGGCTCCAGGTGAGCACCGTGGGCCCTTCCAGCCTGACCCTCCCAGGATTCTTCACAGAATTCCAGAATGCCCAGGTTGGGAGAGACCTCCAAGACCATCAAGTCCAGCCCAGCCCCAACACCCCAACTCAGCCCTGGCCCCCAGTGCCACATCCAGGCTTTGTTAAACACACCCAGGGATGGGGACTGCACCACCTCCCCGGGCAGCCATTCCAGAACTTTCTCAGCCTTGCTGGAAAAACCTTTTCCCTGCTCTCCAACCTGGATTTCCCTTGGTGCAGCTTGGGACTGCCCCTTTTCAGAGCAAGGTGACAACTTGTGAGCCACTGAAGTGGCCCCAGGTCCCTGCCAAGGCTGCCCAGGGCTCAGAGCAGTTGGCAATGGCTCTGGTTTGCCCTGGGGGCAGGAGGGGTGTCCAGGGCTGCAATTCCAAACCAGGCTGGCCCTGTTTGAGAGCTCTTCCTCATCCCCTCTGCAGCAGCAGCAGCTCCATTGTCTCCTCTTCCCTCCCCAGGGCTGTGGGACTGGAATTAGTGCTGGGCTCTGGGACTGGAATTAGTGCTGGGCTGTAGGACTGGAATTAGAGCTGGGCTGTGGGACTGGAATTAGAGCTGGGCTGTTCAGGAAATATGTTGTGCCTCCTGATCTGGGAGCCAGGCAGGCCCATTTCCTCTGTCCCCAAGTGTTCCAGAGACTCATAAAAAGCTGGCTTGGAAGGACCAGAGGACCTAATCTTAAGCTGCACCAAGGGAAATCCAGGTTGGAGAGCAGGGAAAAGGTTTTTGCAGCAAGGCTGAGAAAGTTCTGGAATGGCTGCCCGGGGAGGTGGTGCAGTCCCCATCCCTGGGTGTGTTTAACAAAGCCTGGATGTGGCACTGGGGGCCAGGGCTGAGTTGGGGTGTTGGGGCTGGGCTGGACTCGATGGTCTTGGAGGGCTCTTCCAACCTGGTCATTCTGGGAATTCTGTGATTCTGTGACTCTATGATCTTGTGATTCTGTGACTGTGATTCTGTGACTCTGTGACTCAGTGAATTCTGTGACTGTGGATTCTGTGCTTCTATGAATTCTGTGACTCCGATTTGGTGAATTCAGTGAATTCAGTGATTATGTGACTCTGTGAATTCTGTAATTCTGTGACTCTGTGACTGTGATTAGGGAGTTCTGTGACTCTGAATTCTATGAATTCTGTGATTCTGTGACTGTGAATTCTGTGATTGTGTCATTCTGTGACTCTGTGATTCAGTGAATTCTGTGATTCTATGAATTCTGTGATTCTGTGACTCTGATTTGGTGAATTCTGTGAATTCTGTAACTCTGTGATTCTGTTACTGTGGTTCAGTGAATTCTGTGACTCTGTGACTCTGTGACTGTGTGACTCAGTGACACTGTGATTCTGTGACTCTGGCTCAGTGAATTCTGTGACTCAGTGACACTGTGATTGTGTCACTCTGTGATTCTGTGATTTTGTGACTCTGTGAACCACCACTGCCCTGCGAGTCCATCCATGCCCAGGTGTGAAAATGGGAGCAGAAAACAACCCTGGAGCTGGAAATCTTCCTGTGGGCCCAGTAAGGTTCTTTGGCTTCCTGTGCACATTGGAGCTGAGATTTCCAGGTGACCTTGGCCCCACTATCAGTGAGATAACACTGTCCTGTCCTGGCTTTTCCACAGCCAGCCCTGCCACTGCAGAGCAGGATCCTCATGGAGAGGGATGAGAAGAAAATGGGAAGCAGGAGGTGGAGGGTGGCATTTTCTACTCCTCAGCTGGGAAAGGGTTAAAACAGAGAGAGGCAAAGAGGGGATGGGCAGGAGGAGGGAACAGCAGTGGAGGACAGGAATGAATCTAATGGGAACAGAATTTATTGGGAATGGGTTAATTCATTCACCAGGTGACAGCAACCCAGCCTATGGGTTTGGCATGGAGGGACAGGACACAGGGAATCCTTCAAAGTGAAAAATTACAGGTTTAGAAACAATTTCCTCCCTGGCAGGGTGGGCAGGCCCTGGCACAGGGTGCCCAGAGCAGCTGGGGCTGCCCCTGCATCCCTGGCAGTGCCCAGGGCCAGGCTGGACACTGGGGACAGTGGGAGATGTCCCTGCCATGGCAGGGGTGGCACTGGGTGGGATTTGGGGTCCCTTCCCACCCAAAGCACTCCATGATTCCATGACCCCGTGCTCACTGCAGCCTTGCACACCCACACACCTCAGCACTGGGACTTTGGGGTTGCACAGGGATTTAACCCATGGACTGGAAATTGTGGGGAATTCTGGGCCTCCCCTGGGAGGGATCAGTGCCTGGATCAGCTGCCCCAGCTGAGAGAGATTCCCCTGCAGGTGCCCACACTCCAGAAAGGGCACCTGGGAAAGGTTTTGGTGTCCAGAGCCCTGTGGGTGTCTCACAGCCCCTGTCTCAGCTGACCAGGACAATTCTGGGCAGAAGGGGAATGCCTTGGGTTGGAGGGGACCTCAAAGACCACCACAAAAACCCCTTTGATCCTCCCTTGCTCCACCATTTCCAACCCTCCCAGTAATTCCTGTGGAAGGGCAGGGAGAGCCCCTTGCTCCAGCCCTTCTCTTCTGTGGGAAAGCAGCTGCTTTTCCTACCACAAAAAGTAAATTTTGGGTTGGCTAAGGTGAGGAATAACACATCAGGGGATGCTCCTCTGACAGGCCCAGCAGTGGGGAAGAGCTGAATTTTCAGGATGTAATCCTTGCCTGGGTTAGTGGCTGTGGAAATGCCTTCGGTTTCATTTCTGAACCAAGAGGGGAAGACCTGGGCTTGGAATTGGAGCCACTCCTGGTTCAGAGCCCCAAAACCCCAAGATGTAAAGGCTGGGAAGGAAGGATCCCTGAAAAGCATCCCTTGGGATTTGCTGCTGTCTGGGGATAGTGACCCTGCTGGCCAGCAAACATGTTTGGGGTTTTAGTCAACACTCCACATTCACATCCAGGACAAGTGGAGTTCAAATTCTTCCCAACAGACTAATTAGGCAAAATATTTAGAAACGCTGCAATTCCAGTCGTGCTTTTGCCATAACATTTGGAGAAACAATGATGCTTTCATATAGTGAGAGCCTCAGAGGCTGGGAGAACACACAGGCCCTCCGTGGACACAAAATTACACTCGGGTTTAAGAGCTGTAATGACAGAAATTCCTGATGCACCCATGCATCCAAATTTTGCTCACCGGGCACACCTGAGAAGCTTTTAATTGGGTTCAGGGGGGCTTGAACCGGTCAATAAAAGGAGAATATCATTTACAGCAGGAGCAGGGGCTGATCAGAAAATATTCTGACCAGACAGAATATTCTGACCAGACAGAATATTCTCTGCCAGAGCAGGCAATGTATATTTACAAAGCTTTTGTAGCTCCTTTGTTGTGCATTCTTTCCAGACACCAGCGCACAGAGATCATGTTCGCAGCAGCGAGGTGTCGGATTGCCGCCGGGCTTTTTCCAAATAATTAAAAACCAAAACGAAGGAGAAAACGAGGGGGAGAATCCTGGAAACGGGAAACAAACGGTGCCATTTCCATTGGGCTGGGAGGGAGGAAACCTGTGCAGAACGCAGGCTGGCTGTGGCACAGAATGTGATGAAACCGTGGCTGCGTCACCGGCGGCGTGCCTGAGAGAGCAGCCAGCCACTTCCAAAGGGTAGGAAAAGCAAATGCCCAAGAGTTTATGGAGTGACAGAGCCAATTCTTGTCCTGATTTATTGACCTTCCAATTGGAGCGCTCCCGTTCCCCCTCTGCCAAGGGATGCCGTTGGAATGCCGGGTTATTTTCTCATGCGAAAAAACCCAAAAAGGACAAAAAAAAAATAAAAAAAGAACAACCCTTAAAATTAAGGACCTTCTCTCCTCTTGTCAGGCTGCAGCAAAGCCGGTGGGTTTCTCAGCATGGCTGTTTTGCCAGTGGTTTTTAAAGCACGAAGGTGGTTTTGTTTGGGCTCTTTGGAAATGAAAACAATGGATTATGTGGGGCCAGGCAGGTGAGGCAGCACCTCCTCCTCCTCCTCCCCTGCCTTCCCCGGCTGCCTAATCCTGTAAACACCTTAAAGCAGAGCTGGCTCCTGCCCTTGGTGCTATCAAGTGGGAAGGCATTTTATTTTTCTGGAATGAAAGAGCCAATTTGTGCCCTTTTATGGACCAGGGGAGGACTCGCTGCAGTGGAAACTTTTCTGCAATAAAGGTTCCCTTGTTTATGAGCCCTTTGTGTGGCACTTGTGGGACCACTCGGTGCTCTCAGGAATCTCCTGCAGCCTCTGCTAAGGAGATCAGACTGTCTCATTCCCTCTCCCTGGGATTTGGGTTTTCCAACACTCCTTTGGCTGCCATCAGCTGATGGATGAACCGAGTTTGTTCCATAGGGGGAATCCCAGAGTGGTTTGGGTTGGAAGGGAACCTCAAATCCCACCCAGTGCCACCCCTGCCATGGCAGGGACACCTCCCACTGTGCCAGGCTGCTCCCAGCCCCATCCAAGCTGCTCTTGGACATTTCCAGGGATGGGGCAGCCACAGCTTTTCTCTGCCAGGGCCTCCCCACCCTCCCAGGGAAGAATTTACCCCCAAAATCCCACCTAACCCTGCCCTCTTCCACCTTAAACCCATTCTCCTGGTCCTCTCCCATGCCCTTGCCCAAAGCCCCTCTCCAAATTTGTCCCCCAAAGGTCTGAGATAAGCAGAAAAGCCACCATTGCCAGGAGCAGCTCTGCTCTCTGTTCAAACCAGTTCCACCAGTAAAAAAAGCAGGTTTGTGCATAAATCAGCCCTGCCAGACCCAGATTCTGGCTGCCTTTTCCATTTTGAAATGCTGGTTTTGTTTGTAATTTCCAAAAAGCTGCTTTCACATCAGACTGAAGCACCAACCTGACAAAAATAAAGAGTGAAAAGCTTTATCAGGGTTGCAATAAAGCCACAGAACTCGTTTGTATCTCCAGTTAAAAAAATGACAGAGAGTGGGGGGAAAAAAAAGAGACAAAATATCAGAGAAGGAACAAAGAGACCAAATATCCATCTATTTATCTGTCTATCCATCTAATTTTAAACCTCAAATAACACTTAATCCAGCAGCGTGTGGTAGGTGTTACTTTGGAAATGAGAATGTGAAATTTGAGGCAGTGATCTCCTCCTGACAGAACGATTTAACCAGAAATGACAGATAACAATCACCCAGAGCAGCCAAGGGTCTCTTAACACCATTAAGTGATGAAGTTGTAAGAATGACAGCAAAATAATTCCTGGTGTGTTTGTTGACTCGTAGGAGCTGAAGCACCATGTTTCCATGGATATGGAGTTGCTGGTTTGTGCTTTTCCTATTTAAGGATCAATGCTGAGGAGAAAGCAGGATTCAGTTCCGTGCTGCCGGCGGAGCGTAAACATCGATTTTCCAAAGAGCCAGAGCTGGGCAGGGACACAGAGCTTGGCATCAGCCCTGCAGTTATGGGGTTAAAAAGGACTGAAAATCCCCCAGAGGGACCCTGGAGTCCTCACAGCATGGCCTGGGCTGGAAAGGATCCCAAATCCCACCCCGAGCCACCCCTGCCATGGCAGGGACACCTCCCACTGTCCCCAGTGTCCAGCCTGGCCTTGGGCACTGCCAGGGATGCAGGGATGGAATTCCATCTCAACCCCTCATTTCCACCACAGGGAAATGAGGGACTGGAATGGAAATCCACCAGTTTGGAGCCATTCCCTGTGTGCTGTCCCTGCATCCCCTGGCAATTGTCTCTCTCCAGCTTTCCTGGGGCTCCTTCAGGCCCTGCAAGGCCACCCTGAGCTCAGCCCAAAGCTTCTCCTGTGCAGGTGAACAATGCCAGCTGTGCCAGCCTTTCCTCCCAGCACAGCTGCTCCATCCCTCTGCTCATCCTGGAGCCTCCTCTGGGCTCTCTGCAGCAGCTCCAGCTCCTCCCTGGGCTGGGTTCCAGGGCTGGAAGCTGCACTCCAGGTGGATCCCAGGAGGATGGAGCACAGGGGCACCAGGAGGAATCATCTCCATCCCACTGCTCAAATCCCTGTCACATTCACATTCATCCTGTCCCTGACACCAAACCCCCAGGACATCTTTACTGCCCTCACAAACCATGGTGTGGCATGAGGCAGAGGTGGCTGGGCCCAGGTCTTGTGGATTTGGGGATTCCAAGATGCCACCAGCCCCTCCAGCTGCGTGTGAGGGGCTCTGTGATCAGCACATTGTCACCAAGCTTTATGCTGGTGAACATTCCTGACTCCTCCTCTTCCCCCACACACACATTCCATTGATGTTCCCCTCCACCCTGACATCCTGGTGGCCTTTCCTGAGCTTGGGTGGCCTCAGGGTCACTGGTGTGGCCACCAGGACACCCAGGCTGAGCAGGACATCAGCAGGGAATGGTCATGGAGGGAGAGTTTGATGGACTGAGAGCAGCAAAACCTGGCCCAGGGCAGCATCAGAGAGCTGTGACTGATCCAACCTGCCCTGAAGGTGGAGTTTAAAAAGTGCTGGATCTTCTCAGAATCCCAGAATCAAGGCTGGGAAAACCCTCCAGGATCACCCAGTGCCACCCCAGCCCCACAGCATCACCCCAATCCCTGTCCCCAAGGCCACATCCAGACTGCCCTGGGACAATTCAGTGACTCCAAACCTCCCTGGGCAGCTCAGCCCAAGGCCTGACCACTCTGAGAGGGACAAAAATCTCCCAAAGCTCTACAGAAACCTGAACAGAGACTCTCAAATGTTCCCATCTCACAGAGATCACAGCCAGGAAAAGATCCACCAAAGGAATTTGGGTGAGGATTTTTTGTTCAGTTCCACAGGAAGTGTTTTTAAAACACCTGAGCCTGCCCTGGTGCCATCTGAGGCCATTTCCTCTCCTCCTTTCCCTGCCCCTCCTGGCAGGAGCTGTGCAGAGCACTGAGGTCCCCCCTGAGCCTCCTTTTCCCTTCCATCCCTCTCCAGGCTCACAAGCACCAGGTTGTTGCTGTTTTATCCATTCTGGTTGTACAGAATCAGCTGGCACTGCCACATCCAGACCATGAATTAGCAGCAATTTCTGTTCAGAGCTGGGCTCTGCTGCCCAGCACCCTCAGGAAGTCACCAGGCTGAGGGACAACAATGCTCCCCAAAAAAATGTGCCCAAGGCAGGGCTGTGACAGTGACACCAGCAAAGACAAACACGCAAGAGCCAAGACATGGAAAGGGAAAAGGGTGAGAAAAGAATGAATAATTGGGCAAAACATCCTTTTGGACCAGGTTCTCTATTGGAAGAGAATGGTGAGAAAAGGTGTTTGAGGTTTAAAGGTGCAATTCACCTGTGGGGAAGGATTTCTTCATCAGCAGCAGGAATTTGCCCATGGAAAGGGAGCTCAGGCCTTGGCAGGGGCTGCCCAGGGAGCTTTGCAGTGCCCATCCCTGCAGGTGTCCCCTGCAGGTGGCACTGAGTGCTCTGGGCTGGGGACAAGGTGCCCATGGACTTCTGGATTTCTTGAATTTCTTGCAAAATCAGAAAAACTGGATTTCTGAATTTCTTGAATTTCTGGAAACTTAATTTCTTGAAAAATCAGAGAAACTGGATTTCTGAATGCCCTGCATTTCTTGAACTTCTTGCAAAATCAGATAAACTGGATTTCTGAGTTTCTTGAATTTCTTGCAAAATCAGAGAAACTGGATTTCTGAGTTTCTTGAATTTCTTGCAAAATCAGAGAAACTGGATTTCTGAATTTCTTGCATTTATTTAATTTCTTGCAAAATCAGATAAACTGGATTTTTTTAATTTCTTGCATTTCTTGAATTTCTTGAATTTCTGGATTTCTTGCAAAATCAGACAAACTGAATTTCTGAATTTCTTGCATTTCTGGAACTTCTTGCAAAATCTGACAAACTATATTTCTGAATTTCTTGCATTTCTTGAATTTCTTGGAAAATCAGAGGAACTGGATTTCTGAATTTCTTGCAAAATCTTGAATTTCTTGAATTTCTGGATTTCTTGCAAAATCAGACAAACTAGATTTCTGAATTTCTTGCATTTCTGGAACTTCTTGCAAAATCAGAAAAACTGGATTTCTGAATTTCTTGCATTTCTTGCAAAATCTGACAAACTAGATTTTGGAATTTCTTGCATTTCTTGAACTTCTTGCAAAATCAGAGAAACTGGATTTCTGAATGTCTTGAATTTGTTCAGTCTCTTGAATTTCTGGATTTCTTGCAAAATCTGACAAACTAGATTTCTGAATTTCTTGCATTTCTTGAATTTCTTGCAAAATCAGATAAACTGGATTTCTTGAATTTCTTGGATTTCTGGAAACTGGATTTCTGAATTTCTTGAATTTCTTGGATTTCTGGATTTCTTGCAAAATCTGACAAACTAGATTTCGGAATTTCTTGAATTTCTTGCAAAATCAGACAAACTGTATTTCTGAATTTCTTGCATTTCTTGAACTTCTTGCAAAATCAGAGAAACTGGATTTCTGAATTTCTTGAATTTCTTGAGGCTTTTCCAGCCTCAGGGATTTGGGGACCTGTGGGGACAGAAAACATCTCTGATTTTCACATTTTAACTGCCTGAATTGCAGACACTCAATGGTGCCATCAGCAAGATATAGTGCAGTGGGTTTGGTTGGTTAATTTGAGATTTTGTTCATTTTTCGATTTTTTTTGGTGAAGCATTAATGTATTTATTTTTTGTTCTGAGGTAGGTTAAAACTTAAAAAGGGTATAAATAAAAAATTATTAACAGTAATTAAAAGAGTGATAAGAATAAGAATAAAACACTTTTAATATTTTTCTTCTCTTTGTAATTTTTTGTTTGCTTAT
Source organism: Geothlypis trichas (assembly GCA_009764595.1). Lineage (NCBI taxonomy): Eukaryota > Metazoa > Chordata > Aves > Passeriformes > Parulidae > Geothlypis > Geothlypis trichas. The sequence goes on along the minus strand of CM019902.1, from coordinate 115,753,037 downwards.
TGATAATATAAAGAAATAGAACTTAAATTTTTAATTAGTTTATTATTTTTATCAGGCTGTGCCAGGCATCTGTGAGCATGGAAAGGGATCAGGATATTTCCCAACACTCCTGGCAGCCTGGGCTGTCTGTGTCCCTTCCCTGCATTCCCACATGGGATTGGGAACAGCAGAAATTTGCAGGAATGACCCAGCTGGAATTGTCCCTCAGAGGAGTGGCTGGAGCTGGCAGAGGAGTGGGAAAAATGGGGAATGCCATGGTTGGTTCTCACCATTAAATGCAAATATAATATATATATATATATATATATATATATATATATATATATATATATATATATATATATATACATGAGGAGAAGTTTTATACATTTATAGTTATGTTTTTATAGATTTATAATTATGTTTTTATAGATTTATAGTTATGTTTTTATAGATTTATAGTTATATTTTTATACATTTATTATTGTATTTTTATAGATTTATAATTGTATTTTTATACATTTATAATTATATTTTTATAGATTTATAATTGTATTTTTATACATTTATAATTATATTTTTAATAGATTTATAATTATGTTTTTATAGATTTATAGTTATGTTTTTATAGATTTATAATTATGTTTTTATAGATTTATAGTTATGTTTTACCCCCCTTGTGCTGTTATCAGGGGGTGGCCTGGGACATTTGGGACATTTGGGAGGGTGGCATTGTTGCTATGGCAAGAGCTGACATCCAATTGAGATTTAAGGAAATGATCTCCAGGGAAGGAGGAGTCAATGGGCTGAGCTTTGGGAGGGGATTCAAGGGTTAAAAGGTGAAGCCTCCATTGTGTGGGTGAGCACCTGGTGGGGAAAATCCTTTGCTCCCTGCCCCACGATGTTTTATTCAGTCTTCTGTTGTGTTTGGATAAGGTTTTAACAAACCTTTCACATTTTTGAAAGCGAGCAGCATTTCTCACATTATCAATAATCACCACTTAACCCAGGACAGGACACAGGGGGACAAATCCATGGATTTAGCAGCGTGGAAGGGACTGAACTTGTGCTGTTCCATGGAGAAAACTCAGGAATTCCACGCCCAGATGTGAGGGTGGGACAGAGGCACCACCAGCTGAATTTGCCTCCCCCTCCTGACCCCAGCTCACAAACCCCTGGGGCAGCAGAGAGCCCAGGCCCTGTGTTCCCATCCCACTATCCCATTTATCCCCTGTGTTTCCATCCCTCTATCCCATTTATCCCCTGTGTTTCCATCCCTCTATCCCATTTATCCCCTGTGTTCCCATCCCACTATCCCATTTATCCCCTGTGTTTCCATCCCTCTATCCCATTTATCCCCAGTGTTTCCATCCCACTATCCCATTTATCCCGTGTTTCCATCCCACTATCCCATTTATCCCCTGTGTTTCCATCCCACTATCCCATTTATCCCATGTTTCCATCCCACTATCCCATTTATCCCCTGTGTTTCCATCCACTATCCATTTATCATCCCCTGTGTTTCCATCCCTCTATCCCATTTATCCCCCGTGTTTCCATCCCATTATCCCATTTATCCCCAGTGTTTCCATCCCACTATCCCATTTATCCCGTGTTTCCATCCCTCTATCCCATTTATCCCCTGTGTTTCCATCCCTCTATCCCATTTATCCCATGTTTCCATCCCACTATCCCATTTATCCCCTGTGTTTCCATCCTACTATCCCAGTGTTTCCATCCCATTATCCCATTTATCCCGTGTTTCCATCCCCTATCCCATTTATCCCATGTTTCCATCCCACTATCCCATTTATCCCCTGTATTTCCATCCCACTATCCCATTTATCCCCTGTGTTTCCATCCCTTTATCCCATTTATCCCCTGTGTTTCCATCCCACTATCCCATTTATCCCCTGTGTTTCCATCCCACTATCCCAGTGTTTCCATCCCATTATCCCATTTATCCCGTGTTTCCATCCCACTATCCCATTATCCCCTGTGTTTCCATCCCATAATCCCAATCCCTACATTTGGGAGCAATCCTCTGCTCAGGGTGCAGGAAGGGTTTGGCTGCATCCTTTCAGGGATGGGGATGGGGAGTGAGGCTGACAGGACCTGACAGCCTTTTTTGAGCACAGGGAAGAGTTGGGATTTTGTAGGGATTGGGAATGAAGCTGAGCAGGTCCTGACAGCCTTTTTTGAGCACAGGGGAGAGTTGGGATTTTGCAGGGATTGGAAATGAAGTTGAGCAGGTCCTGACAGCCTTTCCCAGCTCCTGAGCATAGGGAAGAGCAGGATCAGGATTTTCAAGGATGGGGAGTGAGGCTGAGCAGGATGTGGCAGCCCTTCCTGAGCACAGGGAAGAGTTGGGATTTTGCAGGGATTGGGAATGAGGTTGAGCAGGTCCTGGAGCCCTTCCCAGCTCCAGAGCAGAGGGAAGAGAGGGATTTTGCAGGGTTTGGTAATGAAGTTGAGCAGAATCTGGCAGCCTTTCCCAGCTCCTGAGCCCAGGGAAGAGCAGAATCAGGATTTTGCAACTCCTGAGCACAAGGAAGAGCTGGGATTTTGCAGGGATGGGGAATGAAATTGAGCAGGACCTGGCAATTCTTCCTGAGCAGAGGGAAGAGCTCAGATTTTGCAGGGATGGGGAGTGAAGTTGAACAGGACCTGACAACCCAGGGCAGCTCCTGAGCATGGATTTTGCAGGGATTGGAAATGAAGTTGAGCAGGTCCTGACAGCCTTTCCCAGCTCCTGAGCACAGGGAAGAGTTGAGATTTTGCAGGGATGGGGAGTGAAGTTGAACAGGACCTGACAACCCAGGGCAGCTCCTGAGCATGGATTTTGCAGGGATTGGAAATGAAGTTGAGCAGGTCCTGACAGCCCTTCCCCATTCCTGAGCAGAGGGAAGAGAGGGATTTTGCAGGGATGGGGAGTGAAGTTGAACAGGACCTGGCAGCCCTTCCCAATTCCTGAGCACAGGGAAGAGCAGGATCAGGATTTTGCAGCTCCTGAGCACAGGGAAGAGTTGGGATTTTGCAGGGATTGGAAATGAGGTTGAGCAGGTCCTGGCAACCCTTCCCAAGGCAGCTCTTCCTGATTAAAGAGAAGAGCAGGATTTTGCTGGGATGGGGAATGAAGTTAAGCAGGACTTGGCAGCCTTTTCCAGCTCCTGAGCACGGGGAAGAACAGGATCAGGATTTTGCAGCTCCTGAGCATAGGAAAGAGCTCAGATTTTGCAGGGATTGGGAATGAAATAGAGCAGGACCTGGCAGCCTTTCCCAGCTCCTGAGCCCAGGGAAGAGCAGGATCAGGATTTTGCAACTCCTGAGCACAAGGAAGAGCTGGGATTTTTCAGGGATGGGGAATGAAATTGAGCAGGACCTGGCAATTCTTCCTGAGCAGAGGGAAGAGCTCAGATTTTGCAGGGATGAGGAGTGAAGTTGAACAGGACCTGACAGCCCAGGGCAGCTCCTGAGCTGGGATTTTGCAGGGATTGGAAATGAAGTTGAGCAGGTCCTGACAGCCCTTCCCCGTTCCTGAGCAGAGGGAAGAGAGGGATTTTGCAGGGATGGGGAGTGAAGTTGAGCAGGACCTGGCAGCCCTTCCCAGCTTCTGAGCACAGGGAAGAGCAGGATCAGGATTTTGCAGGGATGGGGACTGAGGTTAAGCAGGACCTGGCACCACTTCCTGAGCACAGGGAAGAGAGGGATTTTGCAGGGATTGGAAATGAAGTTGAGCAGGTCCTGGCAACTCTTCCCAGCTCCTGAGCACAGGGAAGAGCAGGATCAGGATTTTGCAGCTCCTGAGCACAAGGAAGAGCTGGGATTTTGCAGGGATGGGGAATGAAATTGAGCAGGTCCTGGCAATTCTTCCTGAGCAGAGGGAAGAGCTCAGATTTTGCAGGGATGAGGAGTGAAGTTGAACAGGACCTGACAGCCCAGGGCAGCTCCTGAGCTGGGATTTTGCAGGGATTGGAAATGAAGTTGAGCAGGTCCTGACAGCCCTTCCCCGTTCCTGAGCAGAGGGAAGAGAGGGATTTTGCAGAGATGGGGAGTGAAGTTGAACAGGACCTGGCAGCCCTTCCCAATTCCTGAGCACAGGGAAGAGCAGGATCAGGATTTTGCAGCTCCTGAGCCCAGGGAAGAGCTGGGATTTTGCAGGGATGGGGAATTAAGTTGAGCAGGTCCTGGCAGCCCTTCCCAAGGCAGCTCTTCCTGATTAAAGAGAAGAGCAGGATTTTGCTGGGATGGGGAATGAAGTTAAGCAGGACTTGGCAGCCTTTTCCAGCTCCTGAGCACGGGGAAGAGCAGGATCAGGATTTTGCAGGGATGGGGACTGAGGTTAAGCAGGACCTGGCACCACTTCCTGAGCACAAGGAAGAGAGGGATTTTGCAGGGATTGGAAATGAAGTTGAGCAGGTCCTGACTGCCTTTCCCAGCTCCTGAGCACAGGGAAGAGCAGGATCAGGATTTTGCAGCTCCTGAGCAGAGGGAAGAGTTGAGATTTTGCAGGGATGGGGAATGAAATTGAGCAGGACCTGGCAACTCTTCCTGAGCAGAGGGAAGAGCTCAGATTTTGCAGGGATGGGGAGTGAAACTAAGCAGGTCCTGGCAGCCCTTCCCAGCTCCTGAGCTGGGATTTTGCAGGGATGGGGATGGGGAATGAAGTTGAGCAGGTCCTGGCAACTCTTCCCAGCTCCTGAGCACAGGGAAGAGCAGGATCAGGATTTTGCAGGGATGGAGAATGAAGTTGAGCAGGATCTGACACCCTTTCCAGCTCCTGAGCACAGGGAAGAGCAGGATCAGGATTTTGCAGGGATGGAGAATGAAGTTGAGCAGGACCTGACACCCTTTCCAGCTTCTGAGCACAGGGAAGAGCAGGATCAGGATTTTGCAGGGATGGGGACTGAGGTTAAGCAGGACCTGGCACCACTTCCTGAGCACAGGGAAGAGTTGGGATTTTGCAGGGATTGGAAATGAAGTTGAGCAGGTCCTGACTGCCTTTCCCAGCTCCTGAGCACAGGGAAGAGCAGAATCAGGATTTTTCAGGGATGGGAAGTGAGGCTGAGAGAACCTGGCAGCCTTTTCCAGCTCCTGAGCACAGGGAAGAGCTGAGATTTTTCAGGGATGGGGAATGAAGCTGAGCAGGACCTGGCAGCCTTTTCCAGCTCCTGAGCACAGGGAAGAGCAGAATCAGGATTTTTCAGGGATGGGGAATGAAGCTGAGCAGGACCTGACAGCCCTTCCTGAGCAGAGGGCAGAGCTCAGCCCTTGGGGTCCCAGTGTTGCTGGGCATTCTCCCTGCCCTGCTCCCAGGGGATGCTCAGCACTCTGGAAAATCTCGGGTTATTTTCACAGCAATGAAATCATCCCCTGGCTCCACCCTGCCCAGCGCTGCTCAGCAGATGCAGGGGCCTCTGTTCCAGCCCTGCCCAGCTCCTGGGCAATCCCAAATCCAGAGCCCCCGTGGGTGTGGGGCTGGGGTGGCTGCTCTGCTGCCTCTGGGTGTGTTTTGTTTCCAGAACGTTCTGCCTGGAGCATCCTGAGGAATCTGGGTTTGGCCACGAGACTCAGGGCCCTTCAGCTGAGCTCCTTCCTCCCTAATTTGGGCAGGACTGAGCTCTGGTGTGGCTCAACCTTAAAACCATTTTCTCTCTCTTTTTTTTTTTTATTGTTTCATTTTTAACTAAGGTCTAATTACACCCAGCACACAGCCCCATGAATCAACCTGATTCTGTTGTGACAAGTTTAGCTCTGGGTGTGTGATCTGTCCTAGGAGATCACACCATTTTTTCCCCTCTCATCCCTTTTCATAATAAAATCTTCTTGCCTGCCCTCTTTTCCTTCTGATTTAATCATCAGCTGTTAAAGTGACATATATGGAGAATAACACATCCATTTGCCCAAAGTGCTCAGCCTGGCACCTGAGAGCTCTCAGGATGGATCCCTGAGTGTTTCCCACTCTGGCATGGAGCTTCTGGATCCTTCTTTGTGTGTCTAATACTGACCTGTCCAGCTCTAGGGGCAAATGGAGGGAAAAAAGGCACCTGAAGGCTGTAACCAGAGAGATTTTTGTGCAAAAACAGGAGCTGAACTCTTGTTTGTGCCTGCAAATCACCTGAGAAGGAGCAGGTGGACAATACATCAACACCAGGGATTGCTGGGTGATCAGATCCTTTCATGTCCCTGTTTCCCTCTCTCCTCCTTGCTTTTTCCATCTGGTTTTGGGTCATATGAGTAGATAAGGGCTGGGCAAAGAGGATTTTTTTATTATTGTAACCAGAGAGAGAGGGCTCTTCAAAGGCAAGCAATAAATCTTATTAATTTCTATTAATTATCCCGTGAGATTGGCACGCTCCAGATCAAAAATTCACCTTCACTCCCATCCCTGACCTCTCCAGAAGTGCTGCAGCCACCCCAGCTCAGCGTGAAAATCGTGTCACAACCTCCTGGTTCTCCTTTTAAAGCTCAATGCAGCCTTTGATGAGACACTGAGAGCAGAAACAAACGCTCCTGTCCCAGCTGTTTTCATCGGGCCTGATGAAACCCAGCGCCATCCCCAGGGATCAGGTGACAAAGGCAGGAGGGCTGAGGGCAGGAGGGAGGCACCTGAGCTGCCCTGTGACCTTCACAGCTCCTTGGAGCACAACCACGGGCCTGGAGGACACTGAAAAGCTGCCCAGATGTCCCTGGAGGAGAGAGGTCACAGTCCTGGAGTGAGGCAGAGCCAAATGGGCTCCATGAGGGTTTTCCAAGGGGGAGAGGAAGGACATCCTGCTGTCCCTGCCACTAGTTCCCAGGAGGGAGAATCCCAGGCCCAGGAGCTGTCCCAGCACAGATTTATCCCCAGGAGTTCATGGTGGGCTCACCTGCCCTGCCAAGGCCCAGCCAATGATGCCCCTGCCAAAGGCACCTCCCTGCAGGGCTGGCACAGCCCTGTGCCCTCTCCAGGCTGGGATTGTCCCAGCTCTGCTCATCCCTGGGCACCTTCTGGCCCACCCTGCACCAGCAGATCCTGGCAGTGCCACCAGAAGGTCCTGACAGTGCCACCAGCAAGTTTTGGCATTCCCAGCTGCAGATCCTGACGTTCCCACCTTGACTTCGTTGTGAGAAACTCTCCCCATGGCAGCCAGGCCACAAACCCACGTGGGGACTTGGGAATGGGATGGAAATACCTTAAATCCCACCCAGTGCCACCCCTGCCATGGCAGGGACACCTCCCACTGTCCCCAGTGTCCAGCCTGGCCTTGGGCACTGCCAGGGATGCAGGGATGGAATTCCATCTCAGCCCTGCCCACCCTCACAGGGAGGAAATTGTTCCCAATTTCTGATCTAAACCTGTAATTTTTCAGTGTGCAGCCATTCCCTGGGTGCTGTCCCTGCATCCCCTGGCAATTGTCTCTCTCCAGCTTTCCTGGGGCTCCTTCAGGCCCTGCAAGGCCACCCTGAGCTCAGCCCAAAGCTTCTCCTGTGCAGGTGAACAATGCCAGCTGTGCCAGCCTTTCCTCCCAGCACAGCTGCTCCATCCCTCTGCTCATCCTGGAGCCTCCTCTGGGCTCTCTGCAGCAGCTCCAGCTCCTCCCAGGTGGATCCCAGGTGGATGGAGCACAGGGGCACCAGGAGGAATCTTCTCCTCCCAGGGAAGCTTCTGCTGGGTTTTCCCACCACGTGGAACAGCACAGCTGCCCTCTGGCCAGGGCTGAGCTTTATAAATAATAGCTACACTACCACAAACTGTCCTGAGGCACATAAAAAAGTCATGCAGACCTCAGAAATTGTCAAGGAGCTGCTCCCCTGCTGCTCCCCCAGCAATGAAATGAAATCCTGCCACTCTGGATTTCTCCCAGTTATATTTGAGGCGAGCTGGAGCCTCAGGTTTCCAAATCCTTTCATTGAATCAAGGGCAGAATTCCTGTTTCCAAAGGCTCCCATCAACATGACAACCCTGGAGCAAACAAGAACAGCCTATTTAAAAGCAGGCAAACACTTCCCAGATGAAAGACAAACACTGCAGGTATTTATTAAGGCTCTAATCCAACTCAATCTCAAATCCATTTAGCAAAAGAAAAAAGCTTCAAACAGCAATTTTCAAGAGTCTCAAGAAGTCCAGGACAACTGAAATGTTTTATCTTTGTAGTGATAGGACACAGGGAATGGCCTCGAGCTGACAGGAGCTTTAGATGGGATTTGGGGCAGGAATTGTTCCCTGGCAGGGTGGGCAGGGCTGGGATGGAATTCCATCCCTGGATCCCTGGCAGTGCCCAAGGCCAGGCTGGACACTGGGGACAGTGGGAGGTGTCCCTGCCATGGCAGGGGTGGCACTGGGTGGGCTTTGGGGTATTTCCAACCCAAACCATTCCTTGATTCCATCATCTCTGTGCTCCAAGGTATCTCCTCAAGGAAAACTTCCTGGCTTTTCTGGGTCCTGCTGGGATGAAGGAGCAGAGGATCCCTTTGGTCTCCACGGTGTCTCAGGCACAGAACCCCCTGTGCAGCTCTCACTGCTTTGCCTTTTCCTCTCAAATTCAGGCTGGGCTGGAAAAATTCCCCTCATGGTTGGAATCAACACCTATTTCATGGAATGATGGAATATTCTGATGGGAATAAACCCCCAGGAATCCCCCAGTGCCAGCCCAGACCCCACCAAGCCCAGCCTGGGCATCCCTGGCAGCGCTGGCCAAAGGCTCCTGGAGCTGTGGCAGCCTCGGGGCCGTGCCCATTCCCTGGGCAGTGCCAGCACCTGTTGCATTATATATCAACAGTTCTATTATCATCTTAGTGCAAGGATTCCATATCACCAGAGTTCCAGACCTCCTCAATGTTTCTCACAGGCAGCTCCTCCAAGCACTGACCGTTCCTGGTCCTTGCAGTCATCAGACTCCAGATCCCACCAATCCACTCTTTTACACCATTTGTTCTTATTTCCTACAGGTGTGGCCTGTTAAGATCAGGCCTGCTCCTAATCTTTAGTAATTGCTTCAGCTGCAACTCTTTTAGGGGATAAGATTCCATTCCATACTTCCCATACTGTATCCCCCTACAAGCACCCTCTGGGCAAGAACCTTGCCCTAAAACCCAACCTAAATCCCTCCTGGCCCTGTCCCTGTCCCAGAGCAGAGATTGTCCCTCAGGAGGAACCTGCAGGATGCTGCTTTGGAGTTTTCCCCCCTCAGTTTTTTCCACCAATGGATTTTTCACACAAAACCCCTGGGAGCTGGTGGCTGGGGAGCTCCCCAATTTTGAAGGCTTCATCCATCATCACTGCAAAATATTTCCACGTGCAGGATGCTCTGCATGGACACAGCACACCTGGAGATGCCTCTGCCTTTCCCTTCTTCCTGGGCCTTCCTTGTCTTTGCTCCCACCTTCTTCAGAGACATTGTCATAAAATCCAAATTTCCTTCTGTGGCAAAATACAAAAATGAGATTCCTCTGGTGCCTGTAGTGAGAGCCCAGAGGACAGAGCTGCTATGGTAAAATAACTTATATACAATGCAAATGTCTTTCATTGCAATGGCTTTCCTCCTAACAAATAGCAAAATTGAAGTTTGGGGAGAAGAGCTGTTCAAAGAGCTGCCTAAAATATGAAATTTTCCAGAATTGCCTCGTTTCCAAGAAGAAAAAGAACATTTGCCTGTATTTAGATTAGCAGAGGAATAAATACAGATGATTAAATATATCATGAGTCTGAATTTATTTTTATTTTTCTGATGTGCCACTGGCTTTGTTGTGCAAGGTTTTTCCCATTAGTTATTTTTAGGGGGTTTAGATTGTATTTTCCCCTAACGGGTGACATAATGTCTTGTTAAGACAATTGACCCAGATAAGACCATGCCAACTTCATCAGAACTGGTCTGATGCATCTGGATTTTGGATATTTTGGTGGGTCACAGACCAATAGTCTCTGTGGCATGGAAAATATTTCCAATTTTTTTTTTTTTTTTTGGATGTTGTTTTTTTAGACTGCCAGCTTCAGCAAGGCTCCTCCAAGTTGACACTGGTTGAGAGTGACCTAATTCAAGCCAAAGATGCCTGGCCCTGAGGGAGACAGAGCAAAGCAGCCCCCGAATTTAAGGGTGAGGCAGGGAAGGCTTTTGGGTCAGCAAACACCCCGAGGGGAACCCTGCTCCTCTGGGCTCCCAGGGCTGCTCAGGGAAGGGCAGCTTGCTGCAAACACATTTCCACAGCTCCCTCAGTAGCTGAGCAATCCATCAGCCGCCTTCTCCAGGCTGAAAACTCTGGGAGGCAGTGCCAGGAAAACAGCCCCGTGTGCTCTGCATGTCCAGCCCTGCTCCAGAGCTGAAGGGAAGGCTCTGAGCACTCAGGGGTTTGCACTCCCATCAGAGTTTTGGGGTCCTTTTTCTCTTCCTGGCTCTGCTTTCCTGAGAGCACCAAGCTCTGGTGATCCCCACAAAAATCTGGCCAAGCTGTGCTTCAATTCTGGTGATCCCCACAAAAATATTGCCAGGCTGTGCTCCAGTTCTGTTGAGCCCCATAACAATCTGGTCAAGCTGTGCTCCAGTGATCCTCACAAAAATCTGGCCAGGCTGTGCTCCAGTTCTGGTGATCCCCACAAAAATCTGGCCAGGCTGTGCTCCAGTTCTGCCCAAACTGGGCCAGGCAGGGAAAACAGCCCCATGTGCTCTGCACGTCCAGCCCTGCTCCAGAGCTGAAGGGAAGGCTCTGAGCACTGAGGTTTTGCACTCCCATCACATTTTCAGGGTCCTTTTTTTCTTCCTGACTCTGCTTTCCTGAGAGCACCAAGCTCTGGTGATCCCCTCAAAAATCTGGCCAGGCTGTGCTCCAGCTCTGGTGATCCCCACAAAAATCTCACAAAAATCTGGCCAGGCTGTCCTTCCAGTTCTGGTGATCCCCACAAAAATATTGCCAGGCTTGCTCCACTTCTGTTGAGCCCCATAACAATCTGGTCAAGTTGTGCTCCAGTGATCCTCACATAAATCTGGCCAAGGTGTGCTCCAGTTCTGTTATCCCCACAAAAATCTGGCCAAGTTGTGCTCCAGTGATCCTCACAAAAATCTGGCCAAGCTGTGCTCCAGTTCTGGTGATCCCCACACAAAAATATGGCCAAGCTGTGCTCCAGCTCTGAAGATTCTCACAAAAAATCTGGCCAGGCTGTGCTCCAGTTCTGCTCAAACTGGGCCAGGGAGGGAGGGAAGTTCAAAGGGTGAGAGCTGAGGTTTCTGTGGTTTCCTTCTGGTGGCCAGGTGATGAGGTCTCTGGTGTCCAGCTGACCCTGAGGTGTTGGAAAGTCTCTTTTTCCCAGCCCCAAGACTGAAGAAGAGGACAGGATTCCTTGGCTCTGGTTCTCAAGGTTGTTTATTTTCTCTTATCCATTACATTCCTTCTCTGACCTGCTGAGATCTGTCCAGCAGGTCAGGCTGTGGCACAGCCACTGCCCTTGGGGTGGTGTTGGCTTTTTATACTGAGAACTACATGTATATTATTTACAATCATTTCCAACACCTATCACCTATGTTAGACAGTCTGTCTCTACTCTAAACCAATCCAAAAGTGTCACCATCCCAGCAGAAGATGGAGGACAAGAAGAAGAAGAAGGAGAAAGACAGGACACGCTCAGATTCCTCCATCTTGCTTTTTAAACCCCCATTCTAAATCCCCAAAATTTTACTTTTTCACTCTGTGACAAACTCACTATCATTCTGCTCAAGCTCCTGTGGTTTGTAACTCCTCACACTTGTTTCCATGGGTTAAAGTCAAAGGTACAGGTGGTTTTGACTCCCTGCCAAGGTCTCTGAGCCCTCTGCCAGGGTCTGGAGTCCTGCAGGGCAGCCAGAGGAAAGTTCTGGGTTCCAACAGCAAGGGAGAGCTGTGGGGCCAGTGATCCCATGGGCTTCTTTTTCTTTTTCTTTTTCTTTTTCTTTTTCTTTTTCTTTTTCTTTTTCTTTTTCTTTTTCTTTTTCTTTTTCTTTTTCTTCTTGTTCTTCTTCTTGTTCTTCTTGTTCTTGTTCTTGTTTTTGTTCTTCTTGTTCTTCTTTTCTTCTTGTTCTTGTTCTTGTTCTTGTTCTTGTTCTTCTTCTTCTTCTTCTTCTTCTTCTTCTTCTTCTTCTTCTTTTCTTCTTCTTCTTCTCCTTCTCTTTACCTTCTCCTCCTTCTTCTTCTTCAACTGCTCCTCTCACCTTGGTCTGGCTGCCCCTGCATCCCTGGCAGTGCCCAAGGCCAGGCTGGAGCAGCCTGGGACAGTGGGAGGTGTCCCTGCCATGGCAGGGGTGGCACTGGGTGGGATTTGAGGTCACTTCCAACCCAAAACCATTCCATAATTCTGTGATCTTTCATGATTCAATGGTATTTTGTTTTAACCAAACCTGTGTGCAATTTAATCTCTTGATTTTTAAGGTGCAAAAGTAGAAGTGGAGCTGTTTGCTTGACCCAAGCACAACTGTAACAGATCTTAAATATAAAACCTTCAGCCCTTTAGAGGGATGGAGCAGCTGTGCTGGGAGGAAAGGCTGGCACAGCTGGCATTGTTCACCTGCACAGGAGAAGCTTTGGGCTGAGCTCAGGGTGGCCTTGCAGGGCCTGAAGGAGCCCCAGGAAAGCTGGAGAGAGACAATTGCCAGGGGATGCAGGGACAGCACCCAGGGAATGGCTGCAGTGCCAGAGGGCAGGGCTGGGTGGGATCTGGGCAATGAGGAATTGTTCCCTGGCAGGGTGGGCAGGGCTGGGATGGAATTCCATCCCTGCATCCCTGGAGGTGCCCAAGGCCAGGCTGGACACTGGGGACAGTGGGAGGTGTCCCTGCCGTGTTGGAAGTTGGAATTGGATTATCTTTGAGGTCCCTCCCAACCCAAACCATTCCAGGATTCTGTGACCTTTTGTTTTGCCCTGTTGTTGTGTGGGCAACCCAATCTTTCTCAATTTTTAGGGCACAGAATGAAGGGCAGAGCCATTTGTTTGACCCCTGTACAACCATGACAGAGTTGAAAACCAGAATTTTCATCAGAGCCAAGGGGTACCCAAAGCAACCCTTTGAACCAGGAATTAAACATCCAGCAGTTCCCAATCCTGAAATACTCACTACAATAATGTAGCTGAAATTTAGAGCAAAACTTCCTATTCTGCCTTCTATGGCTGGAATTCATTTGGTGACTGAACTCTTACTCACAAGGAAGATTGATTTCTTTGTCTTTAATAAACTATTTTATGCTGGGTTGGTGTTGTTCCCCTAATAACTGCTCCATGCTGATCATGTGTCTCTTGGTTTTATTTTGCTTTTAAAGAGCATTTTAATGGCATTTCTAAAATAAATTCTGGCACTGAGTCACTTTTATTTCACTGTGTAACACAGGTCCAGACTACCACAGGGTACAGAGCCCAGGTTTCCAGCTCACCACATCCCCCAGGGAATTGGGGCTTTTTGCTGGGTTTATATTTTGCTCCTATATTTAAAGTGAGCATTAAATAAGGGAATTGGGGCTTTTTGCTGGGTTTATATTTTGCTCCTTTATTTAAAGTGAGCATTAAATAATTTTGGGGCTCTGCTTTGTTAATTTTAGGGCCCTGGTTTGAAAATTTTGGGGCCCTGGTTCCCTTTCTCCTGCCAGGGACTCCCTGCATTTCTTGCTCTGTTCCACCTCAGCCATGCCCCTCTCCCAAAGGGGAGTTGGAAGCTTTCTTTAATTTCTTGCAAAATCACTGGATTTCTGAATTTCTTTAATTTCTTGAGTTTCTGGAATTGAATTCCTGTAATTTCTGGAAACTAGATTTCTTGCAAAATCAGAAAAACTAGATTTCTGAATTTTCTGCAAAATCAGAGAAACTGGATTTCTTGAATTTCTTGAATTTCTTGAATTTCTTGAATTTCTTGAATTTCTTGAATTTCTTGGATTTCTGGATTTCCGAATTTCCTGCAAAATCAGAGAAACTGTATTTCTAAATTTCTTGAATTTCTTGCAAAATCTGAGAAACTGGATTTCTTGAATTTCTTGAATTTCTTGAATTTCTTGAATTTCTGGATTTCTGAATTTCCTGCAAAATCAGAGAAACTGTATTTCTGAATTTCTTGAATTTCTGGAAACTGGATTTCTTACAAAAACAGAGAAATTGGATTTCTGAATTTCTTGAATTTCTTGCAAAATCAGAGAAACTGGACTTCTTGCAAAATCAGAGAAACTGGATTTCTTGCAAAATCTGACAAACTGGATTTCTGAATTTCTTTAATTTTTGAGTTTCTGGAAACTGGATTTCTTACAAAAACAGAGAAACTGGATTTCTGAATTTCTTGAATTTCTTGCAAAATCAGAGAAACTGGATTTCTTGAATTTCTGGAATTTCTGGAAACTGGATTTCTTGCAAAATCAGAAAAACTAGATTTCTGAATTTCTTGCAAAATCACAGGAACTTGATTTCTGAATTTCTTGAATTACTTGCAAGATCAGAGAAACTGGATTTCTTGAATTTCTGGAATTTCTGGAATTTCTGGAATTGAATTTCTTGAATTTCTGGAAACTGGATTTCTTGCAAAATCAGAAAAACTAGATTTCTGAATTTCTTGCAAAATCACAGGAACTTGATTTCTGAATTTCTTGAATTACTTGCAAGATCAGAGAAACTGGATTTCTTGAATTTCTGGAATTTCTGGAATTTCTGGAATTTCTGGAATTTCTGGAATTTCTGGAATTTCTGGAATCTCTGGAATCTCTGGAAACTGAATTTCTTGCAAAATCAGAGAAACTGTCAAAATCTTGGCCTTGGAATGAACCTACGGAGCAAACCAGAGGGATCAGAGCCTCCAGAATGCTGCCCAGCTCTTTGCCAGCTCTCCCAACTCATCCCCAGCTGGGTCTGCTCAGACTCCGACTGCTCATGGAATCACTGAGCTGGGAGGGGCCCACGAGGAAATGAAATTCTATGAAATTCCATGAAATTCTATGAAATTTCATGAAATTCTATGAAATTTCAATTAATTCTATGAAATTCGATGGAATTCCAGCCCTGTTCCTGCCCAGACCCCCCAACTTTCCCTCCCTGGGCATCCCTGGCAGCCTGGGGAAGGTGACCGTTGGCACATGGGGCCCTCTGAATAATTAATGACAATTAAGACTCTGAAATGTGCCCTAATTTTGGACCCTGCTGGTGCAGAGTGTGAGTGCAGCTGCTGCAGGGGAGCTGGCCAGGGTCACGGTGCCCAAACACTGAAAATCCCAATTTCTCCAGAGCCCTGCGGCCTGCTCTGACAGAATCGGGCCTAAAATCCAACCTGCTCGTTTTGTGCAGTCACAAACAGCAGTGGATGCCAAAGAACTCCTGGGGCAGGGGTGATCCCAGGGAAAACACCCCTAAAACATCACTCCAGCACTGCAGCAGGACTGGGATGCTGAGCACATCCCAAAACCTCTGAGAGGGGATGAAACCAAATCCTGCCCAGGGCTGGCACCTGCTGGGCCTTCAGCTCCTTCCCTCTCTCAGCTCGTTATTGCTGCTCTCAAAGCTCTGTCCTGGGCAGGGGTTTTGGTTTTCAATCACACAGGTTCAATTTCAGCACCTCCACCTGCAGCCATCTGGTTCCAGTGTGGTTTATTGTGGCTCAGGCCCAGCACTGGAGCCCAAAATCGTGGATTAAAAGCTGGGCCATGGAGGAAAAGCTGTTTCTGAGGGTTCAGAACTGGTTTTTTCCTCGTGGGAAGCAATAACCAGAATGTTGGGAAGGGTGAAAGTTTGACAAGAAAGTCTCATAGATCTGTGTGCTTAGCAGAAAGATTTTTAAATGTAGAGTCTGATGAAGGAATGGAGATGGAAGCAAGTTTTGATATAGAAGAAAAGAATTGCTGAGCCAGTCTTACTGGATAACCAAGGAGGCAAAGGGTGTGTTGGTTAGAAGGGATTTTATGGCTTAGAGCAAAGGATAAACCCACCCCAAACAAGAAGATGTTTGTACCAAGCAGAAAGAGAGCACAGGCAATCAAGGCAGCAAATGGTGCAAGGAGAAAAAAGGTCTCAGAATTTTCCACTGCAAGAAAACTTGAAAACAGCTTCTAGCTTAAACTGCAATGTACTTTTAATGATTGGAGAGCAGTAACATGAATATGGTAATTACAGTAGTTATGATAGGCTATAGGTAATAGTTAAGGTATAGATTGGTTCTACTGTGTTAAGATGCTCAGCAAAGAAAAGTAAATAATGCAATGTGACCAAAAGAAAAGTATAGAATGCAGTGTAACCAAAAGAAAAGTATAGAATGCATTGTGACCAAAAGAAAAATAAATAATGCAATGTAACAAAAAGAAAAGTATATAATGCAATGTAACAAAAAGAAAAGTGTATAATATATTGTAACCAAAAGAAAAGTCTATAATGCATTATAACAAAAAGAAAAGTAAATAATGCATTGTAACCATAAGAAAAGTGTATAATGCATTGTAGCAAAAAGAAAATTATATAATGCATTGTAACCAAAAGAAAAGTATAGAATTCAATGTAACCAAAAGAAAAGTGTATAATGCAGTGTAACCAAAAGGAAAGTAAATAATGCAATGTGACCAAAAAAAAAAGTAGAGAATGCAATGTAACCAAAAGACAAGTAGATAATGCAGTGCAACCAAAAGAAAAGTAAATAATGCATTATAACCAAAAGAAAAGTAAATAATGCACTATAACCAAAACCAAAAAAGGGTCTTCAGGCCTGCCTACACAGCTCTGTCACCCACAACCCTGGGCTGCTGTAACTCTTGGATGGAATAAACTGCATTTTGTGCACAATAAACTGCATTTTGTGCACAATAAACTGCATTTTGTGCACAATAAACTGCATTTTTGCAGAGCCCCTGGAGCCCCACATCCCTCATTACACCAGAAGACCTTGCTGACATGGTGCTCAACAATCTCCTGCCCCCTCGAGCTGGGGGAGGACAGCAAGGAGAGGGGGAAATGAAGAGTTCCTTCCAAATTCCACTCCCTGCTCTGCTGTTTCTGTGCAGCTGAGGAAGAGTGCTCTAAATGCCTCTCTGGGCTGGCCTGAAGTGCTCAGCAGTGAGTGCAGATGAAATGTGAGCACTGCTTGGAAAATTTATCCCTTCTGGTAAAACACAAAAGCTTTGGGGCAGCACGAAGGGCTGCTCCTTTATCACAGCAATAGCCATAAACCCCACATTTCTGACTGAGACAGCCCTTTTGGCACAAAAATGGAAGTGCAGGCCTGTCCTCAGCAGTGATCATGCTGAAACACTGGCAACTTTCTGAGCAGCTGAATTGCCTGCTGGAAAAAGCTGTGACTAAGAAGGCTGAGGATTGAGAGCGCGGCTCAGTGGGATCTGGCTGGCACCCCATAAAACAACATCACACTTCCCTTCCAGAAACCCTGCCACTGAAATACCACCCAAACACTCGAGTGCTTGGGAATGAGCAATGAGGGAAGCAAACTGCTTGCCTCCTGCTGAGCACAATCCTTCATCACTCACTCCCACCTCATCCTCGCAGCCCTGCAGGAGCGGCTCTGCCTGGGGCCGCAGCTGATCCCCCATTCCCTGGGGGTTTTTGGGATGTTCTGTGCCTGCCCTGCTGCTCCTCCACTTCCCAGCACATCCAGGACGTCCTGCTCCAGCCCCTGCTGTTGTCTCATCTGTGCTTTTTGTGCTCCTCACCAGCATCACCAGCGCTCCTGCAAAATCCCTGCCGTTGTCACCCTCTGAAATGAGGGGCTCCTCGAGCCAGGTCTCACAAGCTCTTGGAGATTTGTGTCACACCCAAGATAGCTCAGCTACCTTAGAAGGCATAAAATCAGCAGGATGGTTTCTGTGGTAGTGTTGGAAACAAAAAGTTTTAATAAAAGGCAAAATAACAAAACTCTTTACAGAGAAAAACCAATCCAGGTGCAAGAGGTTCTTGCTCCTGGTAAAACACCTCACAAAAGCCATTGGTTTCTTTGTTCTCTTCTTTTTCCAGTAAATTGCTCAAGCAGAACTTTTTGGCTCCTCTCCAATTGGCCATCCTTAAATTTGAGGTGAAGTCCCCCAGGTCCTATGAGATGTCTTTTCCCCTAATTGAAAAAAACCCAAATATTTTAATCTTATTTCCTTTTTAAAGGCACAAAAGATAATTTTGTCCCTCCATCAACAAGAAGCACATTCCCATAACCCTCCAGCACGGAAAACTCCTCAATTCCCACTGCAGCAGCTCTCAGGGGCTTCCCCTCCAGCAGGTTGCCCTAGGGTGGCTTTCCCTGCATCCCTGTATCCCTAAATTCCTGCATCCCTGCACCCTTCAATATCCGAATCCCTGCAATCCTGCATCCCTGCATCCCTGCATGCCTGCATCCCGTAATCCCGTAATCCCTGCATCTCATAATCCCAGAATCCCTGCATCCCATAATCCTTGCATCTCATAATCCCAGAATCCCTGCATCCCTGCACCCCTCAATCCCTGTATCCCTGCATCCCTGCATCCCTTCATCCCTAAATTCCTCTATCCCTGTATCCCTGCTGCATGCCTGCAGCCTGTATCCCTGCACCCCTCAATCCCTGCACCCCTGCATCCCTAAATTCCTGCACCCCTCAATCCCTGCACCCCTGCATCCCTAAATTCCTGCACCCCTCAATCCCTGCGTCTCTGTATCCCTGTATCCCTGCACCCCTCAATCCCTGTGTCCCTGCATCCCTGTATCCCTGCACCCCTAAATCCCTGTATCCCTGCACTCCTCAGTCCCTGCATCCCTTCATCCCTAAATTTCTCCATCCCTGTATCCCTGCAGCCTGTATCCCTGCACCCCTCAATCCCTGCACCCCTCAATCCCTGCACCCCTGCATCCCTGTGTCCCTGCACCCCTCAATCCCTGCACCCCTCAATCCCTGCATCCCTGCATCCCTGCATCCCTGTATCCCTGCACCCCTCAATCCCTGCACCCCTCAATCCCTGCACCCCTCAATCCCTGCATCCCTGCATCCCTGTATCCCTGCACCCCTCAATCCCTGCATCCCTCAATTCGTGCACCCCTCAATCCCTGCATCCCTAAATTCCTGCATCCCTCAATCCCTGCATCCCTTCATCCCTAAATTCCTCCATCCCTGTATCCCTGCAGCCTGTATCCCTGCATCCCTCAATCCCTGCATCCCTTCATCCCTAAATTTCTCCATCCCTGTATCCCTGCAGTCTGCATCCCTGCACCCCTCAATCCCTGCACCTCTGCATCCCTCCCCCATCCCTGCATCCCTGGCATTCCTGGCTCTGGCTGCCCCACCTGTGGCAAAGCAGTGCCTGGGAAATGTGACACTGCTGAAACATTGATGAAACGCTTGGCAACATGAAAGCAGCTGCCAAAGGTTGATTAAAAATTTAAGGCAGCTGCTTATGAAAAACATAAATGCTCGTTTGAGGTGGTGCTGTGCCCCAGGGGGGGCACCCTGTCAGTGAAAACCCCTTTCCCAAGGCTTTTTCAGGGAATAAACTGTGCTAAGTCACAAGTTCTTGCTTTAAATTGGGAAAAACCTCTCCTCTTTTTTATCCTCAAGCCTGGTTATCAAGTTTTTACATCCTGGTGATAGGGAGGATGTAATTAACCCTTCCCATGGGCCCTGCCAGACCTCTTCCTGCAAACCTGCTTCTCTTTATGTGAGCAAAGATGGCACAGGAGCATTCCCTTGGCTCAGGTTCCTAATTCCAAAAACTCAGGCCTGAAACCATGGGGTGAAGATTATTGTAAATAAGTAAAACCATTTGGATACATTCGTACCAACATTTTGGATCATGTTTAGAAATGACTCAGAAATAAACCACTCCTAGGATGAAAAGTGCTGGAATAAGGTCAGGATGATCTACAGTTTATGAGGCCTTTGCAGCCCTCAGCTGGCTCAGCCCAAGCTCCAGGATTTACACACTCACACATAAACAGAGCTGCTCCAGATCTGCTGAATTTCATCCAATTCCCAAAGCCCTGCTCCCCCAGCATCCCCACTCAGTTAAACAAAATCCTCTGCTCAGGATCACACCACGCAGGCCATTGGGCTCTGCAAGGCCTTGTAGGGAGGGTTTGGTTAAACCCAGCTCTGATCACAACCAGGGTTTGGTTAAAACCACCCAGCTCTGATCAGAACCAGGGTTTGGTTAAACACAGCTCTGATCAGAACCAGGGTTTGGTTAAACACAGCTCTGATCAGAACCAGGGTTTGGTTAAACCCACCCAGATCTGATCAGAACCAGGGTTTGGTTAAACCCACCCAGCTCTGATCAGAACCAGGGTTTGGTTAAACCCACCCAGCTCTGATCAGAACCAGGGTTTGGTTAAACCCAGCTCTGATCAGAACCAGGGTTTGGTTAAACACAGCTCTGATTAGAACCAGGGTTTGGTTAAACCCAGCTCTGATCAGAACCAGGGTTTGGTTAAACACAGCTCTGATCAGAACCAGGGTTTGGTTAAACCCAGCTCTGATCAGAACCAGGGTTTGGTTAAACCCAGCTCTGATCAGAACCAGGGTTTGGTTAAACCCAGCCCTGATCAGAACCAGGGTTTGGTTAAACACAACTCTGATCAGAACCAGGGTTTGGTTAAACCCACACAGTTCTGATCAGAACCAGGGTTTGGTTAAACACACACAGCCCTGATCAGAACCAGGGTTTGGTTAAACCCACACAACTCTGATCAGAACCAGGGTTTGGTTAAACACAGCTCTGATTAGAACCAGGATTTGGTTAAACCCAGCTCTGATCAGAACCAGGGTTGGGTTAAACCCAGCTCTGATCAGAACCAGGGTTGGGTTAAACCCAGCTCTGATCAGAACCAGGGTTGGGTTAAACCCAGCTCTGATCAGAACCAGGGTTGGGTTAAACCCAGCTCTGATCAGAACCAGGGTTTGGTTAAACCCACCCAGCCCTGATCAGAACCAGGGTTTGGTTAAACCCAGCTCTGATCAGAACCAGGGTTGGGTTAAACACAGCTCTGATCAGAACCAGGGTTTGGTTAAACACAGCTCTGATCAGAACCAGGGTTTGGTTAAACACAGCTCTGATCAGAACCAGGGTTTGGTTAAACCCACCCAGCTCTGATCAGAACCAGGGTTTGGTTAAACACAGCTCTGATTAGAACCAGGGTTTGGTTAAACACAGCTCTGATCAGAACCAGGGTTTGGTTAAACCCACCCAGCTCTGATCAGAACCAGGATTTGGTTAAACCCTCACAGCTCTGATCAGAGCCAGGACTGGATTAAACCCACCCAGCTCTGATCAGAACCAGGATTGGATTAAACCCACAGAGCTCTGATCAGAACCAGGGTTTGGTTAAACCCTCACAGCTCTAATCAGAACCAGGATTTGGTTAAACCCAGCTCTGATCAGAACCAGGGTTTGGTTAAACCCAGCTCTGATCAGAACCAGGGTTTGGTTAAACCCACCCAGATCAGAACCAGGGTTTGATCAAACCCACCCAGATCAGAACCATCACTGCCCCAACGTCTCCATCTCTCCAGGGATTCCTGGCCAGGCTCAGCTCCCATCCCAAACCCCTGAGCTCCTGCACTCCTGGGCACAGCAGAGGGGCCACCAGGGCAGGGACAGAGGTGGCCCCAAGCCATGGTTGTGTCTTACACCCCCTGCCAGGGCCACTTCTGCTGCTCTACCCCCCTTAGGGCAGATAAAACTCCTGTTCCAGCACATAAAACATGCCCAGACATCAGCAGCCAGGACAAACAGGACACGTGGGAGCTCCAAAGGATCCCCAGGGCTAAAAAAGAGGAGAAATCCCCAGGCTGGGGCAAGAGAAGCACTGCCAGCCCCACTGCTCCCCTTCCCCAAAGCCTCTCCGTGGTTCCTAAATCACCTCCACATTTCCCAGGGAAGCTGTGGCTGCCTCTGGGTCCCTGGAGCTTTCCAAGGCCAGGTTGGAGCAGCCTGGGATGGTGGAAGGTGTTCCTGCCCATCATCTTTAAAGTCCTTTCTGACCAAAACCATTCCATGATTCTGCAGGCTGGGTTAAGCTCAGAGCCAGGAACTTGAAACATTAAAAAAAGTTGAAATGCAGCTTCACCTCCCTGCCCTTTTCCTATTTCTATTTATTTGCCTGGTAATTTTTACTCCAGCTAATTATGCTGCAAAAATTCACCAATTTTACCTTAAAAAAACCCAAAAAACAAAAAGCAAAAAAAAAAAAAAATCTCCCCAAAAAAACCCCCAAACAAACAAAAAAACCACAAAAAAACATTAAAAGCCCCAGAAACAAACAAACAAAAAACCAAACAAAAAAACCAAACAAAAATCCAAAACCAAACAAAATACCCAGAAAAACCTCAACCAACCAACCAACCAAACAAAAAGACCAAAAAAAAAAAAAAACCAAACTAAAAAAAACCAAAAAACCCCAAACAAACAAACAAACAAAAAGACCAAAAAAAAACCAAACAAAAAAAACCCCAAAAAACCCCAAAAAAACAAACAAACAAAAAGACCAAAAAAAAAAAAAAAACTAAAAAAACCCAAAAAAACCCAAACAAACAAACAAACAAATTAAAAGACAAAAAACCCTCAAACAAAATAAGACTGATAAATCCAGGGAAGAACACACAATATTCCAGCCCCTGAGATATTCCAGCCAGGAAAACGTGCAGATATAAAGGGATCTTTCATTTTCCAGTGCCTGGATTAACACCCTGAGCAGGCTGAGATGGTTTTGGCTCCAGCCCCTCATTACCTGGATAATCAGGGGGATTACAGAGCCTGGGATTAGGAGAGGCTCCTGATTCCTGGAGGCTTTAAAATGTCACTGATATCCCAAATCTTGGTTAAGCCTCGCTGGTTTATGTGGTGATGGTGTCACAGGGAGAGGAGGAGGAGGGAGAGGAGGAAGGGCAGGGAAGGAGGAGGAAGGGCCTGGGTAAATCTCAATTTTTGTTGGTGGGCCTGGGTAAATCTCAATTTTTGTTGAAGGGCCTGGGTAAATCTCAATTTTTGGTGAAGGGCCTGGTTAAATCTCAATTTTTGTTGACGAGCCTGGGTAAATCTCAATTTTTGTTGGTGGGCCTGGGTAAATCTCAATTTTTGGTAATGGGCCTGGTTAAATCTCAATTTTTGTTGGTGGGCCTGGGTAAATCTCAATTTTTGGTAATGGGCCTGGTTAAATCTCAATTTTTGTTGATGGGCCTGGTTAAATCTCAATTTTTGTTGATGGGCCTGGGTAAATCTCAATTTTTGTTGGTGGGCCTGGGTAAATCTCAATTTTTGTTGATGGCCCTGGGTAAATCTCAATTTTTGCTGATGAGCCTGGGTAAATCTCAATTTTTGGTGAAGGGCCTGGGTAAATCTCAATTTTTGTTGATGGGTGTGGGTAAATCTCAATTTTTGTTGATGGGCCTGGGTAAATCTCAATTTTTGTTGATGGGTGTGGGTAAATCTCAATTTTTGTTGATGGGCCTGGGTAAATCTCAATTTTTGTTGGTGGGCCTGGGTAAATCTCAATTTTTGTTGATGGGCCTGGGTAAATCTCAATTTTTGTTGGTGGGCCTGGGTAAATCTCAATTTTTGTTGATGGGCCTGAGTAAATCTCAATTTTTGTTGGTGGGCCTGGGTAAATCTCAATTTTTGTTGATGGGTGTGGGTAAATCTCAATTTTTGTTGATGGGTGTGGGTAAATCTCAATTTTTGGTAATGGGCCTGGGTAAATCTCAATTTTTGTTGATGGGTGTGGGTAAATCTCAATTTTTGGTGAAGAGCCTGGTTAAATCTCAATTTTTGGTGAAGGGCCTGCATAAATCTCAATTTTTGGTAATGGGCCTGGGTAAATCTCAATTTTTGTTGATGAGCCTGGGTAAATCTCAATTTTTGGTGAAGGGCCTGGTTAAATCTCAATTTTTGTTGAAGGGCCTGGGTAAATCTCAATTTTTGGTAATGGGCCTGGGTAAATCTCAATTTTTGTTGATGAGCCTGGGTAAATCTCAATTTTTGGTAATGGGCCTGGGCAAATCTCAATTTTTATTGATGAGCCTGGGTAAATCTCAATTTTTGGTGAAGGGCCTGGTTAAATCTCAATTTTTGTTGAAGGGCCTGGGTAAATCTCAATTTTTGTTGATGGGTGTGGGTAAATCTCAATTTTTGTTGATGGGCCTGGGTAAATCTCAATTTTTGTTGGTGGGCCTGGGTAAATCTCAATTTTTGTTGGTGGGCCTGGGTAAATCTCAATTTTTGTTGAAGGGCCTGGGTAAATCTCAATTTTTGTTGATGGGCCTGGTTAAATCTCAATTTTTGGTGAAGGGCCTGGGTAAATCTCAACTTTTGTTGAAGGGTCTGGTTAAATCTCAATTTTTGGTAATGGGCCTGGGTAAATCTCAATTTTTGTTGATGAGCCTGGGTAAATCTCAATTTTTGTTGGTGGGCCTGGGTAAATCTCAATTTTTGTTGATGGGCCTGGTTAAATCTCAATTTTTGTTGAAGGGCCGGGTTAAATCTCAATTTTTGTTGATGGGTGTGGGTAAATCTCAATTTTTGTTGATGGGCCTGGTTAAATCTCAATTTTTGTTGATGGGCCTGGGTAAATCTCAATTTTTGTTGATGGGCCTGGGTAAATCTCAATTTTTGTTGGTGGGCCTGGTTAAATCTCAATTTTTGTTGATGGGCCTGGGTAAATCTCAATTTTTGTTGATGAGCCTGGGTAAATCTCAATTTTTGTTGATGGGCCTGGTTAAATCTCAATTTTTGGTGAAGGGCCTGGTTAAATCTCAATTTTTGGTGAAGGGCCTGGTTAAATCTCAATTTTTGGTGAAGGGCCTGGTTAAATCTCAATTTTTGTTGATGGGTGTGGGTAAATCTCAATTTTTGTTGGTGGGCCTGGGTAAATCTCAATTTTTGTTGGTGGGCCTGTGTAAATCTCAATTTTTATTCATGGGCCTGGGTAAATCTCAATTTTTGTTGGTGCTCAGCCCGACCTGAGTTCACTGGAATAAACGGGAAGGCTCCCAATGATTTCAGTGGACTTTGGACACAGCCCCAGAAGGTTCAAAATGTAAACAGGCAGATCTGGGCCCGTGCCTGGCAGGGCAATTTCCCCTCAACAGAAAATCCTCCCCAGCAGCAGAGGAGCCTCTGCAACAGCCCTGGGGGAGCTGAGCTCAGGAGGAGCCACCACGTGCCACAGGGACCTCAGAATCAGGGAATTCCTGCCTTGGGAGGGAGCTTGGAGCTCATCCTGCCATGGCAGGGACACCTCCCACTGTCCCAGTGCCCAGCCTGGCCTTGGGCACTGCCAGGGATGCAGGGGTGGAATTCCATCCCAGCCCTGCCCACCCTGCCAGGGAACAATTCCTCATTGCCAAGATCCCATCTAATCCTACTCTGGAGCCATTCCCTGGGTGCTGTCCCTCCATCCTTGTCCCCAGTCCCTCTGCAGCTCTCCTGGAGCCCCTTCAGGCCCTGGAAGGGCTCTGAGCTCTCTCCCAGCTGGGAAAACTGCACCCATTGACCCAGAGGCTGTGTTGTCCTTCCCAGACACAGCAAATGTGACTCTGGGATTGTCATTCTTTGTTTAAGCCCCAAAAGATTTTGGGGAATTACTCTCAGCTCACCTCATTCTCCATTTCTTTTGTCCCCAGTCCCTCTCCAGCTCTCCTGGAGCCCCTTCAGACCCTGGAAGGGCTCTGAGCTCTCTCCCAGCAGGGAAAATTGCACCCATTGACCCAGAGGCTGTGTTGTCCTTCCCAGACACAGCAAATGTGACTCTGGGGTTGTCATCCCTTGTCTCAGCCCCAAAAGATTTTGTGGAATCACTCTCAGCTCGCCTCATGTTCCATTTCTTGCTCCTCCAACCATTGGAAAGCTGAGCAGCAGCAGCCCCTGCCCAAAGTGAGGTTTTCCCTGCCTTCAGTTGCACGAGCTCCTCAGGAATTTTAGACTTGTCCCAGTCAGTTTATTCACTCTAAATATCACAATACTGAGCTGAGCACTCACAGCATGAAAGTGGCTTTGCCCTGGCATTAAAGACACAATGACGAATCTCCATATTTAGTGCTCATGGTAAACATTTTTCTCCCACTCTTAGAACAGGGAAGGATTTCAAGCCATGCCAGGATTCCTTGTAACATCATTAAAGGTGATGAATTACCCTGGTTCTCGTGTGGATGCAAAATATAATTCCTTGGGAATTTCTCAGTAGTTTGATGTTAATTTGTATTTACTCTGCTACAAATTCCCTTTCCCTTTCAATCCTGCTTTTCTGCTGTTCCCACAGGTCCTCTTGGGGAGTCACAAAGTGGAACATTTCATTTATTTAATTGCTTTCTTTACATTTCTGTTTGTTGTTCTTTCACCCCCTCATTCATTCCTGTTAGGAATCAACAGCTCATCCTCAGTGAGAGCCACAAATCCTCCCTTTGCTGGGGACATGGGACACAACAAAACCTCACCCCAGGCTCCTCTCTCTGCCCAGCCTCTCCCTTGGGATTTTTGATCCTCACTCCTGGATAAAGCACCCAAAATCCTCCATCTCCAGCTGCTTTTTGTGGTGTTCTGCACTTAACTTCAAGCACTACAAATTATCACTCTTGGCAAATTAAAGTGAGGGAATTCCAGAGACTGGGACCAACAACTCCTGGTGTTGTTCTCTGGGAAAGGCACAGCAACAAAGCCATTCCCTCCTTCCCTCATTTTGGTGGAGAATCATGGAAACCCAGAGTGGTTTGGGATGGAGGGGACATTAAAGATCATCCAGTGCCACCCTGCCATGGCAGGGACATCTCCCACTGTCCCAGGCTGCTCCAGCCCCAGTGTCCAGCCTGGCCTTGGGCACTGCCAGGGATGCAGGGGCACCCTGTGCCAGGGCCTGCCCACCCTGCCAGGGAGGAAATTGTTCCCAATATCTGATCTAAACCTGTAATTTTTCAGTGTGAAGCCATTCCCTGGGTGCTGTCCCTGCATCCCCTGGCAATTGTCTCTCTCCAGCTTTCCTGGGGCTCCTTCAGGCCCTGCAAGGCCACCCTGAGCTCAGCCCAAAGCTTCTCCTGTGCAGGTGAACAATGCCAGCTGTGCCAGCCTTTCCTCCCAGCACAGCTGCTCCATCCCTCTGCTCATCCTGGAGCCTCCTCTGGGCTCTCTGCAGCAGCTCCAGCTCCTCCCTGGGCTGGGGCAGCTCTGCAGGTGGGAAATCACCTGTGGGGGCACCAGGATGGAATCACCTCCCTTGACCTGCTGGAAACCAGCACAAGTCCTTGGAATTTGCAAAAATTCATGAGCACAACATAAGTTTCTGCTTAAAGAAGCAACCTGAGGGCAACGACTGAAGTAATCTGTGTGGAAAGACCAAAGTGCAGATTTGTTTGAAGCAGCCTAAGAAAAAGAGGAAGAAATTTTCCACTGCGCCACCAAAAAATTTCCACTGCCCCAAAGCTCTGCCCTCCAACGGGAAGGACGATGCTCAACAAGGGAAAACAAATCTTTATTCATGGCAGGCTTAGATAATAGAGCTCCAAACGTGCCCTGGGTGTTTGGGAGCTGTGATGAAGGCAGCCTTAGCCAGGGGCTCTGCGTGCGTCTCTCCTGCGTCACCTCCCTGACGCAGCTCGGCCGGGTTGGCCACGCTGGATGTGGGGAATATTTCTGGGAGAAGATTCTGGCTCTGCCACAACGGATGAGGCAGCGTGTCCATCAAGCTCCAACACCCAGCCTGGGAGGCAAACATTCCCCACGGGGGAAAAAATGATGGTGGCAGTGAGGTCAGAGCCAGGGTTTGGGATCTGCGCGCAGGTTTGTGAGAAAAACAGGAGCGCTTCTCAAAAGGCTCCAGATTTTTGTTTTGTTGTTCCCTCTGCCGTTCTCCTGTGAATATCAGCAAAGTCTGAGCAGAGATTCAGGGAATGACCTTAATTTCAGCTCCTTGAAGCCCTGAAGTAAATCCCTGATTTAGAAAAACTGACCATGAAGAAGGGAAACATCCCAAGGGGAAACTCCACAGGTCATTGTCCAGCTGTGGTGTGAGCACAGCCAGGTTTTGTGAAAAGGTTCAAGGCTGGGATGGAGCAGCCTGGGACAGTGGGAGGTGTCCCTGCCATGGCAGGGGTGACACTGGATGGGCTTTAAGGTCTCCTCCAACCCAAACCATTCCATCATTCCATAATTCAATGGTTCGGCCATTTTTTGCCCTTTATCCTTTATCCAAAGCAATCCCCAGCACCTGTCCCGAAGATCCCTGTCAAACAAGAGGCAGCCTGGAATGCAGCTCCTCCAGAGCTACTTGGGCTTGATCAGCCTTAAAATGCTCATTTTCATACAACCAGATCCCTGAATTCTGCCTGCCTGCCCTTGGGGCTGATATTCATGGAATCCCAGCAGGGTTTGGGTTGGGAGGGACCTCAAAGCCCACCCAGTGCCACCCCTGCCATGGCAGGGACACCTCCCACTGTCCCCAGTGTCCAGCCTGGCCTTGGGCACTGCCAGGGATCCAGGGATGGAATTCCATCCCAGCCCTGCCCACCCTGCCAGGGAACAATTCCTCATTGCCCAGATCCCACCCAGCCCTGCCCTCTGGCAGTGTAAAACCATTTCCCCATACCCTGTCACTGTTTATCCCTATAAAAACCCCTCTCCCTCATTTTATAACCCTGTTTAGGCCATTCCAGAACTTTCTCCCCCTTGCTGCAAAAACCTTTTCCCTGCTCTCCAGCCTGGATTTCCCTCGGTGCAGCTGGAGGCTGTGTGCTCTGGTTGTGTCAGTGCTGCTGCAGACAGAGCCCAGCCCCAGCTGAGCACAGGCACCTTTCAGGAGCTGTGAGAGTGATGGGGGCAGCCCTGAGTCTCCTTTTCTCCAGGCTGAGCACCCCCAGCTCCCTCAGGGGTCCCTCACTGGTGTCACCCTCAGCTTTTCCAGTCCTCAGTGCCCCCTGGCACGTGGCACTGCCACACCTTGGCCAGGGCTCTCCTTCCCAAGGGACACAAACGGTGGCACCTGGCAGAGCTCCATTGTTCCCTGCTATCAAACTGCAGATCTTCAGTTATCCATAAATCTCTTTTATGACACAAAACAGTGAGCAACTACTTTAATTCACCTTGTGACTCACTGCAGATTAATTCATTGAGTAATCCTTCCTGCTTTGGAGGAGAAACAGATTCACTCTCGTTTCGTTGTACCTGCACGTGAGGCAGAGTTGATACCTGTGAGATAACCCTGCCTCTTATCTGGGGCAATTTGGGGAATTGCAGATTGTTTTCAGGCACTGCTGGGCGGCTCTGGAACTCTCTGTTGGCTGGCAGGGGCAGGAAAATCAATCCTGGCAGTTTGTCCCAGGCTCAGAGGTGGGAACAGCACCTGGCCCAGGCCTCCTGTTTGCCCAGGATTGTGTCCAGGTGGGTTTTAGGTGTCACCAGGGATGGAAAGCTCCCAACAGCTCCTCTGGGCAACCTGGGCTTTCCATCACAGGGATAAAAGCATTTCCAGATGTTCCAGGGAACCTCCTCTGCTCCCCTTTGTGCCCCAGCTCTGGCACTGGGTGCACTGGGCACAGCCTGGTCCTGCCCCTTTCCTTTTTCTCCCACTCCTTCATCAGGGAAGTGTTTCACCCCATGCCAGGACTCCTTGTACCATCATTAAAGGGGATGAATTACCCTGGGTTTCATGTGGAAGCAAATACAATTCCTTGGGAATTCCAGGGCAGTTTTTGTCCCTTTGCCCCTCCCTGCAGTGTCCATGGGCATGGATGAGATCCTGGAGCCTTCCCCCAGTCCCAGCTCCCCCAGTCCTTCCCCAAGGACACATTTCCATCCTTCCCACCACCTTTGGGCCATTCCTGAATTCTGCCTGCCTGCCCTTGGGGGAGATGCTCATGGAATGCCAGCAGGGTTTGGGTTGGGAGGGACCTCAGAGCCCACCCAGTGCCACCCCTGCCATGGCAGGGACACCTCCCACTGTCCCCAGTGTCCAGCCTGGCCTTGGGCACTGCCAGGGATGCAGGGATGGAATTCCATCCCAGCCCTGCCCACCCTGCCAGGGAGGAAATTGTTCCCAATATCTGATCTAAACCTGTAATTTTTCAGTGTGCAGCCATTCCCTGTGTGCTGTCCCTGCATCCCCTGGCAATTGTCTCTCTCCAGCTTTCCTGGGGCTCCTTCAGGCCCTGCAAGGCCACCCTGAGCTCAGCCCAAAGCTTCTCCTGTGCAGGTGAACAATGCCAGCTGTGCCAGCCTTTCCTCCCAGCACAGCTGCTCCATCCCTCTGCTCATCCTGGAGCCTCCTCTGGGCTCTCTGCAGCAGCTCCAGCTCCTCCCTGGGCTGGGGCAGCTCTGCAGGTGGGAAATCACCTGTGGGGACACAGGGACACAATCCCAATCCCAATCCCAATTGCATCCTCAATTCCAATCCCAATCCCAATCCATCTCCTGATCCCAGCTGGGGTTCAGCCCAGGGGATGGGATGGGATGGGATGGGATGGGATGGGATGGGATGGGATGGGATGGGATGGGATGGGATGGCATGGCATGGCATGGCATGGCATGGGATGGCATGGGATGGCATGGGATGGCATGGGATGGCATGGGATGGGATGGGATGGCATGGGATGGGATGGGGCAGGTCCAGCTCTCATCCCTAAGCAGATTCAATCCCAGGTGTCATTGGTCTCATGGGACGTGGGGAAGAAACAAAAGGAGAATATTTTACTCCCTGTTTACTCCCTATTTACTCCCTGCAGGTTGTTCTCTCCTCAATTAATTAAATAAAGGGGATTGCTGAGATTTAAAATTGGTCCAGCCTTTGGAATCCACCCCAGACCTTGCAGCAAACAGGTTTTTGGCTTCCCTTCTGTTCAAACCCAACACCTGTGCTGTCACTGGGCCATGGAAAGCCAAGATCAAGGCACTTCCACATCCCTCTGCCACACCTTGAGCTCCCACATCTCCAAAGGAAGAACATCCCAAGGTCCTGAGCTGGAATCCCAGCATGGACAGGACTGGAACCTTCTCACTGCAGCAGCTGCCAAAGGGCAAAGTCTTTCTCCTCAAAGATAACATCACCCCAAAGAGGCTTTTTTTCCCTGAGCAGCCTCAGGAGCTCTGGGGCCATTGTCTGAGTCAGACCTTGAGGTTTATCCAATTGTTATTCCATGAAAAGCTGCCAGTGAACACAGTGGGAGTTTAATGTGAGAGGGAACGAGGGGAGCATTTCCCCCCTGGCCATTAGAGCTGACCTCAGCTGTGTGTGAAAAGCACTCCAGGTGCTCCATGGGGCTGGAATGTTCCAGGCTGGGAGCATGGAATATTCCAGCAGGTCCTGCACGTGTTTTCTACAGGTTTCATTTCCTCAGGGCTCGAGCACAGAGCACCCAGAGCTGAGTTTAAGTGGCCAAATGGCAGCACTTCTATCCTTGGCCCTATTTTGGCTCAGTTTGTTTGGCTCTGAACCACAATTTAATTCCACATCACCTTTAGTCTTGGATTTTTGAAGTCATCTTCTCTTGCAATCACAGAACAATGATATCCTTTAAATGTCCAGCTCTGCTTGCACAACAGGCTCTGCTCTGCTCTGAGAGCAAGGACTGACCTTAACACTCCACTTGATCAGATGTGATTGTGTGTTAGAAGAAGTTTTAAAGGTCAGGTGAACTAAGGAGCTTCAAATAATTGCCTGGGCAGCTGGCAGAATAAATTGTGAACTGGCTGTGTGTTTTCTCTGTGCTGCTGATCAAAGTGGCACAATGCTCAGCAGCTACACCTCTGCAAGAAAAGCATCCAAAACAAGCAAACCCTGGGTGGTTTGGTCTCTTTTCTTGTTTAATCTGGAGCAATTCTTGTTTAAAAAAAGCATTGATCAGTGCCCAGCAAGATTTTGTGATTAAAAGAAAGAAATTTTAAAAAAGCCCAACCAAAATATGTTGTGTCAACTTTCTTCCTGATGTTTGTTTTACTCATTTCCAGAAAACAACTCTGGAGCTGTGCTGTAAAACCACCAACAAACTGATGGATGCCTTGGTGAGGTGATAAAATGATAACAAAAAAGCAGAAGGGGAAAGTGGCCTCTTTCTGTTCCCAGTGAGGGCAGAGGAAAGTTCTGGAACAGCCAGCAGGAACAACAGGAACAGAAATTCAAATCAAACCAACCAATTGTTTCCTCTTGCACTTCTGTAGCTGACCTGTGGAAATGAGCACTTTATAATATTTTCTTCCAGGGATGCAGGGGCAGCCCCAGCTGCTCTGGGCACCCTGTGCCAGGGCCTGCCCACCCTGCCAGGGAGGAAATTGTTCCTAATAATCTGATTTAAACCTGTAATTTTTCAGTTTGAGGCCATTCTCTGTGTGCTGTCCCTCCATCCCTTGTCCCCAGTCCCTCTGCAGCTCTCCTGGAGCCCCTCCAGGCCCTGCCAGGGGCTCTGAGCTCTCCCTGGAGCTTCTCCTCTCCAGGTTGAACATTCCCAGCTCTCCCAGCCTGGCTCCAGAGCTCCTCTGGGTTCATCCCAACAGGTTCTCCAACCTCTTCCTCCAAGAAGCGTTGGAGAGCTGCACAAGAGAGCCTTGATGTCAGAACTGCCTAGGGCAAGTAGCAGCCAGAAGAATTGAAAGGATTGTCAGAGCTGCTCTCAGGAAGGACAAGGGCAGAGAGGTTTGAGTCAGCTGTGATTTCCTGGCCTGGCAGGAGAAGCTGGAGGGGTTCATCCTGCTCCTGGTGGCATTTGGGAAAGGCAGGTTACAGAAGGTGGGAGGCAGTGGTGTCATGAGCAAAGGCTGAAACCACAGGGCTGATTTCAGGGTGACTCAAAGGGGCTCATCCCCTCTGAAACTCCAAAGGTCTCTCCACCATCCTCCAGGAAAGCTGGAACAGAGACCAGGGAGCACCTGGAGAGGGGGAAAGGCACAGCTTGGAGAGCACCCCCTGCACAAATCCTGCTGCTGCTGCTGCTGGGACAGGGATGGGGAGATAGCATGGATAGAGACACTGAGATAGAGGGATGTAGATATATACATATATGGATGTATTGATAAATAAATATATAGATGATATTGATGATATAGATGATAGAGATAGAGAGATAGAGATAGATTAGATATAGATATAGATGTATAGATACAGAGATATAGAGATATAGCTATATATATAGATATATAGATAGAGATATAGAGGAATAAAGATATATAGATACAGATTAATCAATATGGATATGGATTTAGAGATACAGAGGAATAAAGAGATAGAGATACAGATATATCAATATAGATATGGATTTAGGGATACAGAGGAATAAAGAGATAGAGATACAGATATATCAGTATAGATATGGATTTAGATATAGATAGATATAGATATATAGATATATAGATATATAGATATATAGATATATAGATATATAGATACATAGATATATAGATATAAAGATATTGCTACATAGATAGAGATATAGAGGTATAAAGAGATATAGATGCAGATATATCAATATAGATATGGATTTAGACATCAATATCTTTATATCAATACAAAGATATTGATATATAGATATAGACATAGAGATATATAGATGAGATAGAGATAGAGATAGAGATGATATAGATATAGATATAGATATAGATATAGATATAGATATAGATATAGATATAGATAGATATATGCAGATATGTAGATATATGCAGATAAAGATATAGATATATAGATAGAGATATAGAGGTATAAAGAGATATAGATACAGATATATCAATACAGATATGGATTTAGACATAAAGACATTGATATAGATGATGTAGATATAGATAGATATATGTAGATATGTAGATATATAGATATAAAGATATATAGATAGATATATAGATAGATATAGATGCAGATATATCAATATAGATATGGATTTAGATATAAAGATATTGATATATCAATATAGTCATAGACATAGAGATATATAGATGATATAGATATAGATACAGATTAGATATAGATATATAGATATAGATTATATAGATATATCAATATAGATATTGATATAGATATTGATATAGATAGATGTAGATACATCGATAAATGGATTTATAGATATATAGATATAAAGATATGAAGATACAGATATATAGATAGAGATATTGAGGTATAAAGAGATATATGCACAGATATATCAATATAGATATGGATTTAGATATAGATATATAGATATTGATATATAGTTATAGACATAGACATATATATGTATAGATTATGTAGAGATAGATAGATAGATAGATAGATAGATAGATAGATAGATAGATAGATAGATAGATAGATAGATGTAGATACATAGATACAGGTATATCAATATAGATATGGATTTAAATATAGATATATAGTTATAGATATTGATATGTAGATATAGACATAGACATAGACCTATACAGATGATATAGAGATAGGGATATGTAGATATATAGATAAACAAATATAGGTATATAGATAGATATAGAGATAGAGATAAAGAATATAGATACAGGTATATCAATATAGATATGGATTTAAATATAGATATATAGTTATAGATCAAGATATAGAGACAGATACAGAGACACAGAGATATAGAGATATAGACATAGATATAAAGAGATATAGATACAAATATATCAATGCAGATATGGATATATAGATATAAATATGGATATATAGAGATATATAGATTATAGCTCTATATAGGTATATAGATGTTGATATATAGATATAGACACAGAGATATATAGATGATAGAGATAGATAGATAGATAGATAGATAGATAGATAGATAGATAGATAGATAGATAGATGATAGATAGATACATAGATAGATAGATAGATAGATAAATAGATAGATAGATAGATAGATAGATAGATAGATAGATAGATAGATAGATATAATGTAGATATAGAGAGATACATAGAAATAATGCAGATATATAGATGTAGAGAGATATAGAGAGATAGACATATAAAGATATAGAAATATAGAGATACAGAGATATAAACATAGATTAGATATAGAGATATATAGAAGATATAGATACAGATATAGATGTGGATTTAGCTCTCTTCACAACCAACAGAAAAACCCCATCAAACAACATAACACTCTGCCAAAATCCAGATTCTACAGGCAGGCACTGCAGACTCTGCCACCTTGGCTCACTCCAAGCTCTCTTTTCCCTTTTGTACCCCTGGAAATCTTCCTGTGCATCCTGCTCTGGTGATCCCATCCCCGTGCCAGTGGTCACTTCCATTAAACAGCTTCTGGGCCACATTTGAACTCTTCTAATTCTGTTGCAAATAAAGAGATTCTCTGAAAATCCTGTTTAAATCTCAAAGAGTCCAACGTGGATTTCCTTGTTTTGCCCTATGTTGGCAACCAGTGTTTCCTGTTTTCCTATAGATCAATTTACATCTCATTAGCACTTGAACAATTCCATTTCTTAACTCCCATCTCTCTTCCAGTATTTTCTCCAATTCTCCAGCTGTAGAATTTGCCCACATAAAAGTCCCTGAAAAATGAGAGGAAAAGAGAAGGAAACTTTGGGAGCATTTTCTCCCTCCTGATAGTTAATTATAACTACAAATCTGAAATGTCTTCCTTCTGTCCAGCAGCACCACAAAATATTTAACAAGATTTGGATCCTGATGAGGTTTATTTCTAGACTTCACTTTGAGCAAATAATTACTGGTGTTCCTAATCCTGGGGTTAGTTTTGTGTGGAAAGAGGAGTCCCAATGCCAATACATATGGCCAGGGACATTTGAGCTGATTGAGAAATCCAGACTTTTTTTTATCTTTCTTTTTTTTTTTTTTTTTTTTCCTGGAAACAGATATGGCCATTCTAGAACTTTCTAAATTAACCCTGTTTAAATTTAAATTCTGGAAAAATGTCACCCACAAATGGGGTCTCTATCCTTCTCCTTCCCATCAGCTGCTGCTCCAAACCTCTGGGCAGGGAATTTTTGTGCTCTGGGTTGGTTTTGCTCTCCTGGCACCTTCCCCCAAGGCAGCAGAGCTCAGTGAGGAGGGGATTCTCAGCAAATGGGAACCCACATGGGAATGTTTCTGAATCTGGCCAGTCCAACATGAGCTGGAAAAAGCATTTGACAATGTCCTGTGGAGAAGCAGCTCAGCACTGATGAGCAAATAGATTTTCCCAACCCCATTTCCTGTGACTTGCTGCTCAGAACTGCTCAGTGAATTAAAAGATGCAACTCATAAATATTAATAATTTCTCTTTTTTTTTTTTTTTTTGTGGTTTTCATACCATTGCAGTGGTTTGAAAGATATTTTAAAGATAAAGCAAATGAGAGTCCCCTGAAAAGATTCATGAAATACAAACTGAAGCTGTGGGAGGACATGAAAACAGCTGAGAGGAAGTAGCTCAGGAGGAATTTCCCCATGGAAAGGGTGGCCAGGCCTTGGAAAAGAGTGCCCAGGGAGGTTTGGAGGTTTGCAGGTGTCCCTTGGAGGTGGCACTGAGTGCTCTGGGCTGGGGACAAGGTGCCCATGGGGCACAGCTGGCACTGCATGGGCTGGCAGGGCTGTGCCAGCACCAGAGATTCCTGGATTCTGTGCCAGGGAGGTGCAGGGGATCCCTCCAGCCTCAGGCAGAGCCTCACAGGAATTGCAGTGACCTGTCCAGGAGGGAGCAGGACCCCAAAACTCATCCAGGGGAGTCTGTGCCAAGAAGCCAGAACAGACTTTGTGTGATGGGAGCTTGGGCAAGGGGCTGGAAATTCTGTCCTCTTGTCTGTCCTCTTGTCTGTCCTCTTGTCTGTCCCCTAAACACCAACACAGGGACAGAGTGGCAGGACAACAACTCCCGTGTGAATTAAGCCATGAATTAATTCCTCAAGCCCTTCTCCAGGTTCAGAGCTCTGACAGAGCAGAATTTGCCTTGTTGTGACCTTTGGGGCCACCTCAGCCCCAACGGGTCAGGGTCAAGCTCTGCTTTGTCCCCAAGGCAGAGCAGAGGGAGCAGCCTGGGCTGCAGGACCCTGTCAGGGCTGGGGACACCAGGGACACAACAAGGGGAGCATCCAGAGCTGGGGACACCAGTGACACAACAAGGGGACCATCAAGGGCTGGGGACACCAGGGACACAAGGGGAGCATCAAGGGCTGGGGACACCAGGGACACAACAAGGGGGCCACAAGAGCTGGGGACACCAGTGACACAACAAGGGGAGCATCAAGAGCTGGGGACGCCAGTGACACAACAAGGAGACCACCAAGAGCTGGGGACACCAGTGACACAACAAGGGGAGCATCAAGAGCTGGGGACGCCAGTGACACAACAAGGGGACCATCAAGAGCTGGCTCCTGGTGCTCCCCCAAGATCTGTGCCCAGCCAGGAGCTTTTGAAAATATTTAAAATAAATCTTTGTAGATGTCTTTGTAAGCAAACCTGGCTACCCAGGGCCAGATTTGAAATGGACATAAAAAGCAAATTAACCTAAAAAGCGCCCTCAAACACTTCTCAGAGGCTGAAGAGAGGAATTTGGACCTGGATTTGAGG
Organism: Geothlypis trichas; assembly: GCA_009764595.1. Taxonomy (NCBI): domain Eukaryota; kingdom Metazoa; phylum Chordata; class Aves; order Passeriformes; family Parulidae; genus Geothlypis; species Geothlypis trichas. Next base: position 115,715,668 of record CM019902.1, on the reverse strand, counting down.
ATCCATGGCCTGGTGCTGCAGGAAGGCTGATCCTGATGGGCAAAACAGGTGGCACCTCAAGCCTCAGGCAAGGACATTTCCCTGGATTTTTCCCCATCCCTGAATTTTTGGGTGCATTCTTCACTCATGCTTTGGTGCTGTCAGGTGGCTCTGACATGGACACAGCTGCAAGGGACAAACAAAGGTTGGTGTCTGAGGCAGCCATCAGCAGCTCTCCCTGGGCTGGAAAAACATTCAGGAGGGTGTTACTGTCACTGGGCCAGGAGCAGGGCAAAAAAAACCCTGCTGAGATATTTCTGTAATGCATCTTCCCTCTTCCAAACCAGATTTTAGGGCCCTGCTATTAAAAATGACTGGATGAAGGAAGGAGTTATACTATTTTTGTTTTCATTTTCCCCTCATAGAAAAAAAATTAAAAAGGGAAAAACATCTTGAAATGTCTACAACTACCAAAAAAAAAAAATTTAAATCCTGATTTTTTTTTCTTCTCTGCTTAAGGGGAATGTTTCTTCAAATAAACAAAGATTTAAAGACCACAAAAATGAACTCCTTGTTTTGGTTCATTCTTCAATTCGCTGCAATTTGAAATGTAGGCATAAATAAATGTTTCAGTGGAATTCAAAGTAAATATAAATAACAGTAAATGGGGCCCTGAGCAAGCTGATCTGTGAATGCCACCCCTGCTCTTGGCATGGGGGTTGGAATCAGAGGGTCTTTGACCCAAACCATTCTGTGATCCCAAATGTATCCAGTGATTCTAAATCTATTCAATAAATATATTAATAAAAATTCTAAATGTGAGCCTGCTTTGGGAAATATTTAAAATAAATCTTTGTAGATGTCTTTGTAAGCAAACCTGGCTACTCAGAGCCAGATTTGAAATGGACATAAAAAGCAAATTAACCTAAAAAGCGCCCTCAAACACTTCTCAGAGGCTGAGGAGAGGAATTTGGACCTGGATTTGAGGATCCATGGCCTGAGTGCTGCAGGAAGGCTGATCCTGATGGGCCAAACAGGTTTAAGAAGATTTTTTGAATGATCAACTCCTTTTATTCCCAGCACAGAAATTCCTTTATCCAGGAACACCCCTCACATGCAGGGCTAAAGGATAATTTGACTTCTCCCTCATCCACCAGGATGGGCACAAAGGAAAAATGCAAAATAGAAATAGCTTTTGAGGGAGAGCAGCAGCAGCAGATTCAGTCCCTGGGGATTTATCTGTGACAAGTTTGTTCTGCTGGAGTTGTTTTTGCAGATTACATCGACCCCGAGTCACTTGGAGCAAAAAGGAGCCTGTGACATCTCCTGTAGCACAAAACAAACCATCAAACCTTATTTCTTGCAAGGAAAGAGAAGAGAATAAAAAAAATTAAAAAAAATAAAAATAATAATAAGAAGAATAAGAAGAAGCTGTGGTGATCTGCTTGAGGAAGTGGAAAAATGTCAAGACATAATTGCAGCTTCCCTTTCACTACAGGAGAGGCTGTGGTGGGGCCTCCTCCCTCATTTCTCACAGGAGGTGCCTCCAGAGCTGGATTAATGATGCTCTGCCCAGCCAGGTGCTAATGAGATGATGATACAGTTATTTCCAGCTCTCAGCACAACCTGCAGCTGGCAAATCGCTGGGACGTGCCCGTGGAACAGAGACAGGGGCGGGTGGGGCCCTGCGAAATGGGACCTGCAATAATCAGATATTAATGATACCCAAACCCAGCGGTATTTACCCTGAAACTCACTGAGAAAACACCCCCAGGCTGTTCTTTATTTCCAATTTCATTACAGATCGTCTTGTTTTTTGTGTTGTTTTTTTTTTTGCTTCTGCCCAGCTGAACGCTGCTCTCCTTGCTGTGCCCAGTTTGGCACCGTTTGGGGGCAAGGAGCAATTTATCCTCTAAATTTGCTTGTGATGACTCTCAGCCCTCAGGAAGAGCTGGGATAAGTCATCTTTTGTATTAATCATGGAATCACACAAGGTTTGGGTTAGGAGGGAGCTAAAAGCTCATTCAATTCCACCCCCTGCCACAGCCAGGGACACTTTCCACAATCCCAGGTTGCTCCGAGCCTTGTCCAGCCTGGTTTTGGACACTTCCAGGGATGGGGAGTCCAAAATTTTCCCTGGATAATCAATTCCAGGACCTTCCCACACTCACAGCTCTGTTCTTCACGAGGTGACAGAAAGATTTGCAGATTTATGGTGAAATTCTGCCCCTTTTCCCTACCCCTTGTGTTCTACTGTCACTGCTTTTGTTGAAGTGTTTTTGTGGAGGAAATATCTTGCTGAAAAATCCATCTGGGCAATCATTCCAAGTAAAGTTTTTAAAAAAATAATTAAATAAAAGGACAGGTTATATTCTTTTTTGTCTCCCCTGACAAAAAGAAAAGGTGCAAACCCTGAAGGATCAATTTTGTGTGGCTGTACCAGTGGTTTTCCCTCCAAAGTGCTCAGGGGGTTTCCTGCACTCGCTGCAAACTCTGAGCACCTTCTCCTACAATTAAATTATTAAATTTGCCTTCTGCACAAACAAAAACCGAGGGGCCTGAAGGGAGGGGCTGAGGAGCCTCGAGTGCCAAATCTGCCTCGTTCTGCTGCAGTTTGGTGAAAAATGGAAGTTGTGTGGCTGCCTTTGTTCTGCTCCTGGCCCAACGCCACCGAGAGCGGTTCTGCCTCGAGCTGCAGAGCCTCAGCTCCTCCAGAGCCTGCTCTCATCTATCTCATCCCATCCCTCGCCTGAACCAGGAGATCATTTTAGATTTGTGCCTGATTTACCTGGTCCCACCCCCGGAGCAGGGGTGCAGGTACAGGAGGGGCTCGGCCACAACAAAACTGCTGCTCCCCAAAATGTGTCCAAACAGGGCCCTGCTCTGGCTGGGGCTGGGGTGTGCTCAGGTGCTGGGGTGTGCTCAGGTGCTGGGGTGTGCTCAGGTGCCAGCCAAGGGCAGGGCAGTGCTGATCTCTGTCCCCAGACCTTTGGGGAGGTTTTCCTGCCCTTCTTCCCTCCCTGCTCGGCTCCCGCCCCGTGCAGCGGAAAAACCCAGCCAGGCTCACGTGCCAGGAGCTGCCTGCTGCCTTTGATCAGCTCCTCTGCATCCCTCCCCTCTCAGCACCTGCTGCCAGCCACGATCTGCCCAAAACATGAACGTTTCAGCCCTGGGGATTTGGGCTGTGCTCAAAGCCTGGCCCGTGCAGAGGTCTCTGGGACGGGACACTGCGGGTGCCACCTTCTCTATGGGTCTGGATGCTCTTTGTTTTCTAGAAGAACCCCTCATCTTCCTCCAGAATGGGATTGGGTTTCTCTTTTTGTGTGCAACAGCTGGTCCTGGAATCATTTCAGGGAGGGGGCTCGGCAGGGAGGCTCTGCCAAAACCTCACTCATTGGGTTGAAAACTCCCCACTGGTTTGTGGTGGGACCACCCAATGGTCTGGGGTGCTGAGGGCCTCAAAATTGTCCAAGAATGCCCAGTCAGTGTCTGTGTTTGTCCCACCAACACGTGGGACTCACAGAGGATTTCATTTGGCAGGGGGAGGTTTGGAGTCCCCACCCCAGAGGTGCCCAAGGAAGGCTGGAGGTGGCACTTGGTGACAAAGGGGGGATCTCGCTGGTCTGGGAGGGCTTTTCCACCTCAGTGGACCCCATGAATCCATGAAAGAACCATTGGCAGGGGCTCAGTGCTGCAGGGATCATTCTGTCTGTCACATCCCCGCCACCCCCCGGTTGTTTATTCCCATTTTCCCGGAGCTGCCCAGCCCCGGGGCACGGCAGGAGCTGCTATCCCGGGAATCCCGTGACTCCCGTCCCACCCGGCGAGGAGGCAGCAGCACCCCGCGTCCTTCTGGCGAGCAGAAAATGAACATTTTCCATCAGAACCGCCCGGTCCAGCCCGGCTACCCCGCGGCTGTGCGGGATGCAGGAGCATCCCTGCCTGTCGCTGTCGCTTAGCAACGCGGCAGCATCCGCGCCGAGCCGGGCGGGCACCCCGCCACTGCGGGCACCGCGTGTGCCCAGCTGTGCCCAGCTGTGCCCGGCAGCCTCCCCGTGCCGAGGATGCCCCGCGATGCTGTGCCAGCCCCACGCCCCCCGCTCCTCGCTGCTGCTCGCTGCTGGCTGGGAGAGGAGGCAGCAGTGGAATTTTACAGCTCCATCCCATAATGCTCTCGCCCGCAGCCGGTCCCATGGCCTGGCTCATCGCTCCGACAAAGGCTAAAGTCAGATCACAATGGTGTGACTCACTGTGGCACTAAAGATAGATCTGTCAGAGATCCCTCAGCAGTGCACGGGGCTGCTTCCCTGGGCTGAGCTTTGGGGTTGGGTTTTCTACCCCACAAAACTGCCCAGGTTTGGGGATCCCAATCTGCCCAGGTTTGGGGATTCCAAACTGCCCAGGTTTGGAGATCCCAATCTGCCCAGGTTTGGGGATTCCAAACTGCCCAGGTTTGGGGATCCCAAACTGCCCAGGTTTGGGGATTCCAAACTGTCAATGTTTGGGAATTCCAAACTGCCCAGGTTTGGGGATCCCAAATTGCCCAGGTTTGGGGATCCCAAACTGCCCAGGTTTGGGGATCCCAAACTGCCCAGGTTTGGGGATTCCCAGGAGAGGGTGTGGCACAGCTTTGGGACATGCAGGAAAACACGGGGACTGCAATGAGAGATCCCCAAACTGCCCAGGTTTTGGGATCCCAATCTGCCCAGGTTTGGGGATTCCAAACTGCCCAGGTTTGGGGATCCCAAACTCCCCAGGTTTGGGAATCCCAATCTGCCCAGGTTAGGGGATTCCAAACTGCCCAGGTTTGGGGATCCAAACTGCCCAGGTTTGGGGATTCCAAACTGCCCAGGTTTGGGGATTCCCAGGAGAGGGTGTGGCACAGCTTTGGGACCTGCAGGAAAACACGGGGACTGCAATGAGAGATCCCCAAACTGCCCAGGTTTGGGAATTCCAAACTGCCCAGGTTTTGGGATCCCAAACTCCCCAGGTTTGGGGATCCCAATCTGCCCAGGTTAGGGGATTCCAAACTGCCCAGGTTTGGGGATTCCCAGGTGAGGATGTGGCACAGCTTTGGGATCTGCAGGGAAACAGGGGGACTGCAATGAGAGTGAGTTTGGCCTTGATGGAGTCACTGTGGCACAGCCTGGGGGCTCCCAAAAAGCACCACGGGGGCACCTGGCCATGTTAAAGAGAAAGAAACTGCCCAGGTTTGGGGATTCCAAACTGTCAAGGTATGGGGATCCCAATTTGTCAAGGTTAGGGGATCCCAAACTGCCCAGGTTTGGGGATTCCAAACTCCCCAGGTTTGGGGATTCCCAAGACAGCTTTGGGATCTGCAGGGAAACAGGGGCGACTGCAATGAGAGTGAGTTTGGCCTCATCCCAGTCACTGTGGCACAGCCTGGGGGATCCCAAAAAGCACCATCACGAAAAAGAGGGAGAAATGTTCCTAGGAGAGGTTTCTTAGTGCCTTATTACACTTTTATTCCAGTGCTCACCTCCCAGCTGTTTGAAACTGGTGCAGGACACAAAGGGGAGCAGCCAAGAGCCCAAGCAAGACCAGAGGGGCTCCTGTCCCATGAGAAGGCCACAGAGTGTCCCAGGGGAGTGGCAGGACAGCCAGACCTGCTGTGATTGTCACCCCTGTGGCACTGTCTGGGCTGTGGGGACAGGGGGAACACAGCTCTGCTGCAGCTCCAGGGGCACAATCCTGTCCTGAAGGACACAAAGATCCAGAATTCCCCCCAGCCAGGCACAGGCTTGGCTTTCATCCCCCCATAAAAACAGCAATGGAAAGTGGCAGGTGAGGGAGCTGGACCCTGCTCAGGCCTGTACAATTCCACTGGTGTCACGGGCACTGCAGCAGGGACAAAACCCAGGCAGTATTTTTAACCTGGCCATTTCCTGCCATGCCCTTCATTCAGGAGATCCCTGTGCCAGGGCATGGCTGGAGTCATGTGAACCTGCCCAGTGTGACTGCTCGTGTCCTCAGAGTCAAACACATCCACGGGACTGGGGACTCAAACAGCATCCCAGGGGAGGAGAGGGGATGGGAGGGTGGGAATTCCTGAGCAGTGTGGGAGGGGAGCTGCTCACCTGGACATGGGGAATATTTCTGGCTGTTTCCCCTTCTCAGCCTGGTAATTCCTCTGGGGAACTGAGGAGGAATTCCTCCTCAATCCAGATTATTTAGGGCAGCAGTTTAAGGTCTGCCTGCTGTGAAGGGGAGGAGAACAAAACACCCGAAATGTTCCTAAAGGATATTAAAAAAGAATTAAACAAAGCAGCTCGTTATGCAAATGTCCTTTGGGGGCTGCAATCCCTGTCTGTGACTTTCCCAGCCTTGCCCTTGTTCCCTCTGTGCCCTTGCAGGGAACATCCTCGGGGTCTTCACAGGACACCTCAGCAGAGCTGATGTTCTGCACTGCTTGGGCTTCCCCTTTCTGCCATTCCTCAAAAATCCCGACATCCAAACACCAGGAATGATGATCTCTGAGCACTGCCAGCAATCCCAGCATCACCAGGGTGGGAAGAACCCCCCAGGATCACCCAGTGCCACCCCAGCCCCACAGCATCACCCCAATCCCTGTCCCCAAGGCCACATCCAGACTGCTCTGGGACAATTCAGTGACTCCAAACCTCCCTGGGCAGCTCAGCCCAAGGCCTGACCACTCTGCCAGGGAAATTTTCTGTGCCAATCTCCAACCTGAGCCTGCCCTGGTGCCATTTGAGGCCATTTCCTCTCCTCCTTTCCCTGCCCCTCCTGGCAGGAGCTGTGCAGAGCACTGAGGTCCCCCCTGAGCCTCCTTTGCTCCAGGCTGAGCATCAGAGAGCTGTGACTGATCCAACCTGCCCTGAAGGTGGAGTTTAAAAAGTGCTGGATCTTCTCAGAATCCCAGAATTTAGGCTGGGAAAACCCTTCAGGAACACCCAGTGCCACCCCAATCCCTGTCCCCAAGGCCACATCCAGACTGCTCTGGGACAATTCAGTGACTCCAAACCTCCCTGGGCAGCTCAGCCCAAGGCCTGACCACTCTGAGAGGGACAAAAATGTCCCAAAGCTCTACAGAAACCTGAACAGAGACTCTCAAATGTTCCCATCTCACAGAGATCCAGGGGACAGCCAGGAAAAGATCCACCAAAGGAATTTGGGTGAGGATTTTTTGTTCAGTTTCACAGGAAGTGTTTTATAAACCCCTCTTTGCCCAAGCCCTGCTTTCAGCCCTTCCCAAAAGCCTGAGGTGGAGATGCAACAACAAATCCTGAGCCACCAGGGTTATGCCACCAACGTGTGACCCCAACCAGGGTGACTCTCACAGGTCCCTCCCTGCCCCAGAAATGCCCCAAATCTGCAGATCCCGTGGTCTGAGCAGGCAGTGAGAGCAGCTGTGCTGTAATGAACCCACAGAGAAGATGCTCACACACGTTGTGAACAAGAGTCAGAAGACCTCCTGAATTAATTTGTCACGGCTGTGTGGTGTAAAAACTCCTAAAAATACCTCTGCCTGTGATTAGGCTTTAGTTTCTCATGCTCACCCACAGGAGGGGAAACACCACCTTTGTTTTTTCCAGCCCCACATCCACCAAACTTCCCCTTACTCGTGCGAGGCCTTTTTTAAAACTCACTCCAAGAGCAGCCGGCTCCATTTCGTCCCAACTTTCTGTCTCAGGTTTCTGGATTTGCCATTCAAACAGGCAAATCCATGAAATTCATTTCACAGGACATTGACCAAAGGGAATGTGGAATAATGTTCCCTGGTTTTTGACATATGATCAAGTGCAAGTTTGCCACGAGGAAAGAGGACAAACAACAGCCTTGAAATGGGTAAACCCCTCCACAAAACCCACGGTTAGTGCACAAATAAAGTTATTTTATTAGTGTTGGCTTCCCTCTTGTGGCAATGAACAAACTGGAGCCCTAATATCTAACCAAGCCTGGTGCTGCTCCTCTGCTTTATTTCCTCCAGAGCCACTTGCACATTTCCATCATTTGAGTGACATTTGTGAATTTACAACGATTTTTTTTCCCCTCAGCAGCGAGTGTGAGAAGGTACCACTGCTATTAATAAACTGTGTTTCATCAACAGAATTGAGAGCTATTTATAAAGGATGCTGGTATCTTGCTTTTTTTTGCAGATGGGGGAACTGAGGTGTGGAATAATTAGGAGCCAATCAGCAGGTCCAAAGCAGAGCTGAAAATAGATCCCAAATCTCCTGAGCCTCAGGGCCACGTCCTGCCTGCTCCCTGCCAGGGTGGGAGATGGTGACACTCAGCTCCTGGTTCCACCTACCCCGTGCCTGTTATCCTCAGAGTTTCCCAAACCAGTTCTTTTTACCTTTGATAATTCACAGCCAACCTCATAAAACAAATGAATAAATCAAATAATCTCGAAGAAAATCCACATCACCTTTCCTAGTTAAAGATTTGCAGGCAGTGTTTATTCCCCCAGCCAGCTCACCCTTAAATTATTTTTTTTTCAGGCGTCCTGCAGCATCTTAAAAGAATTTAGATTATTTTTTAAAGTCTACAGGCACTTAATTATGGTTTTTTCTCCCCCTTTTACAACGGTTGCATGGAAAATAACTGCAGCCACCATGAGCTCCCCCGGAAGCATCACATGCACAACAAGATAATAATGATGAATCTTTTTCCTGGTAAAAGTCACCAACCTGACATCCCCCTGGGAGGGCAGGAAAATGTGGTTTGAGGTGCTCCATTTTGCAGCTTTTAGAGGAGAGCTGTGTGCTGCTGAGGGCAGAGAGTTCAGCCACCCACCTCGAGTGACACTGGCCCTGCCTGGAATTCCCCTGACCAGTTTTGTGCGTTTTCAATCATTCTTTCCTGTTTGGAGGGGAGAAAAAAAAAATTTAAAGGTTTTCTGTCCCTATCAGTGAGCAAAATAACCTCTTTCTTAATGGGGAAATGAGTCAGGTCGTGCCTGGGCAGGGGATTTTGGAGGGTGGGTGCAGGCTCCATCCCCTGGGAGCTCTTACTGCCCAAGGGGAGCTGCAGAGGTGTGGAAAAAACCCAGCTGGGCTGGATCCAGCAGCAGCTGTGCCCCTGGAGCCTTTGGGAAAGAGGGAAAAACCCCAACAAAGCCCCTGCAGGCCCTCCTGGAACAAGCCCATGGTTGTGGTGGGCTGAGTTCAGCCCTGACCTTTTGGGGTTGGGTTCTCTGGGATGAACTGGAGCACCAGGAGAGGGAAAATGGTAATTTATGTACAGACATGAACAGGACAGGGTCACTTTGGTTTGAGTCTTGAGCTGTTTATTTTCAGCACCAGCCTCATGGCAATGGCAATGAAATGATGCTAACAGCTTGCTGGTCAGAAAGCAGATTTTCTAGATATTTTCTAGATATTTTCTAGATATTTTCCAGATATTTTATGGATATTTTATAGATATTTTCTAGATATTTTATGGATATTTTATAGATATTTTCTAGATATTTTATGGATATTTTATAGATATTTTATAGTTATTTTCTAGATATTTTCTGGATATTTTCTAGATATTTTCTAGATATTTTATGGATATTTTATGGATATTTTCTAGATATTTTCTAGATATTTTATGGATATTTTATAGATATTTTATAGATATTTTATGGATATTTTATGGATATTTTATAGATATTTTATAGATATTTTATAGATATTTTATAGATATTTTATTGATATTTTCTAGATATTTTATGGATATTTTATAGATATTTTATAGATATTTTATAGATATTTTATGGTTATTTTATAGATATTTTATAGATATTTTATAGATATTTTATAGATATTTTATAGATATATTGATATTTTTATAGATTGCCACAGAAAACTCTCCCACTGCTGGTAAACACCAAAGGTTTTTTCCAGAGGAGCTGGTCAGGAGGTGGTTTCCAGCTCCAGCCTGGCTCCTCTGGGACTCCCATGTGCCCAGTCCAGGTGCAATTACTGAAGAACAGGTGGGGAACAGCAGAGCTCAGGTTTCAGGTGAGCTGGGAGGTGAGGCAGGGTGGGCAGGGCCTGGCACAGGGTGCCCAGAGCAGCTGGGGCTGCCCCTGCATCCCTGGCAGTGCCCAAGGCCAGGCTGGACACTGGGGACAGTGGAAGGTGTCCCTGCCATGGCAGGGGTAGCACTGGGTGGGATTTGAGGTCCCTCCCAACCCAAACCCTGCTGGGATTCTATCACTGTGCTTTCAATATTGAGAAAAGCACATCTCACATGTAAAAATGGGTTTTTACATTCTCGGTGTTTCCAGCACTGCTCCAAACCCGGGCTCAGCAGTTTAATCATTACAGGGGATTTTGGGTTTCTTCCCAAAGCCCTGGTGCAGGTTTTGTGGCACTGTGAGTGTTGGGACCCAGCACATCCCTCTGGCTGTCCTGAGCAGCCCAGACCCTGCCAGGGGGCTCACAGACCCTGGCACAGAGCCCACAATGCCCCTGTGGGTTTGATTATGGCCCGTGGAGCAAATTACCAACCTTCTATGAAGATCAGCAAGCCACAACAGTTTAAGTGGAATATTAGTGAAGTTATCACAGGGTGGAAAAGTAAATTTTAGGGTTTTGGTATGGGGGTTCAGGAGGCAAGATGGAGGGATCTGGGTGTGTCCAGCCTTTCTCCTTCTTCTTCTTGGCCTCCATCTTCTGGGTGATGTTGGCACTCACAGATTGGTTTAGAGTAGAAGCTCACTGTCTAACACAGGTGATGGGCATTGGGAAGTAATTGTAAACATTGTACAGGTAGTTTGTAGTATAAAGACATAACACCACCCCGGGGCAGGCAGAGTGCCTGGAACTGTCTTGCTGAGCTGACCTCGGCAGGGCAGGAGAAAATTTTTATAGATAAGATAAAATAAACAACCTTGAGAGCGAGAAATGAAGAGCCCTGACTCCTTCTTTAAGCGCCGGGCTGGGAAAACAGACTGTGGAACTTTTCTCAGGGTCACTGTGACAAACTGATGATGATGACATGTGAGGGCCTCAGGTGGGCTGTTAAAAACCTCCTGCCTCCACCTCTCTGTGCCATCAGCTGCTGGTGGAGCTGGACAAGCCTTGGTGCAGTTTTTAGGGCAGACATTCTTTGTGAGAAATCCTTTCTGTAGGACTTTTCTTTCTAGAGCTGAGAAGCTCAGTAACAAATGTAAACAATTATTATCTGCTGCTGTGGAATGCAACAGGTCCACCTGTGATTGGTCCCCTGTAGATGTTTGGATTTATTGACCACTCATGGTGGAGCTGCTCTCACTCTCTGCAGAGACAGACCTTTGTTATTATTCTTTCTATTTCTATTCTTAGCATAGCCAGCTTCTGAAGAAACTCCTTTCCTTTCTATCTCTATGTAGAATAGTTATAATGTTATATATATATCATAATATAATAAATCAAGCCTTCTGATCATGGAATCAAGATCCTGTCTCTTCCATCCTCAACAAACCCCTGTGAGCACCGTCAACACCTCCCCAGCACCAGCATGGCCTGAGAAGTGTCCCCTTCTTTCTGGAGGGTTCTCAGTGAAAGGAAGATAACACACACACTTTGCATGGTTTCAGTGGTGCTCTGACTCAGCAGGAGACAAAAAAAAGATGTTTTTTCTATCCCTACATGACTAAAAGGAGCACTGTAAGGTCACAAGCCCACAACACTAAAAGGGGCAGCTCACAAGGGAATGTTCTTCCAGGTGTTTCTCCTGAGCTTGAAGATGTTCAAGTGCTCATTAAGTGACCAGACTGAAACCAGGGACACAGGGAAATGGCAAAGGAAAAATATTTATTTAGAATATAATATTGAATTGCTTTGCAGGAGGAAAAACTCCTAAACCCTCCCATCTATGAAAATGCAGGAGTCCATTATTGTGACAGATATCCAAATACAACCAGGTTTTAACCAGGCTTAAATTTTCCTTCCAGTGGAAGGATTCAAGGTACAAACTCTTTATCATCTGGGGGATGTTATTTGTCCAAAATTAACCTGTGAAAGGTGCTCTGATTTTAATTCTTGAAAGCATTATCAGGCTTTGACCCAATCCCCAGCTCATTAAACTACCCCCAGTGACTTCCCCGGCCTCAAAAAGCCAGATTTTCTGTCTATTAAAATGCTGCAAGATCACAGAGGGTTCTGGAATAACAATAAAATAATTTGGGATATGAAACCACGCTTGAAATAAATCCATTTGAAAACTTCAGTGCAGGCATATTATTTAAAAAATTAAATTAGTAAAGAAAAGCAAGTATTGTTTTTACATGTGAGATATGCTTTTCTCAGTATTGAAACCACCGTGATAGAATCAAAGCAGGGTTTGGGTTGGGAGGCAATTTAAAGCCATGGCAGGGACACCTCCCACTGTCCCCAGTGTCCAGCCTGGCCTTGGGCACTGCCAGAGATCCAGGGATGGAATTCCATCCCAGCCCTGCCCACTCTGCCAGGGAACAATTCCTCATTGCCAAGATCCCACCCAGCCCTGCCCTCTGGCACTGGAGCCATTCCCTGGGTGCTGTCCCTCCATCCCTTGTCCCCAGTCCCTCTGCAGCTCTCCTGGAGCCCCTTCAGGCCCTGCCAGGGGCTCTGAGCTCTCCCTGGAGCTTCTCCTGTCCAGGTGAGCCCCCCAGCTCTCCCAGCCTGGCTCCAGCTGTGCCTCAGGCTCAAACCTGTCCTTGTCCCTTGGAGTGTCACCCCGGGATGCAGCCGGGGACAGAGGAGGGAATTAAACCTTGACAGCCAAAATAAATCGGGCTGGAGCCGCTGCCTGATTCCCGCTGGGGCGCTGAGCCGCGTTTCCTAAAGAGCCTCGCTGGGACTGCCCTGGAACGATCCCAGCGCTCGGGATGTGCAGCGAGAGCGGCACCTAGTGCTGGGATCCTGCAGAAACCTGCAGCCAGGCAGACACGCGTCCATTTATACATCCATCCATCCATCCATCCATCATCCATCCATCATCCATCCATCCATCCATCCATCCATCATCCATCCATCATCCATCCATCCATCCATCCATCCATCCATCCATCCATCCATCCATCCATCCATCCATCATCCATCCATCCATCATCCATCCATCATCCATCCATCATCCATCCATCCATCATCCATCCATCATCCATCCATCCATCCTCATCCATCATCCATCCATCCATCCATCCATCCATCCATCCATCCATCCATCTCCATCCATCCATCCATCCATCCATCCATCCATCCATCCATCCATCATCCATCCATCCATCCATCCATCCATCCATCCATCCATCCATCCATCATCCATCCATTTTCTGCAGGGGAAAAATTATAAAAAAAAGGTGGAAGAATTAGGGATAGGATGAGTGGAACCATCCCAGGTAATTCAGGGATCTCAGTGAGCTACTCCAGGCCACTGGAGGGAGGGACAGAGCTGCCTGTCCCACCTGGAAGATCCTTTGAACTGGGAGGTGTTGGGATGGAGTTCATCCTTGGGAAGGAAATAAATTCCAGGTTTTGGAGGTGTCTGTGAGGGAAGCACAGCTGGTGTTGGGTGTGGAAGAATTCGTGGGATGCTCTTCATGAATGGAGGGACAGGTGGGGCTGAGGCAGGGCTGCCTGGAGACCCATGGAGGAGCTGAGATCCACGTGCAGCCCCTGGAGGAGCCCACACCAGAGCAGGGGATGCACAAAAGGTGTGATCACATGGGAATTCCACCCTGGAGCTGCTCCTGGCAGGGATCTGAGGCCCCCTGGAGCAGGTTTGGTGGGAGGATTTGGGATCCTATGGGAAAAGGACCCACACTGGGGTAGTTCCTGCAGGAATGACCCCATGGATAAAGGACCCACATGGGGCAGTTCCTGCAGGAATGACCCCATGGATAAAAGGGACCCAGACTGGGGCAGGTCCTGCAGGAATGACCCCATGGATAAAGGACCCACATGGGGCAGTTCCTGCAGGAATGACCCCATGGATAAAGAACCCACATGGGGCAGGTCCTGCAGGAATGACCCCATGGATAAAAGGGACCCACATGGGGCAGGTCCTGCAGGAATGACCCCATGGATAAAGAACCCACATGGGGCAGGTCCTGCAGGAATGACCCCATGGATAAAGAACCCACATGGGGCAGGTCCTGCAGGAATGACCCCATGGATAAAAGGGACCCACATGGGGCAGGTCCTGCAGGAATGACCCCATGGATAAAGGACCCACATGGGGCAGGTTGATTCTGAAGAACTAATCCTGTGGGAAGTACCCAGGCTGGGGAAGTCCGTGGAGGAAACCAGGGCTCAGGGACACTGAGGGCAGGGGGCCACCGTGAGGATAGGGACACTTACAGTGACACTGGGGCAAAGGGACACCATGGGCAAAGGGACAATGACAGTGACATTGCGGGCACAGGGGTGCTGTGGGCACAGGGGCACCACAAGGACACTTGTGGCACAGGGGCACCACAAGGACACTGCAGGGACCCTGTGCACACAGGAACACCACAGGGATACTGGGGACACAGGGACACCACAGGGACACCACAGGGACACCACAGGGACACCACAGGGACACCACAGGAACACAGGGGGCATAGGGACACCGATGGCACAGGGACACTGGTGGCACCGGGACACCGCAGGGACCCCACAGGGACAGTGGTGGCACAGGGACACTGGTGGCACAGGGACACAGGGACACACAGGGACAGTGGTGGCACAGGGACAGTGGTGGCATAGGGACACTGGTGGCACAGGGACACAGGGACACACAGGGACAGTGGTGGCACAGGGACACAGGGACCCCACAGGGACAGTGGTGGCATAGGGACACAGGGACACCGGTGGCACAGGGACAGTGGTGGCGCAGGGACCCCGGAGGGACCCCGGCTGGGCGCGGGGGCTGCGCTTCCCCAATGGGCCGACAGGGGGCGCGCGGCCAGAAGGCGCCGCCCCGCGGAACTACAGCTCCCAGCGTGCCCCGCGGCAGGAGCGGCCCTAACGGGGCTGGGCTGGGCGGGGCCCCGGCGCGCCTGCGCAGTGCGCGGTGACCCTGGGGGCAGCCGGGAAAGATGGCGGCGGCAGCGGGGCTCGTCTTGAAGGTGAAACTGGGGGGCGGCGAGGCCTGGGCGGTTCTGGGGGGCAGCAGCGGTGTTTGCCGCCCTCCAGCCCCTGCGCGGGGTCTCGGACCTTCCCCTCCCTCCCGATCCTCGAGGGCCGCGCCGACCACGCCATTCTCCCCCTTATTCCCCTCCAGGTGCGGCAGCTGAGTACGACGGCGGCGAGACCGGCGACCAAGCTGGTCAAGGTGAGGGGGCAGGGACGATGTCAGAGGGCAAGGGTAGGGAGGGTTCCAAGCTGGTGAAGATGAGGGGGTAGGAGCGTCCTGGAGGGGCCAGGAGGGGTCTCCAAGCTGGTGAAGGTGAGGGGCAGGGATGTCCTGAAGGAGTCTGGAGGAGTCTCCAGGTTGGTGAAGATGAAGGGGTAGCAGTGTTCTGAAGGGGCTCAGAGAGGTCTCCAAGCTGGTGACGATGAAGGGGCAAGGGTGTCCTGAAGGGGCCGGGAGGGGTCTCCAGGCTGGTGAAGATGCAGGGGCAGGGGTGTCCTGAAGGGATCTGGAGGGGTCTCCAGGCCGGTCGATGTGAGG
This sequence comes from Geothlypis trichas, assembly GCA_009764595.1. Lineage (NCBI taxonomy): Eukaryota > Metazoa > Chordata > Aves > Passeriformes > Parulidae > Geothlypis > Geothlypis trichas. The sequence continues at coordinate 115,700,098 of CM019902.1, read as the reverse complement.
AGGTGGAGGTCTTGAGAAGATCCAGGATGTCCCCGGGGTGGTCAAGGGGGGTGTCCAGGTGGGTCATGAGGGGCTCAAGGCGGGTGGCTGAGATGGTCACGGTGAGGGGAGGGTGCTGGGGGACTCCCGGCTGGCCAAGGCCAGGGGCGGGGGTCTCTGCCCCGTTCCCCTGCTCAGTGCCCACCTGTGCTCCTGCAGCCGCCCATCCAGGTGTACGGGCTGGAGGGACGCTATGCCACCGCCCTCTACTCGGCAGCCAGCAAGCAGAAGAAGCTGGAGCAGGTGGAGAAGGAGCTGACCCGGGTTTGGGTAAGGTGTTCCCAGCCAGGGCTCCCGGGGGTGGGAGTGGGGAGGGTTCCCTGCTGCTCCTCAGTAGGGAGAGGGCTGAGCTCCTGTGACCTGTGAGATTCCTATCCTGCTGGCACCTGCACTGTCTGCTTGTGGTCCTGGTGTTTAAATGGGATATTGGGAAGGAATTGTTCCCTGGGAGGGTGGGCAGGCCATGGGACAAGGTGCTCAGAGCAGCTGTGGCTGCTCCATCCCTGGAAGTGTCCAAGGACAGGTTGGATGGAGCTTGGAGCAATCTGGGATAGTGAAAGGTGTCCCTGTCCATCCAATCTTTAAGGTCCCTTCCAACCCAAACCATTCCCTGATTCTCTAGCTGGAGCTGCCATTTCACTTCCCATCAGCTCCAGAGCCCCTTTGTTCTCATCCCAGGAGTGCCCATGTTGCCTGCCTTGGCTGCTCCAGGTGGGCCTTGTGACACCACGAAAACCCCTGGCATTTGTCACATCCTTGTGTATCCCCTCAGAGCCTCCTGAAGGACCCCAAGCTGTCCAGTGTGGTGATGAACCCTCACACCAAGAGCTCCGTGAAACAAAAAGCTGTGAACGACGCCCTGGCAAGAGAGAAGATGACCCCAATCACCGTCAACCTGATGAGTGAGTGACCTCTGGGCTTCAGGAGAGCATCCCAGCAGTGCCATGTGTTGGAATGGATGCTGGGATGTGCCTCTGGTGGTGCTTGAAGCCCTCGGTGTGTGGATGTTTTGCAGATCTGCTGGCTGAGAACGGCCGCCTGCGTTACACCCCGGGCATCGTCTCTGCCTTCGGGAAGATCATGAGCGCCGTCCGAGGGGAGGTGGTGTGCACGGTCACCACGGCCCAGGTGGGCTGGGGAGCAAACACAGGGGGTGGGAGCAAACACAGGGAGTGGGAGCAAAGCCAGGGAGTGGGAGCAAAGCCAAGGAGTGGGAGCAAACACAGGGAGTGGCAGTGTGGGGGTCCCAGTCGTTGGTTTCTCTGTGTCTGGATTGAAGGCACTTGGGACAGTAATTCATACTGGGACTCAGGTATTTATTATTTGTTATCAGTAAAACAGTCTCACTGCTGTGAGTTCTGCAGCTTTTCATTAGAAGGCACAAAATGCCTAACAGTCTCTTGGTACAAGGACTTTTAAGACTGAACTATCCAATGAAGAACTGACACCTGGATTATTTCACTTTTAACCCAATAACTGATCCCACAGAGCTGCAATGGGGACTTTTCTGCCCAATTACAAAATGCCACCCAAACCCATGGAGAAGAAGGAAGAAGAAGCATGAAGAAGAAACCCAGGACAACACCCTGTGCCCTCCATCTTGCTTCCATCCACAACACACTAAAAACCCCAAAACCTCAATTTCTCACCCAGTGATGCACCTGCACTGCTCTCTATAAAAATCTATTTCACACTTTTGTGGATTCTGGTCTATCCTGAAGTCTGGGAAATTTTCTCCATGAATGAGGGTCAGAGTCAGTGCTGCCCTGGGGGTCAGGGCACCCCAGAGCAGACACAGAAATATTCCCTGTGCCCTGGGTTTCCACAGGGAGGAGAGATAAGGAATAAGAGGAAAGACGAACCTCTCCCAGTTAAGGCTGCACTCTGTGATTGAATTACTTGCTGTGAGAGCAGTGAGGACATGTCTCACCTCTGCCAAGCTGAACAAATTGCTGCAAAGAGAGGGCTGATACCCAGCAGTTCCTGGTCCAAAATGGAAACTCTTCATCCCATTGCAACTCAACAGCTCATGGTTTTCCTTCCTGTGTGAGCCCAGGGGCTGACAAAAGTCAGGCTGGTCTGCATGTAGAGCTGCCCCTGTTCCTGTTCCAAACAGGAAAATGTTTCATGAAATCAGGAGGGCATAAAGTGGTTGTTGTTCCTGTGCTGTCCTTGTGTTATCCCTGTTCCACAATGCTGCATTCCTGGTGGAAGTGTGTCATCAAAGGGACCTGAGAAGAAAATTTATATAATTGATATCATTTGAGTATATGTTATTATTATATAATTTATTATCATTATATCATTTGAGTATTTTTAAGTCCTTCATTTTCCTGCTCTTCTGTTCTTTTTTTTCAGCCCTTGGATGAGGCTAACCTCAGTGAACTGAAAAGTGCTCTGAATGGGTTCTTGGCCAAAGGAGAGGTGTTGAAACTGGAGACTAAGGTCTGGATTCTTGACTTGCAAATACGTTTTACTAAGTTCATGCTAAGGACTTCTGTGTCTGTTTTTTATGAAAGCAAAATGATTTTGTTGAATTCAGTTGCTTTGTTACATAGTTCTGTGTGCTTTTGTAGACATGATGATGATTTAATTTCAAAAATCTTCACTTTGGAATGCAATGACAGCAAAATAATCTCAAAAAAGGCTCTTTGAAAAGCTTTTTTTTTCATCTTTACTACTGTAAAACTGGGTCCTATGGTAACAAACTACTGCTAATCAACTTTCTGTTTAATGTTCCTTCCTTAGACTGACCCAGCGATCCTTGGTGGCATGATTGTCAATATTGGGGAGAAGTACGTGGACATGTCAACAAGGTCCAAGATCCAGAAACTCACCAAAATCATGAGAGAAAGTGTCTAGAGAACTGTCCTGGTGGTTCCCAGGGAAACCTGTCACGTGGAAACAATAAAATTCTTCCTTCTCGAGGAGATGGTGCCCAGTGTTTTGGTTGGGGAAGCACAGCCCTGAGGGAGGAAGATGCTGAAGCCGCCCTGAGTTTCTGTAGCTATGACTGAACATTTGTGGCACGGCTTGGAATAGAGGCTCACCCTGGGGAAGGTTGTTAGAAAGGACATGGAAAGAGCCCTGGGGGAGCTGATGAATGGGGTCAGTGCTGTGGAGGGTCTGCCAGGCTCCCCAGAAAACTCTGGGGGTCAGTCAGCACGGCCGAGACAGAGGGAAGGGATGACAGGCGGGGACCGCGCTCCCCTCAGAACCCCTGAGGGCGGCAGCAATGGCGGCGCCGCTCCCTCAGCGCCCCGGCGGGCGGGGAGCCCTCGGCAGCGCCCTGCGGGCAGCACGGAGCGAGCCGCGGCCCGGCCTCTGTGCCCCGCTGAGGCCAGGGCAGAGCTGCAGGAGTCGGGGCCTCAGGCAGTGCCCCGAGGCAGCTGCAGCAGCCGGGCCCGGCCTTGTGGCAGCGCAGGAGGCTCTCGTGGTGCCGCTGCTCCAGCCCGGCCGGGTGCCTGTGCACGGCCCCGGCCTTGCGCGCTGCCCCTGCCCGCTCGGCTTCCCGTGCCCGGCAAAGGCGCCGAGGCCGCGCTCGGTGTCCCCCGGCTGTGGCTGCTGCAGGCAGGGACGAGCCCCGGTGCCCGGCAGAGCCCTGAGGGCCTCCCCTGCTCCCCGGGCTCCCGCGGCTCCTGGAGCCGCTGCCCACGAGTGCCCGGCCCGTGCGTGCGGCCGATTCCTGGTGCCCTGGGCAGCGCAGGCGGCAAAGCCGGGGCTCTGCACTGTGGGGCTGGGGCTGCCCTGTGGCAGCGCGGCCAAAGCCTCTCAGGGCTCTGGGCACAGCAGGGGCCAAAGGCCCACAAGTGCGGGGCTGCTCCCAGCCACCTCCTGGCTGCTGCACTGGTGTTGGGCTGCCGGGGTGGCTTTGTGACTCGGGCACACGGTGTCGGGGCCCTTGGTGATGTGGGACGTGGTGGTGGTGGCCAGAGAGCTTGTGACATCAGGGAGCCCCGCCCTGGCTGAGGGTGTCTAAGGGGCGCAGAGCCCTGCGGTGCCCAGTGGCAGCAGAGCCGCTGTCTGTGCAGGAAGCAGCTCCCTGTGTCTGTCTGCGCTGGACGCTGAGAGCGACAGAGGCCGACAGCGACAGACAAGGACAGCGAGGAGGACAAAGGCAACTCCAGCTCCCAGTCGCCAGCCCCTTGCCCAGCTGGCTGGAGGCCCCAGCGGGCAGTGGTCGGGGGCAGTGGGCAGCTCAGTCCTGCCACTGGCACAGACTGAGGAGGAGGAGAGGCCCTTTAGGAACGTGGACCGCGAGCTTTCCCAGTGGGAAGGTGTGCAAGAGACACACCACAGACAACTATTGAGAGTCCAAGAAATGTCCCAGCAGAGATCCAGGAGCAGCCAAGAGCTGTACCGATGCCAGGTACGTGTGAGAGATCAGGAAGTTTCCCAGTGCAGAGGTGGGACACACCAAGGGCTCTAGGAATGGAAAGAAACTGTCACAGTGCGGGAGCTGTAGCAGTGGGGGAGAGTCCTCAGTGAGATGTACCAAGAGGAGCGCGAGTGGGAAGAATGTGAGACAATCCAAGAGATTCCCAGTGGGAAATACATGAGAGGGCATCAGGAGTTGGGATGGGGAGAAGACGAAAATCCCACGAGCTGTCCCTGCAGGGAGACGTGAGTGTCCCAGAAGATTCCCAATGGGACAATGCCCAAGAGCTTTCTTAGGGGGAAGGTGAGAGCTACCAAGACCTCTGACCATGGGGACAAGATGTGCACTGTCACATGTCCCCATGGGAAGACAGGAGAGAGCTGGAACTGTCCCAGGTGAGAGCCAGCAGTGACAAGGAGCTGTCCCAAGGAGCAGACGCTGCAGCCCAAGAGCTGCCCTGGTGGGATGATGGCAGTGAGCGAAAGCTGTCCCAGAGGGAGGAAGGTGTGAGCAGCCAGGAGCTGTCCCAGTGCAGAAATGCCATCAGCTCTGAGATCTGGGACAGATCCTTGCTGTCAGTGAATGACGAGGAGCCTGAGCCTTGTCCCCCAGGGGGCCCAGCTGTGGCAGCCCCGTGGGCACAGAGGTGGCAGCAGAGGCAGTGCCTGCCCCAGCCAGCGCCTCTCCTTCCCTACAGAGTCCTACGGAGGCCGAGCCGGCAGCTGCTGCCCCAGCGGGACCTGCTGAGGAGGAGGAGCCCCCCGAGCCTCTCCTGTCCCAGGGGGAAGATTTGGGAGAGCAGGAGCTGTTGCCGGGGGAGGATGATGTGAGCTCCTGTTCTGAGGAGGAGCCTGTGGGCACATGGAAGGACGAGGAGAACTCCCAGCTGTGTCATTTGTCATCTGATGAGGAGCTGTCCCAAGTAGAAGAGGCCATGGAGCTCTCTCCAGGTGACAGCAACACCGAGCCAGAGCTGTCTGAAGAGGAAGAGGCAATCGAGGACATTCCAGAGGACAGCACCAGTGACCAGGAGCTGTCCTCATTGGAAGAGGACATCAAGGTCATTCCGGAGGACAGCGTGAATGACCAGGAACATTCCCAAGTGGAAGAGGCCATCAAGTTGTTCCAGGCGACAACATGAGTGATGAGGAGCTGTCCTCATTGGAAGAGGACATCGAGGACATCTCAGAGGACAGCTCCAGTGACCCGGAGCAGTCCTCTGTGGAAGAGGACAGTGAGGCCTCTCCAGAGGACAGCATGACTGGCCAGGAGCTGTCCTCAGGGGAAGAGGACCTCGAGGTCATTCCAGAGGACAGTATGAGTTACCAGGACTTGTCCTCAGTGGAGGAGGATCTCGAGGACGTTCCAGAGGACAGCGCCAGTGACCGGTCCTCTGTGGAAGAGGACATCGAGGTCTCTCCAGAGGACAGCACGAATGTCCAGGAGCTGTCCTCAGTTGAGGTGGACATCGAGGACATTCAAGTGGACAGCAAAAGTGACCAGGAGCTGTCCTCAGTGGAAGAGGACATCGAGGGACACTCCAGAGGACAGCACGAATGTCCAGGAGCTGTCCTCAGCTGAGGTGGACATCGAGGACATTCAAGTGGACAGCAAAAGTGACCAGGAGCTGTCCTCAGTGGAAGAGGACATCGAGGCTGTTCCAGAGGACAGCACCAGTGTCCAGGAGATGTCCTCAGTGGAAGAGGACATCAAGGTCTCTCCAGAGGACGGCACCAGTGACCAGGAGCTGTCCCCAGTGGAAGAGGACCTCGAGGTCTCTCCAGGGGACAGACCACGTGAGGAGAAGCTGTCCCCTCTGGAAGAGAACGTCGTGCTGGTTTCAGGGGACAACCTGACTGATGAGGCGCTGCCCAAAGTGGAAGAGCCCATCGAGCTTGGTCCAGAGGCCAGCACGGCTCTTCCCCCAGAGGGGCCCAGCTCTGCCAGCCCGTGGCACAGCGGTGGCAGCAGGGGCAGCCCCTGCCCTGCCCAGCCCCTCTCCTGCCCCGGGCCGTCCCACGGAGGCCGAGCCGGCAGCTGCTGCCCGGTGCGGAGCTGCTGAGGAGGCGGCAGCGGGGTCAGTGCTGGCAGTGCCCGAGAGGAGGAACGGCTCCAATGAGGAAATGAAATTATGGCAGTTCTTGGATGACCTGGAGCCTTTCCTTGTTGGAGACTCAGAGCTGTCCCCTGAGGTGTCGGACTGTGAACAATGCACGGGGGAAGATCTGCCCACACTGAGCACGGCATCAGGACCAAGGCCTTGGCCCCAGAGGATGATGAGTGGGACGAGGTGAGCGTCCTGGAGCTGCCCCCAGAAGAGGACACAGCCCTAAAATGGAAGATTTTGGGGGCAGACGAGCTCCCAGTGCCTTTCCCTCGGGAGGCCTGGGCCGAGTGCCCGGCACAGGAGCCGTGCAGCCAAGGGCCGGCGCCTGCCCCGCACAGCCCCCCCAGCCCCTGCCCTGCCCGGCTGGGAGCCCAGGCCCTCCGCGGGCAGCCGGCTGCCCCCAGGAAACGTCCCTCCCGCTTCAGGCGGGCGCTGCGGGCGCTGCGGGGGCTGCTCCGCTGTCCCTGCCTCAGGCCACGGCCCGAGGAGTGACACGGACAGGGAAAGAGGAAGAACATAAAGGCAAAGGAGGAGAGGAAGATGAAAAAGATGAAGATGACCCCTCCCGCCGGTGCCGCTGCTCTGGTGTGGGAGCAGCAGCTGTTGGGTTCGGCTGGAGGGGCTGACAGATTGCTGCTGCAGCTCCTCCGAGGCAGGCAAGGGAAAAGCTTTGGGATGGGCCAGCAAAGCCAAGCAAGCCCAGCAAAACCGTGCCAGGCAGAGGCAGGAACACCTGGGCAGTGAGGCTTGGCAAATGGCCCAAAGAGCCCAGAGCTCCCCCCTTCCCTGCCCCACACACACCCGGCCCCGGGCCTGGAAGGTGCAGCAAGCATTGCTTGGGCACAGAGCAGAGGCTCCTGGAATGGACTCTCAGTACAGACCACTGCAGGACAACGACAAGGAAGACAAACTCAAAGAAGACAAAGAAGATGAAGATGATGACAAAGAGGAAGAAGGCAAAGATGAAGACTAAGAAGACAAATCGGAGAAGGCTTATTTAAGGATCCATAGAAGAAGAATAGTTATAAGAATTTAGAAATACTTAGAAGAAGAGTACTAGGAATAGGAACAAGAATTAAAAAATACGTAGAAGAAGAAGAAGAAAAAGAAGAATAGGAATAGGAGTTGGAATAGGAATAGGAATAGGAATTTAAGAATGCATAGAAGTGACAAAGAAGAAGAAGCGTAGTTAGAGTAGTACAAAGAAGAAGAATAATATTAAGAAGGATAAGAATAGAAAAATGAAGAGAAAATGGAATGAATAAATAAAACGAATTATTTCTTTTATTTCATACTGTATATTTATATTGCAGTCTAAGATAAAAAAATGATAATATATCATATACTGTAATTACGATACATTATAATACCCGCGGCGCTGCTGGGCCCCGCTCTGTCCCTGGGCTTGGGGCCCTGTCCCTGCAGCCCTGCAGGCCCTGAGCTCTGTCCCTGGGCTCAGGTCCGTGTCCCTGCAGGGCCCTGCTGTGTCCCTTAGCTCGGGGCCGTGTCCCTGCAGCCCTGCAGGCCCTGAGCTCTGTCCCTTGGCTCGGGGCCGTGTCCCTGCAGCCCTGCAGGCCCTGAGCTCTGTCCCTTGGCTCGGGGCCGTGTCCCTGCAGCCCTGCAGGGCCCTGCTCTGTCCCTGGGCTCGGGGCCGTGTCCCTGCAGCCCTGCAGGGCCCTGCTCTGTCCCTGGGCTCAGGTCTGTGTCCCTGCAGCCCTGCAGGCCCTGAGCTCTGTCCCTGGGCTCAGGTCCGTGTCCCTGCAGCCCTGCAGGGCCCTGCTGTGTCCCTTGGCTCGGGGCCGTGTCCCCGTAGCCCTTCAGGGCCCCGCTCTGTCCCTTGGCTCGTGGCCGTGTCCCTGCAGGGCCCTGCTCTGTCCCTGGGCTCGGGGCCGTGTCCCCGCAGCCCTGCAGGCCCTGAGCTCTGGGCACACGTGGCCGGGGGCTGCTGGTGGCCCTGCTGGTGGCTGTGTCCCCATTCCCAGCAGGAGCCACCGAGGGGGCCACCAGCAGTTTGGGGACACATAACCTTGGTGGCCCTCCTGTGCTACCCTGAGCAGGGGCAATGCCACCCTTGAAGGTTCATCCCAGGAAAGAGAACTGGGCTTGGAAACAAAGGCCCGGTGTTGACATAAGAAATTTGTTGGGTTTTTCACTACTTTTAGTTATTTGCGGTGATTTTTGTTGTTCAGAGAAACAGCAGAGCCAGATAATTACTCTTCATTTAGGAATGCTCCTCAGGAACAATATATATTTTTATATATGTCACTGTGTCTCTCCCTTTTTTCTTAAGAAGTGTATCCCAGCCTCTGTGATTGAGCTTGTAGAATGGGTTACGGGATGTGTTCTAGATCAAAGTCTGATTTTAGCATTGTTATAATATTTTTCCTATTTAATACCCATTTTTTGTTGATTTGAGGGGCCATCACTCTGCATGGAGAGTGATAACCCTTTGAAAGGGCAGAGAATAAATCCTAAACCAAAACCTGTTGTCTTCCAGCCCAACTGAAAGAGAGGGAAATATCAGGAAAGTGAGTGGTTACCAGGGGAATTCTCCACCAGTTGGGTTGTTTAGCCTGGAAGAGGCTCAGGGGAGACCTCATTGCTCTGCACAACTCCCTGACAGTGAGGGGAGGTTGGGCTCTGCTGCCGTGTCCCAAGGGAAAGGAGGAGAGGAAATGGCCTCAAGCTGTTCCAGATTGGAGATCTGAAAAAAAAATTGCCCTCACAGAGTGGTCAGGCCTTGGGCTGAGCTGCCCAAGGAGGTTTGGGGTCACTGGAATTGTCCCAGAAGGAGTCTGGATGTGGCCTTGGGGACAGGGATTGGGGTGATGCTGGAGGTGCTACAGGATGACCTTGAAGGTGTTATAGATGGATATTATAACATTGGCTTTTTGCACTCACTGAAATGGATTTTATATGTGTAATGTTAAAGTAACTTTGTTATAGAGTTCTTATTTCTGCTGTTAATTAAGCTTAGTGAAATAGCTGATATAAATGTGCTGGAGTTAAAATGCCTGCTTGGGTGGGATCACACCCAATGCACACAGGATGAGCACACCTGTACACATCTGCCAGCTATCAGTGCTCACCCTCTGAAGGCAGTGTGGGCCAGGGCCCAAAAACTGAAGATGATGACAAAAAAGGACTAAAACCACACCCAAGGAACACACATGCTCTAAAAAGTGGACCCAAGATAAAGATGCTAAATAATTCTTAGAATATGTAAACTGGTTTGGGGAAAAGTTTCCTGTGCAGAAGGGTGTATGGATATGCAAAGGGATGATGTAATTAAAGGGTGTATGAATATGCAAAAGGCTGATATAGTGAAAAGGTATTTAAGGGCTATCCCAAAGATAGCACGGTGGTCCTGGCTGAAATGCCTGTGCATTGGCTGTAACAACCTTTGCTCTCTGGTCCTTGTCTCCTGTGGTCTTTTATTAAACTTTTTACATTTTCACAGCAGAGTGAACGCGTTTTTCACAAAGGTCTCTTCCAACCCTGCTAGTTCAGTGATTCTGTGACTGCTGCGGCACTTGAGCACCAGGCTGGGTTTGATGGAGCTGTTTCCTCAGCACTCGAGCACCAGGCTGGGTTTGATGGAGCTGTTTCCCAGCACTGGGTTTGACGGAGCTGTTTCCCCAGCACTGGGTTTGATGGAACTATTTTCCCAGCACTGGGTTTGATGGGGTTGTTTCCCCAGCACTGGGTTTGATGGAGCTGTTTCCCCAGCACTGGGTTTCACAGAGCTCTTTCCCCAGCACTGGGTTTGATGGGGTTGTTTCCCCAGCACTGGGTTTGATGGAGCTGTTTCCTTAGCACTGGGTTTGATGGAGCTGTTTCCCCAGCACTGGGTTTCACAGAGATGTTTCCCCAGCACTCGAACACCGGGCTGGGTTTGATGGAGCTGTTTCCCCAGCACTGGGTTTGATGGAGCTGTTTTCCCAGCACTGGGTTTGATGGAGCTGTTTCCCCAGCACTGGTTTCACGGAGCTCTTTCCCCAGCACTGGGTTTCACGGAGCTGTTTCCCCCTGCACAGAGCGAGGAAGGCTGAGGCAGCATCGCCTGGAGTCGAGCTCCATCTGCCGGGAATTCCACCGAGCCGCAGCATCCACGGCGCACCGGGAGCCCCTTCCCCGCCTCCCTGCCCTGTCCCCTCCTGCCTGCGCTCGCAGGGGATGGGGCAGAGCAGAACTGGCCAGGACTGAGCAGGCAGCACTGGCCAGGCCGGGCTCTGAGCGGCCTCATCCCTCCCCTGGCACAGCCTGGCAGAGCCAAAGTGAAGCAGGAGCAGCCACGCTGTGTGGAGGTACCAGCTGTGGGTTTCTCTGGGTCTGGATTGAAGGCACTCGAGATGGTGTTTCATGTTGGGACTCAGGTGTTTATTATTGGTTATCAGTAAAACAGTCTCACTGCTGTGAGTTCTGCAGCTTTTCATTAGAAGGCACAAAATGCCCAACAGTCTCTTGGTACAAGGTCTTTTAAGACTGAACTATCCAGTGAAGAGCTGACACCTGGATTATTTTCCCTTTTAACCCAATAACTGATCCCAAAGAGCTGCAATGGGGACTTCCCTGCCCAGTTACAAAATGCCACCCAAACCCATGGAGAAGGAGGAAGAAGAAGCATGAAGAAGAAACCCAGGATGACACTCTGTGCCCTCCATCTTGCTTCCATCCACAACACACTAAAAACCCCAAAACCTCAATTTCTCACCCAGTGATATACCTACACTGCTCTCTATAATCTATTTCACACTTTTGTGGATTCCAGCCTATCTTGAAGTCTGGGAAACTTTCTCCATGGATGAGGGTCAAAGTCAGGGCACCCCAGAGCAGACACAGAAATATTCCCTGTGTGTCTTGGGTTTCCACAACCCTGTGCCTGGGATTCTGTTTCTGTGCTGCAGAATTGCACAGATGGAATCTGCAGAGGTAGAGAATATCCTGAGTTAAAGGATCCTGAGAATTCCCACAGTTGGGCACCCACAAGGATGATCCAGTGCCAGCCCTGCCCTGCCCAGACCCCCCCCAAGCCCAGCCTGGGCATCCCTGGCAGCGCTGGCCAAAGGCTCCTGGAGCTGTGGCAGCCTCGGGGCCGTGCCCATTCCCTGGGCAGCCTGGGCAGTGCCAGCACCCTCTGGGCAAGAGCCTTGCCCTGAAACCCAACCTAAATCCCTCCTGACACAGCCCCAGGCACTCCCTGGGTCCTGTCAGGTCGCAGAGAACAGAGTTCAGAGCTGTCCCTTGGGAGGAGCTGTAAACACCAATGAATCCCCTCTCAGTCTCCTTTTCTCCAGCTGGACAAGCCGAGATCCTTCAGCCACTCCTCGTGTGGCCCCTCCAGACCCTTCACCACCTCTGTACCCCTGCTCTGGACCCTCTCTGAGAGCATTGATGTCCTTTGCACGTTGTGCTGCCCAAAGCTGCTCCCAGGACCCGAGGTGAGGCCACCCCAGCCCAGAGCAGAGCCGTGACCTTTGCAGCCCCAGAGCTTGTCGCAGACACCTTTTGTGAAAATCCTTTCTTAGGATTTTTCCTGCTGGAGCTGAGAAGTTTCAGGAACAAATGTAAACAATGGTTATCTGCTGCTGTGCAATGCAACAGGTCCACCTGGGATTGGTTTCCTGTGGATGTTTGGATTTACTGACCAGTCACTGCAGAGCTGGCTCTCGCTCTCTGTCGGAGCCAGCTCCATTGTTTTTCATTTTTTCTAATTTATTCTTAGCTTAGCCAGCTTCTGAAGAAGCCTTTTCTTTTCTATTTCTATTATTTTTTACTATTTTTTCTACTATTTTTTAGTATAATCATAATGCTATATTATATCATAAAATAATAAATCAAGCCTTCTGATCATGGAGTCAGATTCTCGTCTCTCTCTTCACCTGCAAACCCTTGTGACCACGGTCACAAGAGCTTGTTCAGCTTAGAGGGACCCACTGCCATCCTCTGACCCAGATGGTCTCAGCAATGCCATCTGTACAGTTTAACACTTCCAGGGAGTGTGGAAACAGCCAAGGGGTTTTTTTTGTCCCCAGACCTGTCCCCATGACTGTCATAGCCTCTCCCTGTTTCCCCTGTTAAGTCCCTCTCCTCTCTGACAGGGAAAAATGATTTCTTCTTCCATCCAGCCCAGCTCAGCCATTCTCCAGGAAGACCTGAGTCAGATGTTTGGTACCTAAACCAAATACCTGAGGAAGGTGGGGAAGAGGGAGACAATTGCTGGAGGGAGACACACAGTTACTGAACCAGCCTAATGTAAACAAGATCTAAAGCAAGAGTTCAAAGTTATTAAAACTAGGGGGAAAATGCCAAAGAAGGAAATTCTTCTCTGTTCAGTCACTCAGCTCTGGAGCCAATGAAACTTGGTTCACTATTCCTAAAAGATGATTTATGGACGTGTTTTTCTAGTGGAGACAACAATAACAACAACTGTGCCCCTTTTCATCCAGGGAGCTCAAAGTTCAGCGTTGCTTGTGCAAGGAGGAAACTGAGGCACGGGGAGGGAGGGATTTTACTCCAGCCAGTGGAGAAGGCAGGAGTAAACCCTGAGTTAGGTACAACCTGTGCTGAGATGCATCACTCAGCACACAGAATTCACCCAGGAACAAGGGGGGTGGGAGTGGTGGTACAGAATAAAAGAGAATAAAAGCACCTGAGCAGCTGAATTGAGAGAAATGCTGAGCAGCACTGGGAGAAAATGAGGTTGTTCTCCTCCTTGGGGTGTCTGCCTTCATCAGCAGCACAGAAGAGAACCTAATTCCCAGGATGGTTTAGCTCTAACATGTTTGTTTTAGCAAGGATAGAAAAAAAATAAAAATTCAGGAGTTTTTGGTTTGGTTTGTTTCCCCCTCCCAGCTTTTTACAACTGCAGAAATCACAATCTGGGGACTGTTCTTGCATCTTTTTAATAGACAATAAAAATCATCATTCTCTTCACAGAGCTGGGGTTTGCCTCCCAGAGCTTTTTTCTGTTTCTTAATTGCAGTATCCACCTGGGAGGGATAAGTGATTGGAAATAGAATTTTCCTTATTTAAAGATTTGGAATAAATTTGACCTCTTGTCCCCTCTTATCCCCCAACTCCCTCTTCCCTCCTGTGCCACCAAAACTCTCTTTGTGTGGGAGGCACCTCTCAGTATTCCTGTTGATATTGCTGCAAACAGGCACAAAAATATCCCTCACAGAAATGTCTGGAAGGGTTTCTCTCTTCCCCCACTCTTCTCTGAGTGTTTTGTGGTCCTAAAAGCCTCGAGAAGTGGCAAAATTCACCATCCACAAAGGGGGGACTCCATGGGAGACTCACTCCTCATCTCTAGTGGAACCACACTGGGAAACTTCTGGAATGTTTTATGTGGTGCCTTAATGAGAATTAAGGTGCATGGAAGATTTTAGGAAGTTGAAAATGTCCAGCTTGGCCATGGGACACTGAGAAAGGAGATGGATATTTTCCAGCAGGTGATATGGCTGAAGAAAAATTTACTGTGGCTTTCCTGGGGAAGATTTAGTGGCAGATTTACACTGGACACAGGGTAAATCTGACTGCCCAGGGAAGATGGGCAGTCCAAAAGGGATCCTAAAAATCAGCTCAGATTAATGGGATCACACTGGAAAGGCAGGACTAAGAGGTAAAACAGCACCTTTAACACCTTTGGGCTGCAAAATCATCCAGGTAACCCTGTGGGGTCACAGCCACGGCCTGGACAGCACTGAAAATCAACCAGAATCCTGGATTTGGGCCTCTCACACCTTGGAAATATTTGGGCTGGGCTGTGGTGCAAGGTGCTGACTGAGCCCAGCCTCAGTCAAAGAGGGAAATTCTGTGTGACAATTCATGCTGTGACATTTCTGAGGAAATTCATGCTGTGACAAAGTGACAATCCTGGAAGGGCCAGCATTCCCAGGCTCCAACCTTTGGCAATAAAGATCATTTCACCATTTTCAAAAGGAAGCCACTGAACCATTTTTCAGACCACACTGACAGATTTTTTTCCATCTGCAGAAAGTTTTGATTTTCTGTTCTAAAACAGAACAATTTCCACTCATCCAGCCCCAAAATCGTAAATCCCATGGGATGGAAACACTGGCTGGGGTCACACATCCCTCAAAGTCACCTGGGCTGGGCTGACATCTCTGTGCTGCTGCTCTGCAGGAAGCTGGGGAAATATCAGAAATGAGGGATTAGAATTCAGAAAAAAAGGGAAAATTTTCTTTCCCCCTTCCTCTGCAGATTTAGCCACAGTTTTATGGGGCAAAAATAAAACTGGAAACATTCCTGTGTAAAATAACCTTGATCCAGAAAATCTCATTTCAGAGGGGAAGGGTGAAGTTTGCCATAGAGGATTCATGTAGGGATTTTGCTGTTTCAGTGAAAATTCACTGATTTTCCAGGAATTTCAGGTCCCTTCCAACCCAAACCATTCTGTGATTGTGTGAACGGGAAGTTCTCAGTCCTGGGGGATTCTGGTGTGGGAAAACAGGAAAATAAACTCCAGCAGGGATGAACCTGGTGGTGTTGAGGAGCACTTGGGGTTGTCAGAGCTCCTCAGGAGCTGTGCTGGGTCTGCTCTGCTCAGGGGATGTGTCCAGGGGAAATCTGCCACTAAAGCTCCCCCAGGAAAGCCACTGTAAATTTATTATTTTTAGTAAATTCCTGCTAAAATGATGGCTTCAAACACACCTGTGTGGAAGAATGTTTTACAGGCTGAGTTACCTTTTCCTTATCTGGTGGCTCAATGTTTTCTTGTTTTGTTTATGCATTATTAATCCTCATCGAAGCCAGCTACATTATATTTATATTTATATTTATTTATATTTATATTTATATTTATATTTATATTTATATTTATATTTATATTTATATTTATATTTATATTATTATATACTATACTATTTATA
This sequence comes from Geothlypis trichas, assembly GCA_009764595.1. Taxonomy (NCBI): domain Eukaryota; kingdom Metazoa; phylum Chordata; class Aves; order Passeriformes; family Parulidae; genus Geothlypis; species Geothlypis trichas. The sequence goes on along the minus strand of CM019902.1, from coordinate 115,684,680 downwards.
TTATAGTATATAATTAGTATATAATTTATATTATAGTATATAATATAAATAGTATATAATTTAAATAATTTATAATTTAAATAGTATATAATATAATTAGTATATAATTTATATTATAGTATATAATATAAATAGTAATAGTAATACTATTTATATTATTATATACTATATTTATATTATATCGTTTGTGTGAGGTTCTTCTTTTCCATATTATCTTTTTTTTTTTTTTAATTTGTGATAGATACTGAGCAGTTTTTTTTTTTTTAATTGTTAATTTAAGAAGTTCAGATTAATGCAAGTGCGGGCACTACTAAATTGGAGTTGCTGTGGAGCTGTATTGATGTGTTGTGTTTGTGTTTGAGGCACTTTTTGGTGTTCCAGGGAACAATTCTGGATCAGCAGGGAGCAGCTTCCCTCTCTCACTGTGGCACCCCAGCACTAGATTTTTTTTTTTTTTTTTAATCTCTTATTTTATCCCTTATTAAACTTCACAAATATTCTTTATCTTCTACTCCGTTTTTCACACTTCCCTTAGGAAAATGAGATTTTTCCAAAGCCCTCAGCGCTGCCCCCTCCCTTGCTCTGCAAGCAGGCCGGGTTTAAAATCTGTGGATTAGATTTTCTCCTTAAATTGTTTTATCCTCCTGCCTTAAAACCCAAACATTCCCAGACAGTGACTCGTGCTGACTAATCCAGTCTGGGAGACTTCGAGGTGTCCCTGTAACCTAAAACCAGCAAACAAGCTTCCTAATTCAGTAGCTAGACATTCCACTGGGGACCTGCAGCTTCTGGCCTTTTATTTTCCCTCTCCTCAGGGTGAAACACGCTTTTATCTGAGCCGTGCCTCCCTCCCCCGGCACGCAGGAGTTGGGATGAGCTGGAATTTGGACATTCCTTTCCTGCCCACACTTCAAAGTGCTGCTCCACAGGGCATCCCTGCGGCACAGTTATTGGGAGGGATCCACAAAGGAAAACAGGGAGGAAATGTGGGGCTGGAATATGGGGTGCAGAGTTATTGGGAGGTATCCACAAGGGAAAACAAGGAGGAAATGTGGGGTTGGAATATGGGGTGCAGGGTTATTGGGAGGGATCCACAAGGGGAAAACAAGGAGGAAATGTGGGGTTGGAATATGGGGTGCAGAGTTATTGGGAGGGATCCACAAGGGAAAACAGGGAGGAAATGTGGGGTTGGAATATGGGGTGCAGGGTTATTGGGAGGGATCCAATAGGGAAAACAGGGGGGAAAGGTGGAGCTGTGCCAGAGAATATGGGGTGCAGAGTTATTGGGAGGGATCCAATAGGGAAAACAGGGGGGAAAGGTGGAGCTGTGCCAGAGAATATGGGGTGCAGAGTTATTGGGAGGGATCCAAAGGGGAAAACAGGGAGCAGAGGTGGGGCTGTGCCAGAGAATATGGGGTGCAGAGTTATTGGAAGGGCAGAGGTGGGGCTGTAATATGGGGTGCAGAGTTATTGGGAGGGATTCACAAAAGGAAAACAGGGAGGAAATGTGGGGCTGTGTCAGGAGAATATGGGGTGCAGAGTTATTGGGAGGGATCCACATGGGGAAAACAGGGAGGAAATGTGGGGCTGTGCCAGAGAATATGGGGTGCAGAGTTATTGGGAGAGCAGAGGTGGGGCTGGAATATGGGGTGCAGAGTTATTGGGAGGGCTCCACAAAGGGAAAACAGGGAGCAGAGATGGGGCTGTGCCAGGAGAATATGGGGTGCAGGGTTATTGGAGGGCTCCACAAAGGGGAAACAGGGAGGAAATGTGGGGCTGTGCCAGGAGAATATGGGGTGCCTGTGGTGCCCTGGGAAGGCTGACCCAGAGCAGAGGCTGGGCAGAGTTACAGAATAAATTCTGTATTTATTTACAGAATAAAGCAGGGATTTATTCAAAGCATCTCCTCCATGGACCCACCTTGGGCAGCACCAGAGCCCAGCCAGGGCTGCACCCAAGATAAACCAAAATGAACCCAAGATGAACCCAAATGGCCCCAAAATGAACCCAAGATGAACCAAAATGGCCCCAAAATGCACGGCCGGGCACGGGGTCTGTCCCTGGGATCAGTTCTGGTCTGTTGGATTAAGCCCTTTTCTGAGCCAGACATGGGTAACTGAGAGGTGTTTTAAAAAACTTTTATTCTATTTCCAGTCTCATGTGAAGGGTGAGACAATGCAGATGTTATAATTCACAATCAGAAGCTAATTATTTCCTAATTACAGTACACTATAAATGTTTCTTGGCCTATCAGCTTTAGCCACACCATGCTGTAAATGCCTTAAAACCAATAACCTAAAATTATCCCCTGTGGGTCTCACTTCAATGCATCTTTCACAGTTCTGTTTCTCCAAAGTATCCAGTCTTATTACAAAACCATCCTTTGAATCTTGTTTCCAGCTCCATTTCTCTCTCAGCAATGTCTGTCCTGTTCCAGGGCATTTCTCAGTCAGCATTTCTCATCTCAAGGTTTGCACACAGATGCACAAACTGTGTGAGCCTTCTGTCAAACTTTAAAAATTCTCTACAAATTCATTTTCCACATTTGCATCTTGCAGTTCATTGTCCCATCCCAGCTTTAGCCCAGGCAGTCCCACCCTGCTTGTTTTTCTCTCTGCAGCCCACGGGGTTTGTGCTCCTGGGCTGAGATTTGGATCATTTGTCCTTGGTGCCCAGCTGGAGCAGGAATTGTTTTGTCTCCCTGCTCTGTGCTCAGAGCTCACCATCCCAGAATATGAAGCTTAGAAGTACAGCCTAAAGCAGCAGAGAATCTGAAAATATAGAAATTAAAACCTGAGGCATCATGTGGAGTAATAATTGAGATATTCCCAAATTATCCCACAGCCCTGGAAGAAACTCAGCGTTGCAAAAAGATGCGGGGACAAGGAAAAATCCTATTTTTGGCCCTTTTACAGCGCTGGGCTGAGTCAGGTTTTAGTCATGTCTGGGAGGCACAGGGCCATTGCAGGGGCAGCAGTGACAGTTTGTGAGCTCTGAGGTGGGGAACAGGCTCTGTCTGGGAGCAGATAATGCAGTTTATTGTCTGCTCTGTGCCACACACAGGCAGCAGCACCCAGGGAAAGGGATCTCACTCCTCCCCACAGCCAGGAGGGTCCTGGAGCCACTGGGAAGGGGAGAAACTGTGTGCACCCACGGGAACACAGCTGGGTTATTGATCCAGAAAATCCTCGTGGGGTTGGACACAGAGCTGGGTTATTGATCCAGAAAATCCCCGTGGGGCTGGACACACAGCTGGGTTATTGATCCAGAAAATCCCCGTGGGGTTGGACACACAGCTGGGTTATTGATCCAGAAAATCCCCATGGGGCTGGACACACAGCTGGGTTATTGATCCAGAAAATCCCTATGGGGCTGGACACACAGCTGGGTTATTGATCCAGAAAATCCCCGTGGGGTTGGACACACAGCTGGGTTATTGATCCAGAAAATCCCTGTGGATTTGGACACACAGCTGGGTTATTGATCCAGAAAATCCTTGTGGGGCTGGACACACAGCTGGGTTATTGATCCAGGAAATCTCTGTGGATTTGGACACACAGCTGGGTTATTGATCCAGAAAATCCCTGTGGATTTGGACACACAGCTGGGTTATTGATCCAGAAAATCCCTGTGGGGTTGGACACACAGCTGAGTTATTGATCCAGAAAATCCTTGTGGGGCTGGACACACAGCTGGGTTATTGATCCAGAAAATCCCTGTGGGGCTGGACACACAGCTGGGTTATTGATCCAGGACATCTGTGGGGATTTGGACACACACCTGGGTTTTTTATGCAGAAAATCCCTGTGAATTTGGACATACATCTGGTTTATTGACCCAGAAAATCCCTGTGGGGTTGGACACACAGCTGGGTTATTTGTCCAGGACATCCCTGTGGGGCTGGAGACACACACCTGGGTTATTGATCCAGAAAATCCCTGTGGGGTTGGACACACACCTGGGTTATTGATCCAGAAAATCTCTGTGGATTTGTACAGCTGGGTTATTGATCCCAGACACCTGTGTGGATTTGGACACACAGCTGGGTTATTGATCCAGAAAATCCCTGTGGGGTTGGACACACGGCTGGGTTATTGATCCAGAAAATCCCTGTGGGGTTGGACACACACCTGGGTTATTGATCCAGAAAATCTCTGTGGATTTGTACAGCTGGGTTATTGATCCCAGACACCTGTGTGGATTTGGACACACAGCTGGGTTATTGATCCAGAAAATCCCTGTGGGGCTGGACACACACCTGATTTATTGACCCAGTCAATCCCTGTGGAGGTGGACACACGGCTTGGTTTTTGAGCCAGAACACCTGTATGGATTTGGACACTCACCTGGGTTATTTGTCCAGAACAACCCATGTGGATTTGGACACACAGCTGGATTATTTTCCCAGAAAATCCCCGTAGAGCTGGACACACACCTGATTTATTTATCCAGAAAATCCCAGTGGGGCTGGACACACACCTGGGTTATTTGTCCAGAACATCCCTGTGGGGTTGGACACACAGCTGGGTTATTGATCCAGAAAAGCCCTCTGGATTTGGACACAGAGCTGATTTTTTATCCAGGACATCCCTGTGGATTAGGACACAGACACCTGGGTTATTTATTTATCCAGGACATCTGTGTTCATTTGGACACACAGCTGGGTTATTTATCCAGGACACCTGTGTGGATTTGGACACTCAGCTGGGTTATTTTTCCAGGACATCTCTGTGGATTTGGACACGCAGCTGGGTCATTTTTCCAGGACATCCCTGTGCATTTGGACACTCAGCTGGGTTATTTATCCAGGACATCCCTGTAAAGCTGGACACACACCTGAGTTATTTATGAAGGACACCTGTGTGGATTTGGACACACAGCTGGGTCATTTTTCCAGGACACCTGTGTGGATTTGGACACACAGCTGGGTCATTTTTCCAGGACATCCCTGTGCATTTGGACACACAGCTGGGTTATTTATTTTTCCAGGACACCCGTGTGGAGCTGGTCGGTGCCTTGAGGGCTGATGGTGTTTATTGAGCTCTCTCAGGCCGGTGCGTGGGAGAGCTCCGGGGACAGTGGCTCTGTAATTACAGCTCATTAAAAGCTGGGTGTGAAGTGCCACAAGGAGTCAACAACGATTTGCATTCACCCTTGGCAGCCCCTCCTCTCACCACCTGCAGCCTCCAGCCTTGATCTTCATCACCTTCCCTGCCCTTTCCTCCTCCTCCTCCCTCTCACAGGGAGGAGGGTTGAGCTGGACGTTCCCAGTTGCCCAAACTGGTGAGGTGGGGTCACCTCTGGTCCCCGGGGCTGCCCTGGCTCCCCATGGCTGTGATCTCCCTGGGCAGGGAGGAGGGCAGAGGGCAGCAGAGGGAGCTGCTCCTGCTCCCTCCACTCAGCCAGCATCCAGCAGGTGCCACAGCTCTGGAGTGGCACAACCTCGCTGGAAAATAGGGAATTTGGGCATAGGAGGGAATGTCCTCAGTCCAGCTGCCTGGCAAGGAGGAGGACACGGCCCTTCCACAAGGACAGGGAGTGGGATCCATGGATCTGATCAAAATGGGATCCATGGATCTGGTCAGGATGGGAGCCATGGATCTGGTCAAAGTGGGATCTGTGGATCAGCTCAGGGTGGGATCCATGGGTCTGTTCAGAGTGGGATCCATGGATCTGCTCAGTGTGGGATCCATGGATTTGGTCAGAGTGGGATCCTTGGATCTGATCAAAGTGGGATCCGATCCATGTATCTGTTCACAGTGGCATCCATGGGTCTGCTCAGAGTCGGATCCTTGGATCTGATCAAAGTGGGATCCATGATCAGCTCAGAGGGGGATCCATGGATCAGCTCAGAGGGGATCCATGGATTTGCTCAGAGTGGGATCCATAGATCAGCTCACAGGGGATCCATGGATCTGCTCAGAGTAGGATCCATGGATCTGCTCAGTGTGCCATCCATGGATCTGCTCAGAGTAGGATCCATGATCAGCTCAGAGTGGGATCCATGGATCTGCTCACCGTGGGATCCATAGAGCTGTTCAGGATGGGTTCCATGGATCTTCTCAAAGGGGGATCCATGGATGTGCTCAGAGTGGGATCCATGGATCTGTTGAGAGTGGGATCTATGCATGAGCTCAGAGGGGGATCCATGGATCTGGTCAGAATGAGATCCATGGATCTGGTCAAAGTGGGATCTGTGGATCAGCTCAGGGTGGGATCCATGGGTCTGTTAAGGTGGGATCCATGGATCTGCTCAGAGTGGGATCCATGGGTCTGCTAAAATGGGATCCATGGATCTGCTCAGAGGGGATCTATAGATTTGCTCAAAGTGGGATCCATGGATTTGCTCAGAGTGGGATCTGTGGATCAGCTCAGGGTGGGACCCATGGATCTGCTCAGTGTGGGATCCATGGGTCAGTTAAAGTGGGATCCACAAATCTGCACAATGGGGGATTCATGGATTTGCTCAAAGTGGGATCTGTGGATCAGCTCAGGGTGGGACCCATGGATCTGCTCAGTGTGGGATCCATGGATCTGCTCAAAGTGGGATCCATGGATCTGTTCAGAGTGGGATCCATGGGTCTGCTCAGAGTGGGATCCTTGGATCTGCTCAGAGTGGGATCCTTGGACCTACTTAAAGTGGGATCCATGGATTTGCTCAGAGGGGGATCCATGGATCTGATCAAAGTGGGTTCCATGGATCAGCTCAGAGGGGGATCCATGATCAGCTCAGAATGGGATTCATGGATCTGGTCAGAGTGGGATCCATGATCAGCTCAGAGTGGGATCCATGATCAGCTCAGAGGGGGATCCATGGATCTGATCAAAGTGGGTTCCATGGATCAGCTCAGAGGGGGATCCATGATCAGCTCAGAATGGGATTCATGGATCTGGTCAGAGTGGGATCCATGATCAGCTCAGAGTGGGATCCATGATCAGCTCAGAGTGGGATCCATGGATCTGCTCAGTGTGCCATCCATGGGTCTGGTCAGATTGGGATCTATGGATGAGCTCAGAGTGGGATCCATGATCAGCTCAGAGTGGGATCCACGGATCTGCCTTCCCTTCCTTCCACAACCAGAGCTCTGCTGCTCTGTTCTCTACAAAATCTTTAAATTCCAGCAGCCTGCTCTGATCAAAGAGCAAAAAGCTCCTTTGAGCAGCCTTCAAAACCCAGCAGCAAATATTTCTGCTGAGTGCCCTTGGGTGTCGTATTTTTGGGTTTGTTTTGACTATTGCTATTTGTGTCAAAACCAGTGACAAAATAAACACGTGCTCTGCCTCCCCATGCACCTCGAGGGAAAGGCTCTTGGGTTTCACGGGGTCAGGGGAGGAATCTGCAGGGGAGTCTCTTCAAAAATATAAATGCAGTATTTTAGGGTCGTGTTGGAAAGAAATGTGAGGGCCCACGCTGAGCAGGAAAACCAAAATCCACATCATAGATGGGGATGCTGAAATTTCTACCTCTAAAGAGGCACCTGGGATCGAGTCACTGTTTTCTCTCAGTGTTTTGGCCTTAATTTTAAACAGATAATGTGGATTATGGTTTGAGAGATGGGGGGTTGCTCTAGAGATGGCAGAAGAAAAATGCACCTTCAATATTTTGCTTTGTAGCTGGTTTTTCAGTGAGAAGAGCAGCTGAAAACCAGTCATTGTATATATAAAAATATATAAATTATATTAAATATATATATAAAAATAAAAGTATATAAATTATATATATATATATAAAAGTATATATATTATATATATATATATGTATATAAATTATATATATTTAAAATATATAACAACCTGGTCTGGAAGGTATCCCTGCCCATGGCAGGGGACTTGGAACTGGGTGATCTTTAAGGTCCCTTCCAACCCCAAACCATTCAGTGATTCCCTGATTATTGTGGAGAAGGATATTACTGAAAACTTCTTTAATATCATGCAATACGTTGTGCAGGGCCAGTATTAGACTATATTGGGTATATAGTCTAAAAATATAGGTATTTTGACTATATCTACACATGCCTGGATACAGAGTTTTAAAAATGAATTTTTAATATATTTTGCTAATTTTGAAAGCTTGGAACACCCATAGTAGTGTTTCATTAACACTTCTGTTTCATTATTTATTTAAAGAGAAAAAAGCACAAATCTTTTAAGTAACATGGCCTTAAATCTGTTTTGGTGCTCCTCAAGGAAGGTTCAAACCATCAGCAGTGAAAAGGATCCAATCCAAGAAGGAAAAGATGAAGAAAAATGAGAGCTGTAGATGAATCTGAAATGCTGAAATTTAATTGAGAAGCCAGGGATAAAACGCAATTATTGAACTTCTGTAGATGCAAAATCTCATTTCATGGAATCCTGGAATGGTTTGGCTTGGGAGGGACCTCAGAGCCCACCCAGTGCCACCCCTGCCATGGCAAAGACACCTCCCACTGTCCCCAGTGTCCAGCCTGGCCTTGGGCACTGCCAGGGATGCAGGGATGGAATTCCATCCCAGCCCTGCCCACCCTGCCAGGGAACAATTCCTCATTGCCCAGATCCCACCCAGCCCTGCCCTCTGGCACTGCAGCCATTCCCAGCTGGGTTTGCACAGGGATCACCTGCCAGGGATGGCTCTGGAAGGAACCTGGGCACAGGGAGTGAGTGCTGAGGGGATGGAATTCAAATCACAGGGGGAAGGCAGAGGGGATCAGAGCAGGAATAATAAAATCTGGATTTGGGCTGGGAGGGAACTTAAAGCTCATCCAGTGCCAGCCCTGCCATGGCAGGGACACCTCCCACTGTCCCCAGTGTCCAGCCTGGCCTTGGGCACTGCCAGGGATCCAGGGGCAGCCACAACCTCTCTGGGCAGCCTCACTGTAAACTTTCCCTCCTGCTTTGGGTGTCCTGTTGGATTTCAGATCTTTCACCAGCTTAATCCACAGCAGGAAAATACTATTTTGAGAAAAATAAAGAATTTTTAAAATTAAAACTACAGAAACCTGCTTTTGATGTTGTGAGTGCCACACGCTCAGCACCCTCCTCCTGATGGCTCCTTTTTCCCCTGAGAGTTTTTCTTCTCCCAAATAAAAAATGCACCAGGCCCACGTGCATACTTGTCAAACATTTTATTTGTCATTCACACTAATTATAATATTGAATTTACAGAGGAAACTGTGGTACAAAGAAAGAAAGAAAGAAAAGAAAAGAAAGAAAAGGAAGAAAAGGGTTCATTAGAACTACTGCAGCAGTCCAGCTGCCCTGGGTAGTTGTAATGAATTCTCCTGTGGTGCTGGACACAGCCATCCCTGTGGACAGCAGGAATTTACCCCGGGGTGCTACCTAGAGATTCCTGGAGTGGGGGAAAAATAAAAACCTGCTCTATTCTCTTTTCCTATCTGGTTCCAAAAATCAGCAGCCACCCCCTGCCCTCCCTCCCTCCCCAGGAAGAAAAGTCCCTGCTAATCAACCCCTCCAAAAAAAAATCCCCAACTTGGTGATTTCCCCTTCAGGAAAAGTTCAGCACGAAAGGGAAAATGTTTTGTAAACATGGCCAGAAAATGCTGAACAAATTCCCTTTGGTGCCACTCTGATGGGGCTGTGTCCCCCCTCAGCCTCACCACCTCACACTGAAATTTTGGTTTTAAAAAGAGCTGGGATTGTCCAACCCAAAATACCACAAATAACCCACAGATTTTTTTTTTTTATTTTTGCACGTTTGTTTCTCCCCTACCACAAAAAAAGTGAAGGATGTTGGATAGAGACCATGCTATAACTGTTTACAAAAGTGAATAAAATGTAGTTCCTCTTGAAGCCTAAAAATAACTAATTTGGAAAAGAAACAAGTCTCACTACAGTATTTCAGCAAACACAAAGGTAAGTTCATTAAAAACACAGAAAAAAAAAACCAACAAAAAAGAGAAAAATGCAGAGTAATTACAAGCATTAAATATTTTTTGGCTAGGAAGCTTTGGAAATCTATTTACAGACATAAATACAAGTAACTCTGGGGATGCAACCCTGGAAGGACAAGGAGAAAAAAGCCCAGTGGTTGGGACTGACCCAGTGAGGAGAACAAAAACCCAATGGGAAATGGAACACGGCAGGAAAACAAGGCAGAGTTTTGCTCTGAGGACAGAAAACAAATCCACTCCTCCCTGAATTTCAACCACAGCCACACAAAAGGGCACCCAGGAAGCAGCAGAGAATGTTTGAAGAGCACAGGAAATTTGGGATGTTTTGGCAAAAGCTGTTTGGAGGAGAGGATTTCTCTCCATTCCTGGTGGAGAATTTGTACAAATCAAACCTTTCCAAACCCTCTCCATTCCCAGTGGAGAATTTGTACAATTCAAACCCTTCCCAGGGTTTGAGACAAATCAAACCTTCTCCATTCGCAGTGGAGAATTTGTACAAATCAAACCCTTCCAAACCCTCTCCATTCCTGGTGCAGAATTTGTACAAATCAAACCCTTCCAAACCCTCTCCATTCCCAGTGGAGAATTTGTACAAATCAAACCTTTCCAAACCCTCTCCATTCCTGGTGGAGAATTTGTACAAATCAAACCCTTCCAAACCCTCTCCATTCCCAATGGAGAATTTGTACAATTCAAACCCTTCCCAGGGTTTGATACAAATCAAACCTTCTCCATTCGCAGTGGAGAATTTGTACAAATCAAACCCTTCCAAACCCTCTCCATTCCTGGTGCAGAATTTGTACAAATCAAACCTTTCCAAACCCTCTCCATTCCTGGTGGAGAATTTGTACAATTCAAACCCTTCCCAGCAGGGATGCTCTCTGCACCCTCTTCTCCTGCATTACAGCTCCTCTGCAATGCCCTAGGAACGAACAGGAACTCTTAAATGACTTTAAATGTTGTTGGAGAGGGAAATATTTGTCCTCAGGGCCAGCAGAATTTCTGCTGAAGATGTTTGAGCTGTGTCTTGTGAAAGGAGCACCCAAGCTGAGAGGAAGGACAGCCAGGAGCTGAATTTTGGGAGGATGAGGTACCTGAAGCACTCTGCTGACTGCAGCTCCAGAGCAGAACCACAAGAATTCTGTTTTTCTGATTCCATTCAGCACCCAGGATGATAAAATTTTATAAATATATCTATTATAGCCATATAAAAATAGGTATTTTTGCACTCTTAATTTGGAGATGGGAAATGTTTTCTCCAAATGTCTTTTTTTCCTGCCTGTTAAGTGCTGTTAAAATATAAGAGGAAAGATGTGAGAGCATTTTAACAGCCTTGAAAACCTGTGCCATCCTTAGTGATGGCTACAAAACCAAATATTTGAGTAAAATGTGGTTTCTGATGAGTGAATACACTGAAACCCAGTGATTAATTAAACAGATTAATTGCCAGGGATAATGAACTTGGCTTTTCCTTTCCTTTGCAGTGCTGGACATACCCAGAGAGGCTGGACTTTAAAATTTAGTTGCTGGCAATAAAAACATGGGAAACACTGAGAAATTCCAGAAAAGTGTCAATAAGGACACAGGGGAAAGTGGTGGTGGCCAGTTCTGTATCTCCTCATCCTGTTCACACCAGGGAGAGCCAAATTCTCACCTTGACCATGAGTGGAGACAAAGGACAGGCACAGACATAAGAAATGGTTGATTTAGGGTCTCAGAGTTGCCAGCTCCCTGTTCCTGTGAATCTCTGGTTTTTTACCTTCCAGGGTGGGTGGGTTTCAATTCTGGGGGCTGAAAGGGCTGGGGCAGAAAGGAGGTGGTGGTGTCCCACAGGTCTGGCAATGTGGTGACCACAACAACCTCAGCCTGGTGACCACAACCACCTCACCTTGGTGACCACAACAACCTCACCTTGGTGGCCACACTGAGCTCACCTTGGTGACCACAACAACCTCACCTTGGTGGCCACACTGAGCTCACCTTGGTGACCACAACAACCTCACCTTGGTGGCCACATTGAGCTCACCTTGGTGGTCACAACAACCTCACCTTGGTCACAACAACCTCACCTTGGTGGTCACACTGAGCTCACCTTGGTGGTCACAACAACCTCACCTTGGTCACAACAACCTCACCTTGGTGGCCACACTGAGCTCACCTTGGTGGTCACAACAACCTCACCTTGGTGGCCACATTGAGCTCACCTTGGTGGTCACACTGAGGTCACCTTGGTGGTCACATTGAGCTCACCTTGGTGGTCACACTGAGGTCACCTTGGTGGTCACACTGAGCTCACCTTGGTGGTCACAACAACCTCACCTTGGTGACCACATTGAGTTTGCCTTGGTGACCACAACAACCTCACTTCTTCCACTGGGCTGAACTCATGGAATCATCAAATCATGGAATGGTTTGGGCTGGAAGGGACCTTGAAGCCATCCAGTGCCACCCCTGCCATGGCAGGGTCACCTTCCACTGTCCCAATGTCCAACCTGGCCTTGGGCACTGCCAGGGATGGGGAATCCAAAACCTCTCTGGGCACTCTGTGCCAGGGTCTCACAAATTTCACAGGGATGAATTTATTCCAAATATCCCATCTAACCCTGCCCTCCTTCATCTTAATACCATCCTCCTCCTCCTGTCAATCCCTGCTTTTGTTAAAATCCCTTCTCCAGGTCACCTGGCCCTTCCTGGCTCCTCCAAGCTCCTCTCCTCTCCCTCCCTGCTGTGTTTCCACTCCCAGCTCTGTGAACTTTGGTGGTCCAGTCACAAGGCAGATGTGAGAGCTGTAATCAATTACCATTTTAATTGAGAGCTGTAAGAAATTAGGGTTTGAATTGCACAGGATGTGCTGAATGGATTCTGCAGCAGAGCTACTGCTCAGTGCTGTGGGACTTTTTTTTTAGGGTACAGAAAGATGAGAGTCCAACTCTAGAAATGCTACAGCTGTGGGGATGTCTGTATTTCTGTATTCAGCAGGGTTTCCAGACTCTCAGTATATATTTCTGATCAAATTTGGATGTTTTCTGTCTTTTTTTCAGAGCAAACTCTGGAAATAGAAAGGATATTTCATTAAATGAAAAGCACAAGGCCATGTGTTTTAACAGAAACATTCTGGGCTTTTGCTGAGATCTCTTGAAACACTCCCTATTTTCTGCACAAAAACCTCATTGACAGTGAAAATTCTTCGATTCTTTTCAATACCAAAGTGCTACTGCATCCAACTCAAACAAAGAAGCAAAATCATATATATATATATATATATATAAAAAAGAGAAAACTTGAAAAACAAATGGTTTTAAATAAGTCCAGCTGTTTTGCTGCCTGCAGCCAAGGATCTTTTTAATTTGAATCCTTTTAACTTTTTTATTTATTTTTTTTTTAACATCAAACACTGATCTGAAGTCCTGCTTTCAAATACTCTCTTGAGTTGACCTGCAATTGTTTCTCTGGTTTGAGAGGTACATTAAATAATAATCAGCTCATTTGGGACTCACACGTGTCAACATCAGCAGTTTGGAGTTCAGGAGTAGTACAAGAGCTGCATTCAGAGCAAACCCTCAATAAAATAGTGCCAAAAACGTTACAGTGACATCTGACCTGTTCGTGCTGGGGCGACGGGCGGCCGTGATCCTGCTCCTAGTAAAACCCTTGTAGATTTACTACAGGGCACAACATTGGCTACACCAGCTTTAAACTGCCCTCCTCTCCTCCCAGGAGATGCAGATGGAAGGGTTGTCCTGGCCCTGGTTTTTCTGGAGCTTTCCAGGAAGGGATGATTTGCCAGCAGAGCGGAACGTGGCTTTGGTGCCGCGCAGAAATCCCGGCAGCAAATCTCACCCGGATTCCATCAGAGCCAGGATCTTCTCCTTGCCCTGGGAATCACAGAACCAGGGAATGCTTTGGGTTGGGAGGGATCTTAAAGCTCATCCATCAAAATTGCCATGGGCAGGGACACCTTCCACTGTGCCAGGCTGCTCCAAGCTGGCCTTGGACATTTCCAGGATCCAGGGGTAGCCACAGCTGCTCTGGGAATTCTATTCCAGGGCCTCCCACCCTGCCAGGGAACAATTCCAAATTCCCAATTCCCATCCAGCCCTGCCCTCTGGCAGTGGGAGGCATTCCCTGTGTGCTGTCCCTGCAGTGGGCAGGTATTTCATTAGGGAATATTGAATTTAGGAAGTCTCTACATCCTGATTCCTGATCCTGAGGGCCACCACTGGTGACAAAGCAGGAGGAGGAGGGAGAGATGACTCTACCACTTGGAAAGGGACAGAAATTCCCAGGGATTTTGGTGCTTCCAGCAGGAACTGGGCACCTCAATGCCTTCGAGGACCTAAGCTGAGTAAAATGAGAGCAAGATAATTGTAAACAATATTTTTAGGTAATTAAGAGGTCACTTTTGCCCGTCGTTATTCCAGCCTTTTTCAATGTGAGAAATTTGACTTTGGCTGCTACCAAAAAAAGGCAATTGCTGATATTTTTTTTTAATATAGGCATATTTAAATAATAATAGTATCAACAAATAAGAAAAGTCTAAATATCAGGCATAAATATCAATCAACTCATCAAACAAATACAGTAGTTGAAAATGACCCAAGGCTGTAGCCGTTGTGTTAAAAAAAAATCCAAGAGATAAAAAGTTAAATTAACTCATTGAAAAAGGGGCTGATTCTTTCAGTTGACAAAGCAAGAAAGAAGCAAGCAAGATTAAATCAAAAAAAGAGCAAAATCTTTTCTTTTTTGCAATTTATATGGTGCCAAGAGAAATCAAACAAATTAGATGCAAAGCAGGATGAGCTGCATCCTAAAAAAGAAAACAAAACAAAACCAAAAAACCACCAAAAAACCTAAACCCAAAACAAAACAAAAAAAATTCCCAGTAATAAAAAAAATCCATATTCTTTGGAATATACAAACAAAACAAAGAAAAGAAAGAATGAAGTCCAACATATAAAACCTCTCATTCACAGCATTGTGAAAACAGAAGCGTTCACAGTTTCCCTCTGGGAATCTTCCTATACTTCCTTACACTTAAGATGTCCCTAAGATGCAGTAAACTCACTAAGATTTATTTTTGTTTTTTGGGGTTTTTTTTTGGATTTTTTTTTGAAGGTTTTAAGTCTTAAAAATAGAAGTGAACCGAAACACTCTTTTAGGGCTGCGGAGACCTTCAAGCCCAGGCACGTTGGGAAGCCACAGGCCTGGAATCAGGCTGGATACCCTCTCACCCACCCTCGCCACCTCTGCACCACCAACTGGGGCCTCCTCCTTCCCAGGAGCTCGTTCTCCTGCCGGGAATCCTCCATCAGGGCCTGGCAGTGAGAGCCACCACCCCTGGGAGCGTTGACTTCCCAAGGGTTCGCTCCCGAAACTCGTGGATGAACGCGGCAGGGCCCGCGGGGAAGTTTCTGGGATCCCTCCGGGCGCCGGGCAATGGGAAGTGCGTGAAGTCCTGACCCTCGAGCTCCTTCCTCGACCTCCTCATCCTCAGTAGGGCCTCCACACGGCCTCCTCCAGCCTGGCCGTGCTGGCCATGTTGGTGGGCGAGTTGCTGTGGCTGCCCTCGGCCTCCACCACGTCGCTCTGGTTGGGCAGGCTGGGGTTGAGCAGCGCGGAGCCCGTGGAGGCGTTGGTGCAGGGCGGGTGGATGCGCGGCGGCGAGCGCTCCCCGCCCGAGATCATGGAGAACTGGTAGGAGCCGGCCGAGGTGCCGTAGTACAGGTGGTACGAGGGGGAGCCGGTCTGGAAGGGGCCGCCCTGAGCCTGGGAGGAGCCGGGGTAGGGCGGCGGGAGGTACGTGTGGTACCTGGAGGCCGTGGACATGGCCGACATGCCGATGCCGATGGCGGAGCTGACGGGCGTGGGCGTGTAGGTGAAGGCGCCCGGGTAGTGCATGCGCGGGTCGGAGATGGACGGCAGCGCCGGGAAGGAGCGCTCGATGCCCACGCGGGGGTCGCTGAACGCCGTCAGCTCGGACGCCCCTGGGGAAGGGAAGGGAGGGAGAGGAATGTTATGGGATCATCAGAATTGATGAGATCAGGAGGAAGCTCTGAGGGCACCCAGGCCCAGCTGTGCCCCGCACCCAGGTTGTTGAGCTGAGTGGCACGTCCACGTCTTGGGCATCGCCAGGGATGGGCGCTGCAAAGTTCCCTGGGCAGCCCCTGCCACGGGAATATACAATATACATATGGAGATAGATACATATATATATATATATATATATATATATATATATATATATATATATCTCCACCCTTTCCATGGGCAAATTCCTGCTGCTGGCCAAGCTTAGCCTGCCCTGGCCCAGCCTGGGGCTGTCTGAAGCTACGTCAAGGAAGGTATAGGTTGCATATGAGGAAAAAAATTTTCACCAAAAGAATAATAAAGTACTGGAATGCTCTTCCCAGGGAGGTGGTAGAATCACCATTTCTGGATGTGTTTAAAAAAAGATTGGACATGGAACTTGGTGCTATAGTCTAGTTGAGGTGTTTGGGCATAGGTTGGACTCAGAGGTCTCTTCCAAACTCATTATTCTGTGTTTCTGTGATTCTGTGTTCCCTCTGCTCCTGTCTCTGTTCCCTGGGAGCACAGCCCGACCCCCCCGGCTGTGCCCTCCTGGCAGGGACTTGTGCAGAGCCACAAGGGCCCCCTGAGCCTCCTTTGCTGCAGCCTCAGCCCCTGCCCAGCTCCTCAGGGATTCTCCAGCCCCTTCCCAGCTCCTCAGGGATTCTCCAGCCCCTTCCCAGCTCCTCAGGGATTCTCCAGCCCCTTCCCAGCTCCTCAGGGATTCTCCAGCCCCTTCCCAACTCCTTACAGAATTCCTGAGGCTGGCACAGCCCTGCCAGCCCATGCAGTGCCAGCTGTGCCCCATGGGCACCTTGTCCCCAGCCCAGAGCACTCAGTGCCACCTGCAGGGGACACCTGCAGGGATGGGCACTGCAAAGCTCCCTGGGCAGCCCCTGCCAAGGCCTGAGCTCCCTTTCCATGGGCAAATTCCTGCTGCTGGCCAAGCTGAGCCTGCCCTGGCACAGCTCCTTTCCTCTCACTCTGGAATGTTCCACAGGAGAGTCAAATCCTGCTCTGCTTTCTCTGACATCCATGGAGTTATGTCCAGTCCCATCCTCTCTTTCCCTGCCCAGATTAAACAAGAGCAGCAGATCCTCTTTAGGAAAGATCCTCATCATGACTCAGGTTAATGGAAGGTCTCATCCCCTGAGCTGGCAGCTCTGCCTGGTTAAGATAACAACAATAATTATGGAAAAAAAAAATCTTTCCAGAAGAAAGACAACTTCTCCTGGCAGCCAAGGCGTGGAGTCTGCAGCAGAGGAGCCGTGTGCTGAAGGAAATACTCCTGAGGAGGAGCAGAGGGAAAACAAAGCTCTTGGCTCTCCCCACATTCCAAGCTCATTCCAAGCTGGAGCAGACTGAGTCTGGGATTCTTGGAGCACACACGCCCCAGAGCCAAGCTCTGACAGCTCATCAGGACACATCAGCCCACCTTAATTCCTCAGAAAAGCTCTGAACTTGCTCTTTGCTTCCTTTAGAATTTCCCATCTTTTTTCTTTTTTTTTTTCCTGGAAAATTAATGGGAACACATTTCATTCCCCTAAACCCTTTAGGTTTAACTTGGGAAAACACAGGATGGAATGGAGCAGCAGGAGCTCTGCAGGAGGCAAGGTTAAGGTGGCATCTGCCAGATTTTAAATGTTGCTTCCACACCTCATTCCTGAGAAACTTCCTAAAACTGCCTGGATACATTGTCAGTCAGAGGAGGGTTCATTCTGCCCTGGCAAAAAGCAGAGTAATGACATTTAATGTCAAGATGGTTCAAATCTATCTCACATTGTTGTTTTTTCCTTGGAGACACCAGGTCTTGAGTTGGGAGGGCCTAAAATCCTCCTCAAATTTGCTCTTTGTTCTGCCAAAGAGAAGATTTTTCTCAAGTGAGGGTGACAGAAAAGGTTGTGACGGATTCTCCCAGGAATGCTGAATGGCATTTAATGTAAGGAATTAAAACAGGAAAAGAAGGAGGCTGACGTGGGAACAAAACCTTTCCAGGTTCCTTCACAAGGCATGGAGAAACTCTGCCAGCTCCAAGGAAAATCCCTGTGGCCATGGGCAGAAAAAGCAGCTCATGGAGAAGGACCTGGTAGAAAACTAAGGGGAATTCTAAATTTTTAAAATCTTGATTTCTAATTCTGTATAAATGAAGAATGAGAAATTTTACAGTTTTTTTTTAAAAAAGAAGAAATGGCTTTTTCGGAAAAGTTCCCCGTGTTTTCAGTCCTCTCTACAATGCACTTATCACCCAGACCTAACAAACAATTTCGATTTGGTGGGAGGCTTTCCAAGCAAGCAGCAGAGCAGGCTGGAGCACGTTCAAGTGGTTCCCTCTGATCTCAGAAGAAACCCTGAGCCTTCAAACCAGAGCAAGATGTGGAGTTAAAGAGGGATTTTTGCAAAAGCTCTATGCAAATGAGGATGATATGGCTCTCACTCATTTCTAGAAAATTCCTGCTGCTGCACACACAGATTGCTTCCAGATGTGCAGGTCAGGGTGGGATTGGGGTGGATTTCACTCCCGTTTTTCTGGTGGTTTCCAAAGCTCTGCAGGACCATTTGATGGATGTGGGAAACAAGAAAATCCAGTGCAACATCTAAAATGTCCAACCCCACCATCCTGCAGCCAATGTCCACCCAAAACCTGCTTTGGATTTAGGGGAAGGGAAGGAAATGGAGCTGGAATATTTTGGAATACTTTATTCCTTGGCAATCTGAATCATTTTTTTTCTCCCTACACCTTCAAAGTGTTGCTTTTCCTCCATTTCCTGCTTTTCTGACAGTGCTCTGTTGGGCTCCCAGCCCCAGGAGCAACCCTGGGACAGTGGGAAGGGTCCCTGTCCCTGGCAGGGGATGGGATGGGCTTCAAGGTTCCTCCCACCCCAAAAACCAAACCCCAGTTTGGGATTCAGGCTGGACACCAGATGGAATTTCCTCCTGGAAAGGGCGCTCAGGCCTTGGGAAGAGCTGCCCAGGAGGGGCTGGAGGTGACACTCAGTGGGGACAAGCTGGGGATGGGTCACAGCTGGGGCTTGATGGCCTTTGAGATCTTTCCCAGCCCAGTCTGGGATTGGTTTATCACAACACAGCTCATTTGTGAAAATTCTCCATTTATTAAAATTCTCTGTTTCTCTGCTCTTCCCACAAATCCTCCAGAACCTTGGAATGAGCTTTGCCAGAGAGCCCCTGAAGGGCTGGGGCAGCATCTGGGCCACCAGTTTGTCACCAGGGAAGTGTCCCTTGGCTTGGAGAGCCCAAGGGTTGGGGACAAAGCCACCAATTTGCCACCAGGGAAGGTCCCCTTGGTGTGGAGAACCCAGGATTGGGGACAAGGCCACCAGTTTTCCACTAGGGGAGGTTCTCTTGGCTTAGGGGCAGCAGGGATGGGGACAGGGCCACCAGTTTGTCACCAGGGAAGGTCCCCTTGGCATGGAGAACCCAGAGTTAGGGACAGGGCCACCAGTTTTCCACCATGGAAGTGTCCCTTTGTCACGGAGAGCCCAAGGGTTGGGGACAGGGCCACACATTTGCTACCAGGGAAGGTCCCCTTGGCATGGAGAGCACAGGGTGGGGACAAAGCCACAAATTTGCCACTGGAGAACGTCCCTTTGTCATAGAAGGTACAGAGTTGGGGACAGGGCCACCAGTTTGTCACCAGGGAAGTGTCCCTTGGCTTGGGGCCAGCAGCTTTGCAGCAGGGAAGTGTCCCTTGATCATGGAGAGCACAAGGGTTGGGGACAAAGCCACCAATTTGCCACCAGGGAAGGTTCCCTTGGTGTGGAGAACCCAGGGTTGGGGACAAGGCCACCAGTTTTCCACCAGGGAAGGTTCTCTTGGCTTAGGGACAGCAGGGATGGGGACAGGGCCACCAATTTGCCATCACAGGAGTGTCCCTTTGTCATGGAGAGCCCAGGGTTGGGGACAGGGCCACCCGTTTGCCATCAGGGAAGATCCCTTTAGCATGGAGAGCCCAGGGTTGGGGACAGGGCCACCTGTTTGCCATGAGGGGAGTGTCCCTTTCTCATGGAGAATCTAGGGTTGGGAACAAGGCCAACCAGTTTCCCACTGGGGAAGGTTCCCCTGGCTTAGGGGCAGCAGGAATGGGGACAGGGCCACCAATTTGCCATCATGGGAGGGTCCCTTTGTCATGGAGGACCCGGGGGTGGGGACAGGGCCACCAATTTGCCACCAGGGAAGGTCCCCTTGGTGTGGAGAACCCAGGGTTAGGGACAGGGCCACCAGTTTTCCACTGGGGAAGTGTCCCTTTGTCATGGAGAGCCCAAGGGCTGGGGACAGGGCCACCAGTTTGTCACTGGGGAAGGTTCCCCTGGCTTAGGGGCAGCAGGGATGGGGACAGGGCCACAATTTGCCATCATAGGAATGTCCCTTTGTCACGGAGGAACCAGGGTTGGGGACAGGGCCACCCGTTTGCCATCAGGGAAGATCCCTTTAGCATGGAGAGCCCAGGGTTGGGGACAGGGCCACCTGTTTGCCATGAGGGGAGTGTCCCTTTCTCATGGAGAATCTAGGATTGGGAACAAGGCCACCAGTTTGCCACTGGGGAAGGTCCCCTTGGCTTAGGGGCAGCAGGGATGAGGACAGGGCCACCAATTTGCCATCATGGGAGTGTCCCTTTGTCACGGAGGACCCAGGGTTGGGGACAGGGCCACCCGTTTGTCACCAGGGAAGGTCTCCTTAGCATGGAGAGCCCAGGGTTATGGACAAGGCCACCCATTTGCCATCATGGGAGTGTCCCTTCATCACGGAGGACCTGGGGTTGGGGACAGGGCCACCCGTTTGTCACCAGGGAAGGTCTCCTTAGCATGGAGAGCCCAGGGTTGGGGACAGGGCCACCCGTTTGTCCCCGGGGGAGTGTCCCTGTGTCCCTTTGTCCCGGGGGGCTCCTTACCCGACAGGCGGCTGGAGAGCTCTGCCGTGAGCGAGGTGATGCCGCCGGCCCGGCCAGGTGAGATGGGCGTGGCCGGGTGCACGGCGGGCGTGGCCATGGAGCCCAGGTACTGGTAGGACTGGTCATAGGACCAGGGCGGCGAGGGCTGCACCTGCCGGGAGTCTGCAAGCACAAACACACCAGGGTTGCTTCCTGGAATTTAATTTAATTTAATTTAATTTAATTTAATTTAATTTAATTTAATTTAAATTTATTTATCTTATTTTATTTTATTTTTTTATTTTATTTTACTTTATTTTATTTTATTTTACTTTACTTTATCTTATTTTACTTTATTTATTTCATTTAATTTCATTTCATTTTTTATATTATTTATTTTATTTTACTTTATTTTACTTTATTTTATTTTATCTTATTTTACTTTATTTTATTTCATTTAATTTAATTTCATTTTTTATTTTATTTTATTTTATTTTACTTTATTTTATTTTATTTTACTTTATTTTATCTTATTTTACTTTATTTTATTTTATTTCATTTCATTTCATTTTTTATTTTATTTTATTTTATTTTATTTTATTTTATTTATTTTGTTTCATTAATTTCATTTTATATTATTTATTTCATCATTTCATTTTATTTCATTTCGTTTTATTATATTATTTTATTTCATCTTATTTTATCTTATTTCATTTCATTTCATTTTTATATTATTTATTTCATCTTATTTCATCATTTCACTTTATTTCATTTATTTTATTATTTTATTTCATCGTATTTTATCTTATTTCATTTCATTTCATTTTTATATTATTTTATTTTATCTTATTTCATCATTTCACTTTATTCATTTATTTTATTATTTTATTCCATCTTATTTTATCTTATTTCATTTCATTTCATTTCACTTTTTATATTATTTTATTTTATTTTATCATTTCATTTTATTTCATTTTGTTTTATTATTTTACTTTATTTCATCTTATTTTATCTAATTTCATTTCATTTCATTTCATTTCTTTATTTTATCTTACTATTATTTTAATATTTTGAATATTTAATTAAATATTAGATTGATTTCAATTTATTAAATATTTAATTATTTTAAATTTTATTATTTTTATTGTTTTATTATTTTTATTATATTATTTTTAATCTTATTTAATTTTATTTAATTTTTATTTTTATCCTTGCAAAGCTTTTTTGCTGTCTCCCATTAATACCAGGCAGCAAAAATTCCCCACAAAATTCCACCCAGAATCACTGGGTTGGAACAGACCTTTAAAATCATCGAGTCCAACCCAGCCCAAACAGCAGAGAATGAGAGGGAAACCCAGATTAAAATATCCAAGGGGAAAACTCCTCCTCAGTCTTTGGGGCTGTGTGCCCACAGCTCCTTCAGCCAAAAATTGTCATGCGGGGCATCAAGGAGACCCCAAATCCCACCCAGTGCCACCCCTGCCATGGCAGGGACACCTCCCACTGTCCCCAGTGTCCAGCCTGGCCTTGGGCACTGCCAGGGATGCAGGGATGGAATTCCATCCCAGCCCTGCCCACCCTGCCAGGGAACAATTCCTCATTGCCCAGATCCCACCCAGCCCTGCCCTCTGGCACTGCAGCCATTCCTGGACTTCATGGGTTATCCTTGACTTCGGGATAAATGCAGGATATTCTCTTTAATCCCAAAGATAAATGTGTGGCCAAGTGGTTCCAGTGTTTTATAACCAAATGGAAGGCAAAGAGAAAGGATAAAATTCTGCTTAAAAACTGGGACTTGGACAAGATATGAGGATTTTCCTGGAAAAAGGAGGAAAACTGAGCAGAAAATTCCCTTCCAACTAAACCAGTGAGCCTGCCTTGGGATCCTCCTGTGATGGGACCAGGCCTGATCCTGGGGTCATGCTCCAAGATCATGGAATGGTTTGGGTTGGAAGGGACCTTAAATCCCACCCAGTGCCACCCCTGCCATGGCAGGGACACCTCCCACTGTCCCCAGTGTCCAGCCTGGCCTTGGGCACTGCCAGGGATCCAGGGATGGAATTCCATCCCAGCCCTGCCCACCCTGCCAGGGAACAATTCCTCATTGCCCAGATCCTGCCCAGCCCTGCCCTCTGGCACTGCAGCCATTCCCTGGGTGCTGTCCCTGCAGTTCCTGGGGGATGCAGACTCCATAAAACCTCCAAGGGATTCTTTTCTGCCCACAGGACCCCTTGGGATGAGGTTTGGAATCAGAGGAGCCCAAAAAGGAGTTGGTCCAAATCAGTTGCCTCAACTCTTTGCTGCTTGTTTCATTTTGCAGGTGAAGCTGAGATTTTGGAAGATCTCATTTTTGTATAAATCAAAGGAATCAAAGAGTTTCCTCTCCCCTTTACCCACCCAAATTTTCCCCTCTATTTTTAGTAAAATCTTTTCTATTTTCTTCAGCTTTAAGAGCATCCTCCTGCTGCTCCTTTAAGACAACTGCCTTCATTGAAAGAAAACCAAATGCTGGATGATTTGCATGCAGATAAAACTGATACCAGCAAGGAGGGGAAATTTCCCAAGTCTGAGATGAAGACTTTGATCTCCCATCAGAAAGCCCATCTGGAAAATATTCTTTTGTTGTTCTTTAAGGAGATGACTTTTACATTTTGTTTGTTCCATCTGTTTACAAGGCAGGATTTATCCAAAACCCTCAGCTTCTCAAAAGCCACTGCTGAAGCTGCAGATTGAAGTTGGATTTTTCTTGCTGAGTAACAAGTTTAAATCCAGATATATTCCAGAATTCTGGAATTCTGGGTTTCTGGGATTCCAGGATTCTGGAATTCTGTGAGTCCTAGATTCTGGGATTCTAGAATTCTGTGATTCTGAGATTCCAGGATTCTGGGATTCTGATATTCTGGGATTCCAAGATTCGGGGATTCTGGAATTCTGGATTTTTCTGCTGAGTAACAAGTTCAAATCCAGATATTATTCCTGGATTCCAAAATTCCAGGATTCTGGGCTTCCAGGATTCTGGAATTCTGAGATTCTGGGATTCCAAGATTCTGGAATTCTGGGATTCCAAGATTCTAGAATTTCCAGCACTGCGATCTGTCCGGCTCCTCCAGGATCCCTTCCCTTCAGCCACAGATTCGTCCCTCCTTCATTCCCAGAATTCCCAGAATCCCTGGGTTTGGGAAGAGCCCTTCAAGACCATCGAGTCCAGCCCAGCCCCAGCACCCCAACTCAGCCCTGGCCCCCAGTGCCACATCCAGGCTTTGTCAAACACACCCAGGGATGGGGACTGCACCACCTCCCCGGGCAGCCATTCCAGAACTTTCTCCCCTGGCTGCAAAAACCTTTTCCCTGCTCTCCAGCCTGGATTTCCCTCGGTGCAGCTGGAGGCTGTGTGCTCTGGCTGTGTCAGTGCTGCTGCAGACAGAGCCCAGCCCCAGCTGAGCACAGGCACCTTTCAGGAGGTGAGAGTGATGGGGGCAGCCCTGAGTCTCCTTTTCTCCAGGCTGAGCACCCCCCCAGCTCCTCAGGGTCCTCACAGGGTTTTGTGTTCCAGCCCCTCTCCAGCTCGTTGGCCCCTCTGGAGTGTGCTCAGGTCCCAAGGTCCTTCCCAAGCTGAGGGGCCAGAGTGGCACAGCCCTCCAGGTGTGCCCTCAGCAGTGCCCAGGGCAGGGACAGAATGACCTCCTGCCTCCTGGGACACACAGGGACAGACACAGGACAGGGACACAGACAC
>CM019902.1:115612613-115659909 GCA_009764595.1 Geothlypis trichas | reverse complement strand
AAATTCAAATTTCCAGGGGTGATCCCTTCCCTCTCTTCTCCTGATTTAAGAAATAAAATCCAAATTTATTCCCTGGCCTTTCCCACCTCTTCATTCCTGATCAATTTTTCCTCCTGAAAACTGAGGAGATGATAATTCTGATATTTAAAGGGAATTTTTCCTTCCTGGGCACAAATTCTGTCACATTTTATGGAATTCAGCATTTCCTGGGAATTCATGGAGGAATAAACACAGGGATGAAAGGAGGAAAGAAAAACAGATCCTGAAATCTTAATCCAGACTGAATTTGATCCTAAAATCTTAATCCAGACTGAATTTGATCCTAAAATCTTAATCCAGACTGAATTTTATCCTAAAATCTCAATGCACACTCTGAATTTTATTCAATTTTTTCCCCAATATCCAAGTGCAGGCACTGAAAGAGTGAGAAAAGAAAAACCAAAATCCAAATTAAATTCAAATTTCCAGGGGTGATCCCTTCCCTCTCTTTTTGTGATTTAAGAAATAAAATCCAAATTTATTCCCTGGCCTTTCCCACCTCTTCTTTCCTGATCAATTTTTCTTTCTAAAAATTGTAGAGATGATAATTCTGATATTTAAAGGGAATTTTTCCTTCCTGGGCACAAATTCTGTCACATTTTATGGAATTCAGCATTTCCTGGGAATTTATGGAGGAATAAACACAGGGATGAAAGGAGGAAAGAAAAACAGATCCTGAAATCTTAATCCAGACTGAATTTGATCCTAAAATCTTAATCCAGACTCTGAATTTTATCCTAAAATCTCAATCCAGACTGAATTTGATCCTAAAATCTTAATCCACACTCTGAATTTGATCCTAAAATCTCAATCCACACTGGGAATTTGATCCTAAAATCTTAATCCAGACTCTGAATTTGATCCTAAAATCTCAATCCAGACTCTGAATTTGATCCTAAAATCTTAATCCAGACTGAATTTGATCCTAAAATCTTAATCCAGACTCTGAATTTGATCCTAAAATCTTAATCCAGACTCTGAATTGGATCCTAAAATCTTAATCCAGACTCTGAATTTGATCCTAAAATCTTAATCCAGGCTGTGAATTTGATCCTAAAATCTCAATCCACACTCTGAATTTGATCCTAAAATCTCAATCCAGACTCTGAATTTGATCCTAAAATCTTAATCCACACTCTGAATTTGATCCTAAAATCTCAATCCAGACTCTGAATTTGATCCTAAAATCTCAATCCACACTCTGAATTTGATCCTAAAATCTCAATCCAGACTCTGAATTTGATCCTAAAATCTTAATCCAGACTCTGAATTTGATCCTAAAATCTCAATCCACACTCTGAATTTTATTCAATTTTTTCCCCAATATCCAAGTGCAGGCACTGAAAGAGTGAGAAAAGAAAAACCAAAATCCAAATTAAATTCAAATTTCCAGGGGTGATCCCTTCCCTCTCTTTTTGTGATTTAAGAAATAAAATCCAAATTTATTCCCTGGCCTTTCCCACCTCTTCATTCTTGATCAATTTTTCCTCCTGAAAACTGAGGAGATGATAATTCTGATATTTAAAGGGAATTTCTCTTTCCTGGGCACAAATTCTGTCACATTTTATGGAATTCAGCATTTCCTGGGAATTTATGGAGGAATAAACACAGGGATGAAAGGAGGAAAGAAAAACAGATCCTAAAATCTTAATCCAGACTGAATTTGATCCTAAAATCTTAATCCAGACTCTGAATTTGATCCTAAAATCTCAATCCACACTCTGAATTTTATTCAGTTTTTTCCCCAATATCCAAGTGCAGGCACTGAAAGAGTGAGAAAAGAACAAAAATCCAAATTAAATTCAAATTTCCAGGGGTGATCCCTTCCCTCTCTTTTTGTGATTTTAGAAATAAAATCCAAATTTATTCCCTGGCCTTTCCCACCTTTGTTGTATTATATTATATACATATCTTTATATTTATTTAAATTTATATTATATATTTATCGTTCTAGATAAAATATTTACAATTATAAAGATATAAAATATTTATTTATATTATAGAAATATAAATGATAAAGATACTATATTTTGTATTTATTTACGTAATTATTGATTTAATTATTTTTATAGAAATAGATATTCTTGATATTTAAATATATTTTTATATTTATAAATAGATGTGTTTAATTATATATTTATATCATTATATAGATAAATATATAAAGATTATATCAATATGTATTTTATATATTTATGAATATTTATATAATTATATTGAATTATATTATATTGTATTATATTAAATATATTGTATTGTATATATTATATTATATTATATTATATTATATTACATTATATTATATTATATTGTATTATATTTTATTATATTATATTGTATTTTATTGTAATAATTATATTATATTATATTATATTATATTATATTATATTATATTATATTATATTATATTACATTTTATTTTATTTTATTGCATAATATTATATTATATTATATATATTATATTATATTATATTATATTATATTATATTATATTGTATTATATTGCATTATATTGCATTATATTATATTAATTATATTACATATTACATATTACATATTATATATTATATATTATATATTATATATTATATATTATATATTATATATTATAGTATATATTATATATTTATTTTATTTCTATTTAAAATAAATTATTTCCACTAAAACCTCACTTGCCAAACCCACAATTCCCTACAAACCCTGGAATAGGAGGAAAATTTCAGCTTTTCCAGGAATACCCAAAGCTTTTGTTTTGGGGGAGCAAATTCCACCATCCAGAAACTCTTTAATAAAATAAAAAAGGAAAATTAAAAATTAAAAAAAAAGCAAAATAAAACAAAAAAAAGGAAAATGAAAAAGGAAAATAAAAAAGGAAAATACGGCCAAGTTTGCTTGATTTTGAAAGGAAAAATGAAGGAATAAGGGAGAAAACCCAAGGAAAATGATGGAAAAAAAGGAAAAAAAGCAAATTATAAAATGGAACGACCCAAATTCTGATTTTTTTGCCGTTTTGGGCTGGGACATCATTGAACAGGAAAATTTGGGTGAAATTTCATCAACTGCCCCCAAGATGTTTCCTGGAAATTGCAAAATCCCTCTGCTCCAGGGCAGATAAATCCTGGAGTTCCTGTCTCCAAAATTCCCTCAAAACTTTGAAATTCCATCTCCAAAATTCCCCAGAACTCTGAAATTCCATCTCCAAAATTCCCCAGAACTCTGAAATTCCATCTCCAAAATTCCCCAGAACTCTGAAATTCCATCTCCAAAATTCCCCCAGAACTCTGAAATTCCATCTCCAAAATTCCCTCAAAACTTTGAAATTCCATCTCCAAAATTCCCCCAGAACTCTGAAATTCCATCTCCAAAATTCCCCAGAACTCTGAAATTCCATCTCCAAAATTCCCCAGAACTTTGAAATTCCATCTCCAAAATTCCCCAGAACTTTGAAATTCCATCTCCAAAATTCCCCCAGAACTCTGAAATTCCATCTCCAAAATTCCCCAGAACTTTGAAATTCCATCTCCAAAATTCCCCCAGAACTCTGAAATTCCATCTCCAAAATTCCACAGAACTCTGAAATTCCATCTCCAAAATTCCCCCAGAACTCTGAAATTCCATCTCCAAAATTCCCCAGAACTCTGAAATTCCATCTCCAAAATTCCCCAGAACTTTGAAATTCCATCTCCAAAATTCCCTCAAAACTTTGAAATTCCTGTCTCCAAAATTCCCTCAAAACTTTGAAATTCCATCTCCAAAATTCCCCAGAACTCTGAAATTCCTGTCTCCAAAATTCCCCCAGAACTCTGAAATTCCATCTCCAAAATTCCCCAGAACTCTGAAATTCCATCTCCAAAATTCCCCAGAACTCTGAAATTCCATCTCCAAAAGTCCCCAGAACTCTGAAATTCCATCTCCAAAATTCCCCAGAACTCTGAAATTCCATCTCCAAAATTCCCCCAGAACTCTGAAATTCCATCTCCAAAAGTCCCCAGAACTCTGAAATTCCATCTCCAAAATTCCCCAGAACTTTGAAATTCCATCTCCAAAATTCCCCAGAACTCTGAAATTCCATCTCCAAAATTCCCCAGAACTTTGAAATTCCATCTCCAAAATTCCCTCAAAACTTTGAAATTCCTGTCTCCAAAATTCCCTCAAAACTTTGAAATTCCATCTCCAAAATTCCCCAGAACTCTGAAATTCCATCTCCAAAATTCCCCAGAACTCTGAAATTCCATCTCCAAAATTCCCCAGAACTCTGAAATTCCATCTCCAAAATTCCCCAGAACTCTGAAATTCCATCTCCAAAATTCCCCCAGAACTCTGAAATTCCATCTCCAAAATTCCCCAGAACTCTGAAATTCCATCTCCAAAATTCCCCAGAACTTTGAAATTCCATCTCCAAAATTCCCCCAGAACTCTGAAATTCCATCTCCAAAATTCCCCAGAACTCTGAAATTCCTGTCTCTAAAATTCCCTCAAAACTTTGAAATTCCATCTCCAAAATTCCCCAGAACTCTGAAATTCCATCTCCAAAATTCCCCCAGAACTCTGAAATTCCATCTCCAAAATTCCCCCAGAACTCTGAAATTCCATCTCCGAAATTCCCCAGAACTCTGAAATTCCATCTCCAAAATTCCCCCAGAACTCTGAAATTCCATCTCCAAAATTCCCCCAGAACTCTGAAATTCCATCTCCGAAATTCCCCAGAACTCTGAAATTCCATCTCCAAAATTCCCCAGAACTTTGAAATTCCATCTCCAAAATTCCCCAGAACTCTGAAATTCCTTTCTCCAAAATTCCCCCTGAATTTTGAAATTCCATCTCCAAAATTCCCCCAGAACTCTGAAATTCCTGTCTCCAAAATTCCCCCAGAACTTTGAAATTCCATTTCCAAAATTCCTTCAAAACTTTGAAATTCCATCTCCAAAATTCCCCAGAATTCTGAAATTCCATCTCCAAAATTCCCCCAGAACTTTGAAATTCCATCTCCAAAATTCCCCCAGAACTTTGAAATTCCATCTCCAAAATTCCCTCAAAACTTTGAAATTCCATCTCCAAAACTCCCTCAAAACTTTGAAATTCCATCTCCAAAATTCCCCAGAACTCTGAAATTCCATCTCCAAAATTCCCCCAGAACTTTGAAATTCCATCTCCAAAATTCCCCAGAACTCTGAAATTCCATCTCCAAAATTCCCCAGAACTCTGAAATTCCATCTCCAAAATTCCCCAGAACTCTGAAATTCCATCTCCAAAATTCCCCAGAACTCTGAAATTCCATCTCCAAAATTCCCCAGAACTCTGAAATTCCATCTCCAAATTCCCCCAGAACTTTGAAATTCCATCTCCAAAATTCCCCAGAACTTTGAAATTCATCTCCAAAATTCCTTCAAAACTTTGAAATTCCATCTCCAAAATTCCCCCAGACTCTGAAATTCCATCTCCAAAATTCCCCAGAACTCTGAAATTCCATCTCCAAAATTCCCCAGAACTCTGAAATTCCATCTCCAAAATTCCCCAGAACTCTGAAATTCCATCTCCAAAATTCCCTCAGAACTCTGAAATTCCATCTCCAAAATTCCCTCGGAATTTTGAAATTCCTTTCTCCAAAATTCCCCCAGAACTCTGAAATTCCATCTCCAAAATTCCCCAGAACTCTGAAATTCCATCTCCAAAATTCCCTCAGAATTTTGAAATTCCTGTCTCCAAAATTCCCCCAGAACTTTGAAATTCCATCTCCAAAATTCCCCCAGAACTCTGAAATTCCATCTCCAAAATTCCCCAGAACTCTGAAATTCCATCTCCAAATTCCCCAGAACTCTGAAATTCCATCTCCAAAATTCCTTCAAACTCTGAAATTCCTCTCCAAATTCCCCAGAACTCTGAAATTCCATCTCCAAAATCCCCAGAACTCTGAAATTCCATCTCCAAAATTCCCCCAGAACTCTGAAATTCCATCTCCAAAATTCCCTCAAAACTTTGAAATTCCATCTCCAAAATTCCCCAGAACTTTGAAATTCCATCTCCAAAATTCCCCAGAACTTTGAAATTCCATCTCCAAAATTCCCCAGAACTCTGAAATTCCATCTCCAAAATTCCCCAGAACTCTGAAATTCCATCTCCAAAATTCCCCAGAACTCTGAAATTCCATCTCCAAAATTCCCCCAGAACTTTGAAATTCCATCTCCAAAATTCCCCAGAACTCTGAAATTCCATCTCCAAAATTCCCCAGAACTCTGAAATTGCATCTCCAAAATTCCCTCGGAATTTTGAAACTCCTGTCTCCAAAATTCCCCAGAACTCTGAAATTCCATCTCCAAAATTCCCCCAGAACTTTGAAATTCCATCTCCAAAATTCCCCAGAACTTTGAAATTCCATCTCCAAAATTCCTTCAAAACTTTGAAATTCCATCTCCAAAATTCCCCAGAACTCTGAAATTCCATCTCCAAAATTCCCCCAGAACTCTGAAATTCCATCTCCAAAATTCCCCAGAACTCTGAAATTCCATCTCCAAAATTCCCTCAGAACTCTGAAATTCCATCTCCAAAATTCCCTCGGAATTTTGAAATTCCTTTCTCCAAAATTCCCCCAGAACTCTGAAATTCCATCTCCAAAATTCCCCAGAACTCTGAAATTCCATCTCCAAAATTCCCTCAGAATTTTGAAATTCCTGTCTCCAAAATTCCCCCAGAACTTTGAAATTCCATCTCCAAAATTCCCCCAGAACTCTGAAATTCCATCTCCAAAATTCCCCAGAACTCTGAAATTCCATCTCCAAAATTCCCCAGAACTCTGAAATTCCATCTCCAAAATTCCTTCAAAACTCTGAAATTCCATCTCCAAAATTCCCCAGAACTCTGAAATTCCATCTCCAAAATTCCCCAGAACTCTGAAATTCCATCTCCAAAATTCCCCCCAGAACTCTGAATTCCATCTCCAAAATTCCCTCAAACTTTGAATTCCATCTCCAAAATTCCCCAGAACTTTGAAATTCCATCTCCAAATTCCCCAGAACTTTGAAATTCCATCTCCAAATTCCCCAGAACTCTGAAATTCCATCTCCAAAATTCCCCAGAACTCTGAAATTCCATCTCCAAAATTCCCCAGAACTTTGAAATTCCATCTCCAAATTCCCCAGAACTCTGAAATTCCATCTCCAAAATTCCCCAGAACTCTGAAATTGCATCTCCAAAATTCCCTCGGAATTTTGAAACTCCTGTCTCCAAAATTCCCCCAGAACTCTGAAATTCCATCTCCAAAATTCCCCCAGAACTTTGAAATTCCATCTCCAAAATTCCCCAGAACTCTGAAATTCCATCTCCAAAATTCCCCAGAACTCTGAAATTCCATCTCCAAAATTCCCCAGAACTCTGAAATTCCATCTCCAAAATTCGCCCAAAACTTTGAAATTCCTTCTCCAAAATTCCCCAGAACTCTGAAATTCCATCTCCAAAATTCCCCCAGAACTCTGAAATTCCATCTCCAAAATTCCCCCAGAACTTTGAAATTCCATCTCCAAAATTCCCCAAAATTTTGAAATTCCATCTCCAAAATTCCTCCAGAACTTTGAAATTCCGTCTCCAAAATTCCCTGAAAACTTTGGAATTCCATCTCCAAAATTCCCCAGAACTCTGAAATTCCATCTCCAAAATTCCCCAGAACTCTGAAATTCCATCTCCAAAATTCCCCAGAACTCTGAAATTCCATCTCCAAAATTCCCCCAGAACTCTGAAATTCCATCTCCAAAATTCCCCAGAACTCTGAAATTCCATCTCCAAAATTCCCCAGAACTCTGAAATTCCATCTCCAAAATTCCCCAGAACTCTGAAATTCCATCTCCAAAATTCCCCCAGAACTCTGAAATTCCATCTCCAAAATTCCCCCTGAATTTTGAAATTCCATCTCCAAAACTCCCCCAGAACTTTGAAATTCCATCTCCAAAATTCCCCCAGAACTCTGAAATTCCATCTCCAAAATTCCCCAGAAATCTGAAATTCCATCTCCAAAATTCCCCCAGAATTCTGAAATTCCTGTCTCGAAAATTCCCCCAGAACTCTGAAATTGCATCTCCAAAATTCCCTCAAAACTTTGAAATTCCATCTCCAAAATTCCCTCAAAACTTTGGAATTCCATCTCCAAAATTCCCCAGAACTCTGAAATTCCATCTCCAAAATTCCCCAGAACTCTGAAATTCCATCTCCAAAATTCCCCAGAACTCTGAAATTCCATCTCCAAAATTCCCCAGAACTCTGAAATTCCATCTCCAAAACTCCCCCAGAACTTTGAAATTCCATCTCCAAAATTCCCCCAGAACTCTGAAATTCCATCTCCAAAACTCCCCCAGAACTCTGAAATTCCATCTCCAAAATTCCCCCAGAATTCTGAAATTCCTGTCTCGAAAATTCCCCCAGAACTCTGAAATTCCATCTCCAAAATTCCCCCAGAACTCTGAAATTCCATCTCCAAAATTCCCCCAGAATTCTGAAATTCCTGTCTCCAAAATTCCCCCAGAACTCTGAAATTCCATCTCCAAAATTCCCCCAGAACTCTGAAATTCCATCTCCAAAATTCCCCCAGAACTCTGAAATTCCTATTTCCAAAATTCCCCAGAACTCTGAAATTCCATCTCCAAAATTCCCCCAGAATTTTGAAATTCCATCTCCAAAATTCCCCAGAACTTTGAAATTCCATCTCCAAAATTCCCCCAGAACTTTGAAATTCCATCTCCAAAATTCCCCCAGAACTGTGAAATTCCATCTCCAAAATTCCCCCAGAAATTTGAAATTCCATCTCCAAAATTCCTTCAAAACTTTGAAATTCCATCTCCAAAATTCCCCCAGAACTCTGAAATTCCATCTCCAAAATTCCCCCAGAACTCTGAAATTCCATCTCCAAAATTCCCCAGAACTCTGAAATTCCATCTCCAAAATTCCCCAGAACTCTGAAATTCCATCTCCAAAATTCCCCCAGAACTCTGAAATTCCATCTCCAAAATTCCCCCAGAACTCTGAAATTCCATCTCCAAAATTCCCCAGAACTCTGAAATTCCATCTCCAAAATTCCCCAGAACTCTGAAATTCCATCTCCAAAATTCCCCCAGAACTTTGAAATTCCTATTTCCAAAATTCCCCAGAGCTCAGCTTTCTCCTGCTTTTATTTCAATTTTATCACTTTTTATTATCAGTTTCTCCTCTTTTAATTTCAATTTTTATCAGTTTTTATTATCAGTTTCTCCTGATTTTATTTCAATTTTTATCAGGTTTTAGTATCAGTTTTTTTCTCCTTTTATTTCCATTTTTATCAGGTTTTTTCCTGCTTTTATTTCCATTTTTATCAGTTTTTTTTTACCAGTTTTTTCTCCTTTTATTTCCATTTTTATCAGGTTTTTATTATCAGTTTCTCCTGCTTTTATTTCCATTTTTATCAGGTTTTATTATCAGTTTTTTCTCCTTTTATTTCAATTTTATCAGGTTTTATTATCAGTTTTTTCTCCTTTTATTTCCATTTTTATCAGGTTTTTAGTATCAGTTTTTTCTCCTTTTATTTCCATTTTTATCAGTTTTTTTATCAGTTTTTTCTCCTTTTATTTCCATTTTTATCAGGTTTTTTTATCAGTTTTTTCTCCTTTTATTTCCATTTTTTTCAGGTTTTTATTATCAGTTTCTCCTGGTTTTATCTCAATTTTTATCAGGTTTTATTACCAGTTTTTTCTCCTTTTATTTCCATTTTTATCAGGTTTTTATTATCAGTTTCTCCTGCTTTTATTTCCATTTTTATCAGTTTTTATTATCAGTTTCTCCTGGTTTTATCTCAATTTTTATCAGGTTTTATTACCAGTTTTTTCTCCTTTTATTTCCATTTTTATCAGGTTTTATTACCAGTTTTTTCTCCTTTTATTTCCATTTTTATCAGTTTTTTTTATCAGTTTTTTCTCCTTTTATTTCCATTTTTATCAGTTTTTTTATCAGTTTTTTCTCCTTTTATTTCCATTTTTATCAGGTTTTTTTATCAGTTTTTTCTCCTTTTATTTCCATTTTTATCAGTTTTTTTATCAGTTTTTTCTCCTTTTTTTTCCATTTTTATCAGTTTTTTCCTGATTTTATTTCCATTTTTATCAGTTTTTATTATCATTTTCTCCTCCTTTTATTTCCATTTTTATTTCAATTTTTATTTCTCCTGCTTTTATTTTTATCAGGTTTTTATTATCAGTTTCTCCTCCTTTTATTTCAATTTTTATCAGGTTTTTAGTATCAGTTTTTTCTCCTTTTATTCCATTTTTATCAGGTTTTTTCCTGGTTTTATTTCCATTTTTATCAGGTTTTATTATCAGTTTCTCCTCCTTTTATTTCAATTTTTATTTCTCCTGCTTTTATTTCTATCAGGTTTTTATTATCAGTTTTTTCTCCTTTTATTTCCATTTTTATCAGTTTTTTATCAGGTTTTTCTCCTTTTATTTCCATTTTTATCAGTTTTTATTATCAGTTTTTTCTCCTTTTATTTCCATTTTTATCAGTTTTTTTATCAGTTTTTTCTCCTTTTATTTCCATTTTTATCAGGTTTTTTATCAGTTTTTTCTCCTTTTATTTCCATTTTTATTTCAATTTTTATTATCATTTTTCTCCTCCTTTTTCCTCTTTTCATCCCTGGGATATTTGTGTGCAGATAAGGAAAGCTGGGGCTGCCTGGGGACTTCAGATCTCCAAGAAAAGCAAATTTCAGCCCCAGGAATTCAGGAATTTCAGGCTGGAATTCCTTCAGGAAATACCTGACTGCACTGACAGTCGATAAGACTGAAAAAAATAAGAATTTTCCCCCTTTTTTTTTGTTATTTTGGGGATTTTAGGGAAAATTTATTAAAAAATGCTTTTGACTCCCTGTGTGTGAGTGCAAAGATGCTCAGGTGAGCACTAAAATTGAAATTTCAGCTCAATTTTGCCAATTTTAGATTTTACAGAGTCAGCCTGGAGCTGGCAGAGACAAAGTTTTGAGAGCAAAAAAAGAGAATTATTCTTATTTTTTCTTTCTTTTTTCCAGCATTGAGGCAGAATTTAGCTGTGAGCCAATCCCCAGTGAAGAAAAATAAACATTTTGGCAATATATAATATATATAATATA
Organism: Geothlypis trichas; assembly: GCA_009764595.1. NCBI lineage: Eukaryota > Metazoa > Chordata > Aves > Passeriformes > Parulidae > Geothlypis > Geothlypis trichas. The sequence continues at coordinate 115,648,757 of CM019902.1, read as the reverse complement.
TATATATATATATATAGTAATATATAATATAATATATTTATAATATTTATAATATTTATAAGATATATAATATATTTTATATAATATATATAATATATTATATATATAATATATAATATATATAATATATGTCATATATTATATATATAATATAATATAATATAATATAATATAATATATATAATATAATATATGGTAATATAATATAATATAATGTAATATAATATATATAACATAACATAATATAATATAATATCATATAATATAATATAATATAATATAATATATAATATATAATATAGATATAATATAATATAATATATAATATCATATAATATAATATAATATAATGTAATATAATATATACTATATAATATAGTATATAAATAATATATAATATATATATTGCCAAATATATATTATAATCTGGTTTTAAATTATATTATGAAATATATATTCTATTTATAATATTATAATCTGGTTTTCAATTATTTTTCAGAAAAAAACTGGAAATAGTTGGGAATTCTGTGCTTTTTTATGCTGCCCCATGAGCAGGGAATAGGAAAATTCACATGGATTTCGCTTTCCAAAAGGATAAAAACAAATCTGCTTAAATCAAAAATTAGGATTTTATCTCCTCAAATATTGCTCCTGGATTGCAGAACAACCATTCCATGCCAATAAAACTTTTCCTTCTTGGAATATTCCAGGCAAAAATGTTGGGAAGTTCCCACAAAAAATCCATTTTATTGCTTGAATAAAAAGTTTTATTAATTGACATTTCTCAAGCATGAGAGTTTGGATTCCTTATTGAAATTCTGGATTTCTGTGATATCCCCAAAACCAGCCAAAAAAAGGGAATTTAACATTTCCTTCCTGGAATATTCCCGGCAGGAACGTTGGGAACTGATGGACTCCCAATGAAAATCCTTTCTAAATGCTCACATAAACTGATATTTCTTCATTTAAATTTTTCAAACACGAGGATTTGGGTTTCTTATTGAAATGCTCGATTTCTTTGATATCCCAGAAAACAGCCAAAAGAGTGAATTTAACTTTTCCTTCCTGGAATATTCAAGGCAGGAATGTGATGGGGTCCAACAAAAATCCCATTTAATGCTTGAATTAGAAGATTTCATCATCTGGCCTGGGACAGATCTGGGAGCCCTGATGGGCTCAGAATGTGCTGGGTGAGAAAAAGATGAAATAAATCTGAAAAATCAAATTTTCTGCAATCCAAGCCAAGCCAAGCACTGCTCCTGCTTGATAGAAACTCAGGGGTTTTGCTAGAATGTTGCTCTTGATTTAATCATGGAATCATGGAATGGTTTGAGGTGGAAAAATCCTGGAAGATAATTTAATTCCAAGTCCTTCCCATGGGCAGGGACACCTTCCACTGTCCCAGGTGGCCTCAATCCCAATGTCCAGCCTGGGACAGATCTGGGGGTTCTGATGGGCTCAGAATGTGCTGGGTGAGAAAATAGTGAAATAAATCTGAAAAATCAAATTTTCTGCTGCTCTCAAATCTGAGTCAAGCCAAGCACTGCTCCTGCTTGACAGAAATTAAGGGGTTTCGATAGAAACTCAGGGGTTTTGATAGAAACTCAGGGGTTTTGCTAGAATGTTGCTCTTGATTTAATCATGGAATCATGGAATGGTTTGGGGTGGAAAAGTCCTGGAAGATAATTTAATTTGAAGTCCTTTCCATGGACAGGGACACCTCCCACTATCTCAGGTGGCCTCAATCCCAATGTCCAACCTGGCCTGGACAACTCCAGGGCTCCAGGGGCATCCACAGCTTCTTTGGGAATTCCTCCCCAAAATCCCATCCATCCTTGCTCTCCTGCAGTTTAATCCCATTATCCCTATAAAAACTCCCTCTCCCTCCTTTTCCTAAGCTCCCTTTAGGTGCTGGGCCACAGCAGAGCTAAAATAACCCCACAAATCCATATTCAAACCAAACCCCACCCAGAAGCCACCAACATTTCTGGCACCATCCTGGAGCCTTTGCACCTCTTATTTTTGGGATTTGATGGAGGGATTCACTCCCTGTGACCCCTCAGGAAGTTTTCCTCCTTTGTGGGAATTTAAACTTCCCCAGTGGATTTGGGATTTGTGGCCAGGATGAGGTGGAGGTCTCTGGCCATGGAGAAGGTGAAGCTCCCCCAGCTTCTCCTGGCTGCAGGATATTCTCTAATTTAACCCACCACCCCAAAGGTAAGAACATTTCCAGTCAAAACCAATCCGTAGTTCTCTGGTGAAAAGCTGAAGTTTTCATGAGCTGACTTTTCTTTTTGCCTGGGGCTTTCTCAGGGTAGGATTTTTCATTTATCTCCTCGGATTATTTTCCTCTGCTCACTTGGAAGGGAAGGGGATGAAGGTTGGAAATCCTGAGTTTTGCTGGAAGGATCCAGGCTGGCATTCAAAGTTCTGCTCAATTTCTGTTTCTCCACCTCAGATGTGACCTACACCATCAGCGAGGGCCCTGACAAAGATTCATCAGGAATTTGAATTATTTTATTTCTGCAGGGCCAGGAAATCACCAAACCTGAGAATTCTGAACCTGGCAGAGCCAGAATTTCCACTGGCCACAAAGAGGAAAAATCCCAGCTACATCCCAACCCATCAGGTTTTGGGGCAAAACCCACCCCCAAAGCTCCGTGTAGAAATTTCTAGAAATTTCCCAGCCCTCAAACGCTGTTGGGATTTTGGTGAGGGGTTTAAAGGTGGGACTGAACCCTCCAGGGATCAAAGCTTGGTCTGTGCCAGAGCTGGAGCCTAAACCCACCCTGGGTTGGATTGTTTGGGTGCTGAGCTGCTCTTTGCTCCCATTCCAACCCTTCCCAAGCTCTGGCAGGGGGAAGAGGGAGAAGAGGGAAAGGAAGAGACCAAGGGATGTCCAGCTCAGATTTGGATGGAGTTTTCCAGCTGGGAAACTTCCACAGCATATCCTGAATTATCCCAGGGCAGCCTCCCATGCTGGAGGTGACACCAATGGGACAACCTCTCCTCCTGGTGCCCTCCAGGCTTTTCTCACTGAAGTTTTCCACCACAAGAAGAGAAAACTCCAAATCCCAAACCCAATTCCACCTCAGAGCCACCTTCCCTGATTTGGACAGAGTTTTCCAACTGGGAAAGGAATTCCACAGCAAATCCTGCATTATTTCAGGACACCCTCCCACACTGGAGGTGACACTGCTGGGACAACCTCACCCAACACCTCCTGGTGCCCTCCAGGCCTTTCTCACTGAAGTTTTCCACCACAAGAAGAGAGCAAATCCCAAATCCTAACCCCAATCCCACCTCAGAGCCACCTTTGGATGGATTTTTCCAGCTGCTAAAAGAATTCCACAGCAAATCCTGAATTCTCCCAGGGCAGCCTCCCATGCTGGAGGTGACACCGATGGGACAACCTCACCCAAGACCTCCTGGTGCCCTCCAGACCATTTTCACTGAAGTTTCCACCACATGAAGAAACCAAATCCAAAATCCTAAATTAAATCCCCCCTCAGGGCCACCTTCCCTGATTTGGATGGAGTTTTCCAGCTGGGAAAGGAATTCCACAACAAATCCTGTGTTATCCCAGAGCCTCCCCAAACATTGGAGGTGACACCAATGGGACAACCTCACCCAAGACCTCCTGTTGCCCTCCAGACCTTTCTCACTGAAGTTTTCCACCACAAGAAGAGAAAATCCCAAATTCCACCCCAATCCCACCTCAGAGCCACCTCCCCTGATTTATCACCCCACAGAGCAGCTCCCACAGACCAAGCCATGGGGAAAGCTGGAGGAGATATCCCACCAGGCTGTGTCCCCTCAGCAATGCAGGGACAATCCCAGCTGGAAAGGGGGGACACAAAGTCCCAGCTGGAAAAGGGGACACAAAGTCCCAGCTGGAAAGGATGACACAAAGTCCCAGCTGGAAAAGGGGACACAAAGTCCCAGGTGGAAAAGAGGACACAAAGTCCCAGCTGGAAAAGGGGACACAAAGTCCCAGGTGGAAAAGAGGACACAAAGTCCCAGGTGGAAAGGGGGACACAAAGTCCCAGATGAAAAGGGGGACACAAAGTCCCAGGTGGAAAAGGGGGACACAAAGTCCCAGGTGGAAAAGAGGACACAAAGTCCCAGCTGGAAAGGAGGACACAAAGTCCCAGGTGGAAAAGAGGACACAAAGTCCCAGCTGGAAAGGGGGACACAAAGTCCCAACTGGAGAGGGGGACACAAAGTCCCAGCTGGAAAGGGGGACACAAAGTCCCAACTGGAAAGGGGGACACAAAGTCCCAGATGAAAAGGGGGACACAAAGTCCCAGGTGGAAAAGAGGACACAAAGTCCCAGCTGGAAAGGGGGACACAAAGTCCCAGGTGGAAAGGGGGACACAAAGTCCCAACTGGAGAGGGGGACACAAAGTCCCAACTGGAAAGGGGAACACAAAGTCCCAACTGGAAAGGGGAACACAAAGTCCCAGCTGGAAAGGAGGACACAAAGTCCCAGGTGAAAAGGAGGACACAAAGTCCCAGCTGGAAAGGGGGACACAAAGTCCCAGCTGGAAAGGATGACACAAAGTCCCAGGTGAAAAGGAGGACACAAAGTCCCAACTGGAAAGGGGGACACAAAGTCCCAGCTGGAAAGGATGACACAAAGTCCCAACTGGAAAGGGGGACACAAAGTCCCAGCTGGAAAGGGGGACACAAAGTCCCAGCTGGAAAAGAGGACACAAAGTCCCAGGTGGAAATGGAGACACAAAGCCCCAGCAGATCCCTGGGGAAGCTCTGGAAGGGCAGGAAGGCCCTTTCTGCTCCCAGGCCTCTTTCCATCATTCCCATCTGTGGAATTTCACCTCCAGAGAAGGGAGAAGCCAGGGAGCCATCCCAGCTCTCTGGTGCTTTGCTTTGGGAGGCAGAACCCTCCCTTCTCCCCCTCTTTGGGCTCCTGCTCCCTGCCCAACATCGCTGATTAGGCTCGAGGGCAGGAGCAGCATTTTGCACTTTCCTCCAAGCCGGCCTTTCGACAGCCGAGCAAACTCAGCCCGGCTTTCTTTAATAATTCACAGGGCAGGATCGTGTGGGTACTGCTAACTGCTGCTTAAAAGTAATTAATTGATTTTCTGACATATCAGTTAACGATGTAGTGCGCTGACGTGAAGTTGGGGCTCTGCTCTTGATTGGGCTGGAGGCCTCAGAGCACCAGGCCGGGCGCAGGAGCTGAGCTGAAAACATCCTCAATTTGTTCTGCTGTGAAAGAAAAGGCATTTTCCAGGGAGGGATGTCTCAAACTCCCATCCACACTCTGGCAGGGGCAAGGATTTCATTGTTATTTACAGGAGGTTGAGAGGGTTTAAATTTAGACCATCCGGGAGGTAGGAAAATACAATTTTCCAGGGGCTGCAGGAGGATTTTTGTGTGTTTGGGAACTGAGAGAGGTTTGGAGCCCTGGCCACTGAGAATTTCAGACTTTCTGTGCTGACAAACAAGAGAAATCTGCCTTTGACCTGAAGCCATAGAGAAGGCTTCCAAAATGGAATGAGAGAATTAAGATTGTGGGTGTGGGGTTTGAATAGAAATGTGTGATATCACAGGGTGGAAAACTCAGAGCTTAAAGTTTTAGAAAATAATAATATGTATAAAACAAGGTAGAAGTTTTAAGACAGAAGCCTGTCCTTCTTCTTCACGAGTTTAAGTAGTATTGTGTAATTAAATAAAAAATTCCACATTGCGAGTCACAAGTATTTAGTTATTAAATTATAATTAAAAATAATTTAGGTGTCATTTCTTAATTAGACAGTTAAAAAGCCTTATAAAAAAAGAGATACAGCTCCATTTTTACCTTGTTAAAGTGCTGTGTAACTCAGAACTGTATGAATTTATGTTTGGGGCATCTCCTTTCTCCAAACTGTTGGAAACCCAGAGATCTGGGTGGATGAGTGTTAAGCAGGAGGACAAAGAACCAGAACTTGTTTTTCAATGTTTTTTTTACAGCTTTTTATCTTCAGGATATCTTTTTCTCTTTAGGAGGTCACCACTTCTAATAAACCCCAGGCTTGGTAGCAACAGCAGGTTAAACAAATTATTGTGCTCCAAAAGTTCCAACCAGGAATATTCTGTTATAGCCAAACTCCAGAAGATTCCCCTGGCTTTAATGAAATTTAGGAGCTTTTTTAAACACCCCCAATCCCAAATTCACAAATCTCCTGTTTATAGCTTAGGCTTGAAAGCTCTGGCCTGGATAGATGAGGGAAACTCCTGGAAAAATTCCCATTTTTTTATAGAGGATATGAATTTACTTGCCTGTGATCTCTGCTTTGATATAGGGAATCCCATCCTGGATAACTCAGGAGGTCACATCCCTGTTTTTATGTGTTCCAGGGTGCTTCATGTGTTGAACACTGCTTGGCTCCTGTTCTCTAAGAGATTTTTCCTCCTTTCTTTCCTTTTCTATGAGCCACCACAGAAAAATTATTGAGGAGCAGAGCAACTCTCCCCTTAAAGTGCTTTTAAATTGATATTTTATGTGAAATGGCTCGTAGGGAGCTGCAGATGCTTTTGCTGGATTTTCTGCTGCCTTTTCCACTGATTTTTCTCCACATTCACCCCCCAAATCCTGCCATTTTTATCTCCTGTTTGTCAAGAGTATCAGAACATTTCTTCCCCACCCTCAGCCTTGTCACCAGCTCCAGAAGCTGCTACAGGAAATTAATTTGCCCCAGACCATCCTGTTTATGCAATTACAGAATTAGCTGCCTTCACTTCTGCTTGCAGGGCCTCACACTGTGAAACAACCTCCACCCTCCAACTTATTTATCACCAATCACTGAGATTTCCTCATTAAAAATATCTTCAATACATTCAGGGCTTATTTAAACTGAAATAAAACTTAAAAGCATCATCAGCATCAGCACAGAGAGTATTGTGGGGTGTTGATCTTCAGGAAAAAAGGAGTTTTGGGGAAGAAGATGAGGGAATAATAATGGATTATTAAGAGCCCCCTCTGTGGAGGGGAGATGGTGGAACTGTGGATGCTGAGAATTTCAGATTTCTGTGCTGCCAGGCACTGACCCCCAGGAGAACACTGCACTGACCTGAGGGCCTGGAGAAGCTTCCAGAATTCAAGAATAAAACTGAGATTAAAGGTGTGGAGTTTGAATAGCAGTGTGTGATAGCACAGGGTGGGAAACTCAGAGTTTGAGGGTTTAGAATACAGGAATAGAGAGAAAGCAAGAGGGAGGTTTTGGGGTGGAGGCTGCTCCTTCTTCTTCACCTTCTTCTCCTTGGGGTCATTGGATAAAAAAGTCCCCATTGCAGACCACAAGCAGTTAGCTATTAGGTTAAAAATAAAAATATTTAATTATCATTTCTTAATTGCACAGTGTATCCTTCAAAGGCCTTGGAGAGAGAGAGAGACAGGGCTCCATTTTTAGTTTGTTAAAGTGCTGCAGAACTCAGGGTTTGTGAGGCTGTGACAGAGATAAGAACTGATAAACATCTGAGGCCCAACAAGAAATTCCCTCTCACACATTTCATCCTGACCCTGGTGAAAAGGAGATAAAACTCAACAGACATCTTCAGAAAAAATGGAATTTTGAAGAAGAAGAAGAGAGAATAATAATGAATTATTAACAGCCCTCTCAGTGGAGGGGAGAAAGTGTCAAGATTTTGCTGAAGTCACAGATTGATTTTCTGACACAACAGAAGAAGAAGAAGTGGGAGCAGCCACTTGGATGGCAGTGTCAGATATCCAATTTATCCAATTTATCCAATTTATCCAGTTTATCCAATTCATCTAACTCATCAAATTCATCCAATTTCTCCAATTTCTCCAATTCATCCAATTTCTCCAATTTCTCCAATTCATCCAATTCATCCAATTTCTCCAATTTCTCCAATTCATCCAATTTCTCCAATTTATCCAATTCATCCAATTCATCCAATTCATCCAATTTATCCAATTCATCCAATTCATCCAATTTCTCCAATTTCTCCAATTCATCCAATTCATCCAGTTTACCCAATTTATCCAATTCATCCAATTTCTCAAATTCATCCAATTCATCCAATTCATCCAATTTCTCCAATTCATCCAATTCATCCAGTTTATCCAATTCATCCAATTCATCCAATTTCTCCAATTTCTCCAATTCATCCAACTCATCCAATTCATCCAATTTCTCCAATTCATCCAATTTCTCCAATTTATCCAATTCATCCAACTCATCAAATTCATCCAATTTCTCCAATTCATCCAATTCATCCAATTTATCCAATTTCTCCAATTCATCCAATTCATCCAATTTATCCAATTTCTCCAATTCATCAAATTTCTCCAATTTATCCAATTCATCCAATTCATCCAATTCATCCAATTTCTCCAATTCATCCAATTCATCCAATTTCTCAAATTCATCCAATTCATCCAATTCATCCAATTTATCCAATTCATCCAACTCATCCAATTTATCCAATTCATCCAATTCATCCAATTCACCCAATTCATCCAATTCATCCAATTCATCCAATTCATCCATTTCATCCAATTTATCCAGTTTACCCAATTTATCCAATTTATCCAATTTCTCCAATTCATCCAATTCATCCAATTCACCCAATTCATCCAATTCATCCAATTCATCCAATTCATCCATTTCATCCAATTTATCCAGTTTACCCAATTTATCCAATTTATCCAATTTCTCCAATTCATCCAATTCATCCAATTCATCCATTTCATCCAATTTATCCAGTTTACCCCATTTATCCAATTTCTCCAATTCATCCAATTCATCCAATTCATCCATTTCATCCAATTTATCCAGTTTACCCCATTTATCCAATTTCTCCAATTCATCCAATTCATCCACTTCATCCATTTCATCCAATTCATCCAACTCATCCAATTCATCCAATTTCTCCAATTCATCCAATTCATCCAATTCATCCAATTTATCCAATTTCTCCAATTCATCCAACTCACCCAATTCATCCAGTTTACCCAATTTATCCAATTTATCCAATTCATCCAATACATCCAATTCATCCAATTCATCCATTTCATCCAATTTATCCAGTTTACCCAATTTATCCAATTTCTCCAATTTCTCCAATTCATCCAATTCATCCATTTCATCCAATTTATCCAGTTTACCCAATTTATCCAATTTCTCCAATTTATCCAATTCATCCAATTCATCCAATACATCCAATTCATCCAATTCATCCATTTCATCCAATTTATCCAGTTTACCCAATTTATCCAATTTATCCAATTTCTCCAATTCATCCAATTCATCCAATTCATCCAATTTATCCAATTCATCCAATTCATCCATTTCATCCAATTTATCCAGTTTACCCAATTTATCCAATTCATCCAATTTCTCCAATTCATCCAATTCATCCAACTCATCCAATTCATCCAATTCATCCAATTTATCCAATTTCTCCAATTCATCCAATTCATCCAATTCACCCAATTCATCCAATTCATCCAATTCATCCAATTTCTCCAATTTCTCCAATTCATCCAACTCATCCAAACCACCAGGAAACAGGATCACTCCTCTCCCCCAGTAAAACAGGCAATAAAAAGTGGGAAAAAAGAGGCAACAATTTGAATAAAAATGAAAGAAATCCTGTGTGATAGAGCTGGGTGCATTTTTAGGGTCAAAATATTTTTTCCTCCCACTGAAATAATGCAGATTTTGGATGAAATATTTCATGGATTTATGGCTATTTTCAAATTTAGAATAAAAATCTGGAATGCTTTGGGTTGAAGGGACTTTAAATTCATTCCATGGCCAGGGACACTGTGGTGGACTAGTGTTGGTTAATAATTAGTGTATTTATTTAAGAATATATTTATTCTTAAATAAATACACTGATTTTATTATATATTATTACTAAGTTTATCATATTATTAAGAATTTTTTTTTTGATGTGAGATAGGATTAGGAGAAAGGTAAAGTAGGTTTGAAATTTTTAAAAGGTATAAAGAAAAAGTTATTAACAGGAATTAAAAGAAAGAGTAATCAGAATTAGAATAAAACAGTTAGGATTTTTTTCTTTTTATAATTTTTTAAATTGATAATGTAAAGAAATAACACTTAAAATTTCAGTTAGTCTACTATTTTTAAAATATATTTTTTTAGCTTATTTAGGGAGAGAAGTCTTTTTTTGTTAATATTATGGAGACTTCTCTATAAGAAAATATTTTTTGTGTGGTTTTTTTTGTGTGGTTTTTTTGAATATCAGTTGTTTGGGGAAATTTGTAATTGCGAAACTTAAAATATGTTTTATATGGTTTTTTTACAGTTGTATTTGTGGATTATTTTAATTTTTGGGGTATTGTTTTAAAGATGAGTTGTTTAAAGGTAAAGGTTTTTATCATTTGTCTTTGAAATTTTTGAGGGTATAGGATTTTAAATTTTTTTTTCACTTTTTTTTGTTTAAATTTTTTATAGGACTATAGTTTTTAAATTTTTTTTACTTTAGTATGGAGGATTTTAGTTTAGTATGGAAATTTTACAAGGAAAAAAAAACCCCAAAATTACCACAGACACCTTCCACCATCCCAGGCTGCTCCAAGCCTCATCCAACACTGAGAAAACCAAAAATTTCCCACCTTGGTGATCTTTTCCCATTTTTTCCCTCTCCTAATATGTGGAAAATGGTTTTATTTTTGTCCCTGATCCCTTTGGCGTGGCTTTGGAATAAACTTTTGGAATAAATCACACAAAAACCCTTCCTGGGTGTGACCCTTCCTCTCTGGCCACACAAAACCTTTCTGGGGGAAGACACTGTCAGAAAATAAATTAAAAAAAAAAAGAAATAATTCTTTTCTTCACTTATTCCACCTGTTGCTGTGAACACGTGGAATGTGTTATAGAAATTTATTTATCAAAGAATAATTTTCTTCATGAATCAACAGTAATGGTGTTTAGATTAAAGGAATGAATGATAGAATTAAGATTGTGGGAGTGTAGTTTAATAGGAATGTGTAACATCACATGGTGGAAAACTTAGAGTTAAGGGTTTTAGAATAAATAATATATATAAAACAGGATAGAACAATTAGACCTCATTTCAGTTAGGTCTAAGTGTATGGTAACTGTCTATAAAAGCAATGGGTTTCTTAAAAATAATATAGAAAATAATAAAAAAATTAATCAACAAAACAATTCCTGCTCCAGCTGGGCACCAAGGACAAATGATCCAAATCTCAGCCCAGGAGCACAAACCCCGTGGGCTGCAGAGAGAAAAACAAGCAGGGTGGGACTGCCTGGGCTAAAGCTGGGATGGGACAATGAACTGCAAGATGCAAATGTGGAAAATAAATTTGTAGAGAATTTTTAAAGTTTGACAGAAGGCTCACACAGTTTGTGCATCTGTGTGCAAACCTTGAGATGAGAAATGCTGACTGAGAAATGCCCTGGAACAGGACAGACATTGCTGAGAGAGAAATGGAGCTGGAAACAAGTTTCAAAGGATGGTTTTGTAAATAAGACTGGATAGTTTGGAGAAACAGAACTGTGAAAGATGCATTGCAGTGGGACCCACGATGGGTAATTTTAGATAATTGGTTTTAAAGCATTTACAGCATGGTGTGGCTAAAGCTGAGAGGGCAAGAAATACTTATAGTTCACTGTAATTAGGAAATAATTAGCTTCTGGTTGTGAATTATAACATCTGCATTGTCTCACCCTTCACATGAGGCTGGAAATAGAATAAAAGTTTTTACAACACCTCTCAGTTACCCCATCTCTGGCTCAGAAAAGGGCTTAATCCAACCAACCAGAACTGATCCCAGGGACAGACCCCATGCCCGGCCGTGCATTTTGGGGCCATTTGGGTTCATCTTGAGTTCATTTTGGGGCCATTTTGGTTCATCTTGAGTTCATTTTGGGGCCATTTGGGTTCATCTTGGGTTCATTTTGGGGCCATTTTGGTTCATCTTGGGTGCAGCCCTGGCTGGGCTCTTGTGCTGCCCAAGGTGCATCCATGGAGGAGATCTTTGAATAAATCCCTGCTTTATTCTTTAGCTCTGCCCAGCCTCTGCTCCAGTTCAGCCTGCACAGGGCATCAGAAAGATTACTTAATCCAAATTTTACCAGGAAATCTGAAGTTTAAAACCAAAGGAAGGACAGGTCCCTCAGCACTGAACAAAACAAGAGGAATGGTGCAAAACGTGTCCAACTGGGAGGCTGAATTCCAGTTTCCTGAGGTGGGAAGAGCAGCCAGCTCCTCGTTTTTGAAGCTGCCTGTGGAGGAGTGTTTTTGGAGTGTTTTTGGTGGTCTTTGTTCAGTTCTCAGTGGTTTGGATCCCACCACACGTCTGGCTCCTTTCCAGGGGGAAGAAAATCCTTTAGCAATTAGGATGGAGATAACAGGATTTCCTTCTGTGGCTGGGTGGTCTCTTTTATAGCCCAGACTAAATTAAATCCAGGGATGAACAGGTATTTCTGAGGCTGCAGCTTGACAGCACTGAACTGAAAAATCAGCAGGATGTGTCCCAGAAGTTTTAGGAAAAGGGAAGCTTGGAAGTTTATAAATGTCTGGAAAGGGTTGGAAGGAAGAGGAGAGAGGAATATTGTGACTCTGGGGAAGATCCAGGGTGCATTTCCACAGCATTCCTGCCTGGCTTTATTCCCAACAGAAGTGAAAAGAGCACTGGAGACAGGCAGTGAAGCCCCAGCCCAGAATTTGGGATACAAAAAGGAGCTGGAGCTGCTGCAGAGAGCCCAGAGGAGGCTCCAGGATGAGCAGAGGGATGGAGCAGCTGTGCTGGGAGGAAAGGCTGGCACAGCTGGCATTGTTCACCTGCACAGGAGAAGCTTTGGGCTGAGCTCAGGGTGGCCTTGCAGGGCCTGAAGGAGCCCCAGGAAAGCTGGAGAGAGACAATTGCCAGGGGATGCAGGGACAGCACCCAGGGAATGGCTCCAGTGCCACAGGGCAGGGCTGGCAGAGTCATTCCTTTTCCTCCAGGGATTGCTGCTGGGTTTGCCCCCCTGGAAAAGCAAATTGGTGGAAGTCCCTCAGAATATTCAGTTTAAGGTGCAAAAACTGTTTGTGGGTTTTGCTGTGCTCTCCCAGAAAAATATCCTGCCTCATATATTCCTCCTGTAGATGTGCTGCATAAAAAGATACATTTGGGCATAAACACACCAACATCTGCCTCTCTATTGTCTGCACACAGACTTTTACTTGTCAGGCCAAAACAGTAACTGCAGCTGTGAGAAATGGATTTATAAAAATTTTCAAAAATATTTTTAAAAATATTTACCTCAACTGAGATAAGGTGTGCTGGCTTAGGAAGGCCATGGATATTGGAAATTGGGAATTGTTCCCTGGCAGGGTGGGCAGGGCTGGGATGGAATTCCATCCCTGCATCCCTGGCAGTGCCCAAGGCCAGGTTGGACACTGGGGACAGTGGGAGGTGTCCCTGCCATGGCAGGGGTGGCACTGGGTGGTTTTAAGCTCTTTTCCAACCCAAATCATTCCTTAATTCCATGAATTTTTGGAAAAGTGCTGCTTTAAGCCCCCTCAGCAGTGCCTGATTTCTCAGCAGGTTCCTGCAGACAGAACTTTCTCTTCTGCTTGGATCAAATCTGATGGGCAGAGAAGTAAGAACCAATATTTTATGTTTGTCTCCATCTCTTTCTGGTGAAATCCTGAAATCCTGAGACCATTTAAATCCATGGCAAAACTCTCCCTTCCTGGGGTGATCCCTGGCATCAGGAATGTGCTGTGGAGCTCAGGCTTGCTCTCCCTCCTCAGAGGGACAGGGAATGGCTGGAGTGACCTCTGCAGCCTGTTTTCCCTCAAATATTACAAAATATCCATAGAAATGCAGTGAGCTATTTTCCCTCAAATATTACAAAATATCCATAGAAATGCAGCGAGCTATTTTCCCTCAAATATTACAAAATATCCATAGAAATGCAGTGAGCTATTTTCTCTCAAATATTACAAAATATCCATAGAAATGCAGTGAGCTATTTTCCCTCAAATATTACAAAATATCCATAGAAATGCAGTGAGCTATTTTCCCTCAAATATTACAAAATATCCATAGAAATGCAGTGAGCTATTTTCCCTCAAATATTACAAAATATCCATAGAAATGCAGTGAGCTATTTTCCCTCAAATATTACAAAATATCCGTAGAAATGCAGTGAGCTATTTTCTCTCAAATATTACAAAATATCCATAGAAATGCAGTGAGCTGGGCTGGGATCCCCCTGTTTGAGCCCCAATTCTGGCATGGGATGCTCTGTGTGTGTCCATCCGTGTGTGGCTACTGCTACACGTGTCTCTGGAGCAGCCTTCTTGATCTTTTTTTACAACAACTTTTCCCCCTGCTCAGCCCAGGCCGAGTGCTGAACACAGATTTGATGTAAAAAACTCTGTGCTCACTCGTTTTACACATTTGTACTCCCTTCCCTGAATAATTTTTTTTTTTTTTTTCTTTTTTAACAGCCCTGTCGCTTCCATAAAATGGCTCAGATTAGAGGAGATCCTGGCTAAATTTAGCTTTTATGGGAGAAAGAATAAAGCAGAATTAACTGTTTCAAGAGCAAAACCCAAACCACATGAAGGCACGGAACTTGTTGGCGAGGAATCTGACAGCAGAGCTTGGTAGCAACCCCATCTCCTGGAAAACAGATGTTGGGGATTTTCACACCAAAACAGAAATGTAAAGGCTTTGCTGCCTGAAAAAACTGACAAACACTGGGTGGGCACCTCCAATTTCCAGGTTATCCATGAAAAATGGGGAGGAATTAAAGCCAAGGAGCGGCAAAGTGTTATTGACTGATTTTTTTTATTTTTTTTTCAAGCAAATCCCCAACCTAGAGATGTCTCTCCGCCTCCAGGCAGCTTTTAGTGCAGTCTGAATGGTTAATTATTGCCAGCAGTGCTGGAAAAGCTGCTCTGGAGCCACTTGATTCCCCTGGAAGCATCAGGCTGTGTTTGCAGCAGAGCTGGGCACAACTTTCTATAATTCTGCTCAAATAAACTTGTTACCCTTATTTTATACACCGATGCTGGGGCTGTTGAGGTGGAGAAAGTAGGAAAAAACCCAACAAAATCAACTCCCTTGGAGGTTTGGGCTCATTTCTCATCAGGAGGAGGGAAGTTCAGTGGCCTGATTTGCAGAGGGGACTCCAACACAGAGGTGAAAAATGGCAGTGCCTGGGCCAGGCCTGCAGATCGTGGCTTTTAGGGGGAGCAGCAGACTGGGAAAAGAAGGAATTGGAGCTGGAGCAGCATCCTTTGGCTCCTGGAGCAATATTTGTGCAGAGCCTGGGTGGGTGGTTCATTATAAATGGGTTTTTGTTGAGTTTTTGTCACCATGACAAGAGGGAACGGCCTGGAGTTGTGGCAGGGCAGGGGCAGGGTGGACACCAGCAGGAATTTTTTCATGGAAAAGGTGGGTAAACATTGGAATGGACTGCACAGGGAGGTAATCATCCCTGGAGATGCCCAAGGAAGGCCTGGATGTGTCCAAGAAAGGCCTGGACATATCCAAGGAAGGCCTGGATGTGTCCAAGGAAGGCCTGGACATGTCCAAGGAAGGCCTGGATGTGTCCAAGGAAGGCCTGGATGTGTCCAAGGAAGGCCTGGAGGTGTCCAAGGAAGGCCTGGAGGTGTCCAAGGAAGGCCTGGAGGTGTCCAGGGAAGGCCTGGATGTGTCCAAGGAAGGCCTGGATGTGTTCAAGGAAGGCCTGGACGTGTCCAAGGAAGGCCTGGATGAGTCCAAGGAAGGCCTGGATGTGTCCAAGGAAGGCCTGGATGTGTCCAAGGAAGGCCGGGATGTGTCCAAGGAAGGCCTGGACATATCCAAGGAAGGCCGGGATGTGTCCAAGGAAGGCCTGGATGTGTCCAAGGAAGGCCTGGAGGTGTCCAAGGAAGGCCTGGAGGTGTCCAAGGAAGGCCTGGAGGTGTCCAGGGAAGGCCTGGATGTGTTCAAGGAAGGCCTGGAGATGCCCAAGGAAGGCCTGGATGTGTTCAAGGAAGGCCTGGAGGTGTCCAAGGAAGGCCTGGATGTGTTCAAGGAAGGCCTGGACATGTCCAAGGAAGGCCTGGATGTGTCCAGGGAAGGCCCGGATGCATCCAAGGAAGGCCTGGAGGTGTCCAAGGAAGGCCTGGAGGTGTCCAAGGGAGGCCTGGAGGTGTCCAGGGAAGGCCTGGATGTGTCCAAGGAAGGCCTGGAGGTGTCCAAGGAAGGCCTGGAGGTGTCCAAGGAAGGCCTGGATGTGTCCAGGGAAGGCCCGGATGCATCCAAGGAAGGCCTGGACGTGTCCAAGGGAGGCCTGGAGATGCCCAAGGAAGGCCGGGATGTGTCCAAGGGAGGCCTGGATGTGTCCAGGGAAGGCCGGGATGTGTCCAAGGGAGGCCTGGATGTGTCCAGGGAAGGCCGGGATGTGTCCAAGGAAGGCCTGGAGATGCCCAAGGAAGGCCTGGATGTGTCCAAGGAAGGCCTGGAGGTGTCCAAGGGAGGCCTGGAGGTGTCCAAGGAAGGCCTGGATGTGGCACTCAGGGTGGCACAACTGGGACCTGATGACCTCGAAGATGTTTTCCAACCTCAGGGATTCTCTGATTCAAAATAATTCCACAATTTTGGACAGCTGGTCCCCAAACCACCACCAGCTCACTGAGACACTCCTGACCATGGCAAAGCCTTTTTTTGTCCCAGAATGAAACCCACCAGAACAAAGAGACAGGAATCGCCCTGGAAGCTTCTCCATGAATTTTCCAACTGGATGGAATCAGAAATTAGCACAGAATGAAACCCACCAGAATAAAGAGAGATGAACCCTCTTTCAGACTCTCCAAGATTTTTTCAAGTGGAATCCAAAATCAGCATAGAATTAAACCCACCAGAATAAAGAGACCAAACCCTCTTTTCACACTCTCCATGAATTTTCCAGTTGGATGGAATCAGAAATTTGTACAGAATGAAACCCACCAGAATAAAGAGACCAAGGCCTCTTTCACAGTCTCCATGAATTTTCCAACTGGATGGAATTAGAAATCACCACAGAATTAAACCCATCAGAATAAAGACCCAAATTCCTTGAAAGCTTGTCCATGAATTTTCCAAATGGATGGAATCAGAAATTAGCACAAAATAAAACCCACCAGAATAAAGAGATCAAATCCCCTGTCAGACTCTCCATGAACTTTCCAAGTGGAATCAGAAATCAGCACAGAATTAAACCCATCAGAATAAAGACACCAAACTCCTTGGAAGCTTCTCCATGTATTTTCCAACTGAATGGAATCAGAAATTATCACAGAATGAAACTCACCAGAATAAACAGAGATCAAATCCCCTGTCAGACTCTCCATGAATTTTCCAAGTAGAATCAGAAATCAGTACAGAATTAAACCCATCAGAATAAAGAGAAATCAGTACAGAATTAAACCCATCAGAATAAAGGAAATTAGCACAGAATTAAACCCATCAGAATAAAGAGAAATTAGTACAGAATTAAACCCATCAGAATAATGAAACCAAGGCTCCCCTGTCAGACTCTCCATGAATTTTCCAAGCAGATGGAATCAGAAATCAGCACAGAATTAAACCCATCAGAATAAAGAGAAATCAGTACAGAATTAAACCCATCAGAATAAAGAGAAATCAGTACAGAATTAAACCCATCAGAATAAAGGAAATTAGCACAGAATTAAACCCATCAGAATAAAGAGAAATTAGTACAGAATTAAACCCATCAGAATAATGAAACCAAGGCTCCCCTGTCAGACTCTCCATGAATTTTCCAAGCAGATGGAATCAGAAATCATCAGAATTAACCCCACCAGAATAAAAAGAGATCAAATCACCTGGAAGCTTCTCCATGAATTTTGCAAGTGGAATATGAAATCACCACAGAATGAAGATCACCAGAACAAGAAGGGATCAACCCCCCTATCAGACTTTCCATGAATTTTCTGACTGGAATCAGAAATCAGCACAGAATTAAACCCATCAGAATAAAGAGAAATCAGCACAGAATGAAACCCATCAGAATAAAAAGAAATCAGCACAGAATTAAACCCATCAGAATAAAAAGAAATCAGCACAGAATGAAACCCATCAGAATAAAGGGAAATTAGCACAGAATTAAACCCATCAGAATAATGAAACCAAGGCTCCCCTGCCAGACTCTCCTTGAATTTTCCAAGCAGATGGAATCAGAAATCAGCACAGAATTAACCTCATCACAATAAAGAGAGATGAACCCTCTTTCAAACTCTCTTAGATTTTTTCAAGTGGAATCCAAAATCAGCACAGAATGAAACCCACCAGAATAAAGAGACCAAGGCCTCTTTCACACTCTCCATGAATTTTCCAAGCAGATGGAATCAGAAATTTGTACAGAATGAAACCCACCAGAATAAAGAGACCAAGGCCTCTTTCACAGTCTCCATGAATTTTCCAACTGGATGGAATTAGAAATCACCACAGAATTAAACCCATCAGAATAAAGACCCAAATTCCTTGAAAGCTTCTCCATGAATTTTCCAACTGAATGGAATCAGAAATTATCACAGAATGAAACTCACCAGAATAAACAGAGATCAAATCCCCTGTCAGACTCTCCATGAATTTTCCAAGTAGAATCAGAAATCAGCACAGAATTAAACCCATCAGAATAAAGAGAAATTAGTACAGAATTAAACCCATCAGAAAATGAAACCAAGGCTCCCCTGCCAGACTCTCCATGAATTTTCCAAGCAGATGGAATCAGAAATCATCAGAATTAACCCCACCAGAATAAAAAGAGATCAAATCACCTGGAAGCTTCTCCATGAATTTTGCAAGTGGAATATGAAATCACCACAGAATGGAGATCACCAGAACAAGAAGGGATCAACCCCCCTATCAGACTTTCCATGAATTTTCTAACTGGAATCAGAAATCACCACAGAATTAAACCCATCAGAATAAAGAGAAATTAGCACAGAATTAAACCCATCAGAATAAAGAGAAATTAGCACAGAATTAAACCCATCAGAATAAAGAGAAATTAGCACAGAATTAAACTCATCAGAATAAAGAGAAATTAGCACAGAATTAAACCCATCAGAATAATGAAACCAAGGCTCCCCTGCCAGACTCTCCATGAATTTTCCAAGCAGATGGAATCAGAAATTAGCACAGAATTAAACCCATCAGAATAAAGAGAAATCAGCACAGAATTAAACCCATCAGAATAAAGGAAATTAGCACAGAATGAAACCCATGAGAATAAAGGAAATTAGCACAGAATTAAACTCATCAGAAAATGAAACCAAGGCTCCCCTGCCAGACTCTCCATGAATTTTCCAAGCAGATGGAATCAGAAATCAGCACAGAATTAAACCCATCAGAATAAAGGAAATTAGCACAGAATTAAACCCATCAGAATAAAGGAAATTAGCACAGAATTAAACCCATCAGAATAAAGGAAATTAGCACAGAATTAAACCCATCAGAATAAAGAGAAATTAGCACAGAATTAAACCCATCAGAAAATGAAACCAAGGCTCCCCTGCCAGACTCTCCGTGAATTTTCCAAGCAGATGGAATCAGAAATCATCAGAATTAACCCCACCAGAATAAAAAGAGATCAAATCACCTGGAAGCTTCTCCATGAATTTTGCAAGTGGAATATGAAATCACCACAGAATGAAGATCACCAGAACAAGAAGGGATCAACCCCCCTATCAGACTTTCCATGAATTTTCTAACTGGAATCAGAAATCAGCACAGAATTAAACCCATCAGAATAAAGAGAAATTAGCACAGAATTAAACCCATCAGAATAAAGAGAAATCAGCACAGAATCAAACTCATCAGAATAATGAAACCAAGGCTCCCCTGCCAGACTCTCCATGAATTTTCCAAGCAGATGGAATCAGAAATCAGCACAGAATTAAATCCACCAGAATAAAGAGAAATTAGCACAGAATTAAACCCATCAGAATAAAGAGAAATCAGCACAGAATGAAACCCATGAGAATAAAGACACCAAACTCCTTGGAAGCTTCTCCTTGGAAGCTTCTCCATGAATTTTCCAAGCAGATGGAATCAGAAATCAGCACAGAATTAAACCCATCAGAATAAAGAGAAATTAGCACAGAATTAAACCCATCAGAATAAAGGAAATTAGCACAGAATTAAACTCATCAGAAAATGAAACCAAGGCTCCCCTGCCAGACTCTCCATGAATTTTCCAAGCAGATGCAATCAGAAATCACCACGGATTTTCTGCAGCTCCCTCCAAACAAAGACATCACTGCCTGCCACACACTGAGCTGAACAGATGTCCCAGCCAGCCCCATCCCACCAAAACATCCCAAAAATCAAAATAAACCCCATCAGGCCCAGCCCAGCCTCCTCCCATGTGTGCTCACACCACTTTCACTGGGATTCCCTTTCCACATCTGCTTCCCTCCCTTCTCCCCCCTCCCTTCTCCCGATTTCCAACTGGAAAAACCCCAATAAATTGGATTTCAACCTTGCCCCTGCAGGAAAAACGGGAAAGCCGAAAGCAGAGAGAAGTTTTGAAGGGAAGATAAAAACCTTCCAGCGTCTTAAGGGACTTTTAAAAATGATTAAGAGGAATTTTTTAAAGGGATAGAAAGGGACAGAACAAAGGGAATGGTTTTAAACTGACCCTAAATGAGATTTTAGGAAGAAATCCTTTCCTCAGAGAGTGGGGAGGCCCCAGCACATTTTGTCAAGGACTCTTTATCCTTGAAAAAACCCATTTTTCTTGGATAGAATTTAGGTGGAGGATGAATTTAAGGTTGATTTATTCCCATGATCAGGGAGTTTTCACAGTGCTATCATACACATTCATATTTTAATACATTTATCTTTATATATATATACTTTATTTACTTTATATAAATAAATATATTTATTTACTTTATATATATTACTATATTCTAAAACTTTAAATTTGGAGTTTTCTACTTTATAATATTACACACTTCTATTCCAACTACACACTCATAATCTTAGTTCTATTATACAATTTTAAAATATTCTCTACAATCTCCAATTAAATATCATTTTTTAATCAATATCTTTTAGCTTAGTTCTATTATACAATTTTAAAAACCTTCTTTACAATCTCCAATTAAATATAATATTTCTTTTAAAAATGAATCCCTTTTAACACCAAAAAAAATCTCAAACTCCAGGAATCATCTCCATCATTTCAGCAGGCACTGAAGTGAGACTGGGCTCATTCAACCAAATTCCTAAAAAATAAAAATGAAATTCCTAAAAACCAAATTCCTAAATTTTGCCTCATTTTAAGTCAGGCTTGAGAAAGGCTGAGAATGGAGCTTACCAGAAACAGCAAAAGGAACCTCAGGTACAAAGGAAATTACCCCAAAAATCCCTGAGAACCCTGTGGAGGACAAACTTGGCCATTTTCCAATAAGTTTTCCTCATTTTATCATATTTTATAGTGTTGGAGAGCAGGAATTTACAAAATTAACCAAAAAAAATTAACAAAATTATCAAAAAAACTGCAAAATTTTTGGAAGGAAACATTTTCTAGCATAGGAAGAGAAGCAGAATTTTTTCTGTAGAACTGGAATTTTCTCAGAGCTGTTTCCACACTTGAAGATGATTTTGGAAAGCTCCATTCTCAGCCTTTCTCAAGCCTGACTTAAAATGAGGCAAAATTTAGGAATTTGGTTTTTAGGAATTTAATTTTTTTTAGGAATTTGGTTGAATGAGCCCAGTCTCACTTCAGTGCCTGCTGAAATGATGGAGATTATTCCTGGAGTTACTGAAAAACACCTGGAAAACTATGGAGTCATTTGGCACAGCCAGCATGGAAAAATCCTGTTAATTAATGTAATTTGGACAATACTCAAGGACATAATTAATGTAATTTGGACAATACTCATGGACTCCTCATCCTTGAAAAAAACCCAATTTTCTTGGATAAAATTGAAGTGGAAGATGAATTTAAGGTTGATTTATTCCCATGATCAGGGAGTTTTCACAGTGCTGTCATACACATTCATATTTTAATAATCACAATAATCTCTTTATCTGGACACCAGAAACAGCAAAAGGAACCTCAGGTACAAAGGAAATTACCCCAAAAATCCCTGAGAACCCTGTGGAGGACAAACTTGGCCCATTTTCCAAGAGGTTTTCCTCATTTTATCATATTTTTAGTGTTGGAGAGCAGGAATTTACAAAATTAACAAAAAAAATTTAACAAAATTATCAAAAAAACTGCAAAATTTTTGGAGGGAAATTTTCTAGCGTAGGAAGAGAAGCAGAATTTTTTCTGTAGAACTGGAATTTTCTCAGAGCTGTTTCCACACTTGAAGATGATTTTGGAAAGCTCCATTCTCAGCCTTTCTCAAGCCTGACTTAAAATGAGGCAAAATTTAGGAATTTGGTTTTTAGGAATTTAATTTTTTTGGGGAATTTGGCTCACTGGTTGAATAAGCCCAGTCTCATAATTTTCAGTTTATTTTAAAATCAAATTTATTATTAACTATTATTATTATTATTATTATTACTACTACTATTATTATTATTATTATTATTATTATTATTATTACTGACATTATTTTCTTTTTATATATTTTATTTTTATTTTATTTTCCCCCATTTCATTTGTGAAAACCATTCAAACCTCCTTCTTCCTCATGACTTGGGATTAATTATTTTTATTTCCACAGCTGACATGCCCCTACCTGTATCCTCTCCAACATCATTTTATAAAAATATTTTATTTATTCTCTTAAAGATGATCCATGCATTTCCCATTAAAATCTGGATATTTCCTTAAATATTTCCAAGCTTTTCATCTCCCAGCTTTTTAAAATCCCTGGTTCTAAATTTTTTGGTTGATCACATTAAAAGTGGAGAATTCTCTTAAATGTCAGCCCTGAATTCTAAATGTTTCCAAGCTTTTCATCTCCCAGCTTTTTAAAATCCCTGGTTCTAAATTTTTTGGTTGATCATAGTAAAAGTGGAGAATTCTCTTAAATGTCAGCCCTGAATTCTAAATATTTCCAAGCTTTTCATCTCCCGTATTTTTAAAATCCCTGGTTCTAAATTTTTTGGTTGATCACATTAAAAATGGAGAATTCTCTTAAATGTCAGCCTGCAAAACCCTCAGTGCTTTATCCCCAAAATTCTCTTTTTGAAGCTCACTTAACTCACCCCAAACAGGAATGGGATTAAAGTCCCAATTTTTGATTTTTAATGGGCTGGAGAGCTGCTGCTGCTTTTATTGTTGGATGTTTGCTTGCAGACAATGATTTTGGGGTGGGTTTAATTCCTGGAGATCAGGGATTGGATTTTAATGGAAAACATCTGCTGGAAGTTAAGCTTAGCAAGTTAAGCCTGGCTCTGTGTCTTACAAAACTCGGCTGAAACTTTTGATTTATGGCTGGGATTTTGAACCATGCAGTGGAATTGTCTCATCCAGTGTAGAGACATCAAAAAAAAGAGAGAAAAAAATAAAAGCTTTGGAGTCCCTACATCAAAGAAACTCAAATATTTCTATTTACAATTCTGACCAAGCCTTTGCTGCTTGATTACAGTTGGGAGGGTTTGTAAAATTTCCTTTAAAGGGTGGCAAAATGTGAATTAATGACCACAAGAACCACATTTCAGTCACTTCTCCACAATGGTTTTACCACACATGGAGCAATTTTGCCTTCATTTAGTTCACTTTCTGTTTTAGTGAAGAGAAACTCCTCAGTTCTGATGATTTAGGGTTTAATCAGAAAGTTGAATTTTAGGGCTTTGTAGGGAGTGGAGTTTGAACAATCAGGGCTGTTACTGCACAGAAAATGCCTGTTGGGAGGACACCAAGCAATACCAAATTTGCATAAAATTTGCATATTCGAAGAAGCAAAACTGAGCAAAATCTGGAGAAATTTGAAGCCAAGATTAATATAAGATGCACTTCCAGGAGTTCCAGCTTTTTAAAATTTATTCATTCATGGTGCAGAGCAATGAGGTCCCCCCTGAGCCTCCTTTTCTCCAGGCTGAGTCCCTTTTCCATCTCCCTCAGCTGCTCCTCAATGTTCTCCTCAATGCCCTCCTCAATATTCTCCTCAATGCTCTCCTCATGTTCTCCTCAATGTTCTTTTCATGTTCCCCTCATGCTCTCCTCAATTTTCTCCTCAATATTCTCCTCATGTTTTGCCCCAATGTTCTCCTCATGTTCTCCTCAATATTCTCCTCATGTTTCTCCCCAATGTTCTCATCATGTTTCTCCCCAATGTTCTCCTCAGTGTTCTCCTCAACGTTTTCCTTAACGCTCTCCTCAATGTTCTTTTCATGTTCTCCTCATGTTCTCCTCCAAATTCTCCTCATGTTCTCCTCAATGTTCTCCTCATGTTCTCCTCAATGTTCTCCTCATGTTCTCCTCAATATTCTCCTCATGTTCCCCTCATCATGTTCTCCTCAATGTTCTCCTCAATATTCTCCTCATGCTCTCCTCTATATTCTCCTCATGTTCCCCTCATGTTCTCCTCAATAGTCTCCTCATGTTCTCCTCAATATTCTCCTCATGTTTCTCCCCAATGTTCTCCTCAGTGCTCTTCTCATGTTCTCCTCAATGTTCTCCTCAATGTTCTCCTCAATGCTCTCCTCATGTTCTCCTCAGTGCTCTCCTCATGTTCTCCTCAGTGTTCTCCTCAATGTTCTCCTCAATGCTCTCCTCATGTTCTCCTCAGTGCTCTCCTCATGTTCCCCAGACCCTTCACCACAGTGGTGGTGACCTTCAGAGATCCATCCTGATCACAACAAAATCCCAGTGAAGATTCCCCCTGCCCTGTAGCAAACACTCAGGGGATACAACTTTGAGATGCATTTTGAGACTTCCCTTTTCCCCTCCTTTCCTTCTCCTTCTCCTTCCCCTTCTCCTTCTCCTTCCCCTTCTCCTTCTCCTTCTCCTTCTCCTTCTCCTTCTCCTTCCTTTCCTTGTGATGGGACACACAAGAATGACAATGAAAACAGGAATAGAAGCAGCTTTGGGTTTAAAACAGTTTTGCCCTCAGGATCATTTAAACGAGCTGGAAATGGATCCCAGCTGGCCCTGGAGCTGAGCACAGTGTCACCACCTCTCCCTTCATCCCTGGTTACAAAATTCACCATTAAAACTGACAAATCTCTCTTTTTCTTGATGGAATTCATCTCCTGTACGAGCATTTTAGGGTTTGGAGCCCTTTGCTGGCACTTTCTGAGGGGGAATTGATGCCTTGAGAACCTGACCCAGAGCAGAGGCTGGGCAGAGCTAAAGAATAAAGCAGGGATTTATGAAAATCATCTCCTCCATGGACCCACCTTGGGCAGCACCAGAGCCCAGCCAGGGCTGCACCCAAGATGACCCAAAATGGCCCCAAAATGCACGGCCGGGCACGGGCTCTGTCCCTGGGATCAGTTCTGCTCCATTTGCATCTTGCAGTTCATTGTCCCATCCCAGCTTTAGCCCAGGCAGTCCCACCCTGCTTGTTTTTCTCTCTGCAGCCCACGGGGTTTGTGCTCCTGGGCTGAGATTGGGATCATTTGTCCTTGGTCACCTGTCACCATCATATTTTCTGACAAACCCCTTTGCCCAGGATTTTTCTCCTGGGAAGCTGAGAAGCCTCATGGAAAAGGAAATCAATATTATCTCATTTGCTTCTCCTTTGTTTTGCTGCCTTGGAATGTGGTTGGAGATTGTTTGTCCAACACGTGAATTGTTTTTACTTATTGGCCAATGACAGCCAAGCTGTGTCAGACTCTGGAAGGAGTCACAAGTTTTTCATTATTATCTTTTGGCCTTCTGTCTGTATCCTCTCACTATTCTTTAGTATAGTTTAGTACACCATTCTTCAATATAATATAGTATCATAAAATAATTAATAGCCTCTGAGAACATGGAGTCAGATTCACCATCCCTCCCAACAATGGGGAACCCAGAAAATACCACAGTCCCCAGCTGGAGCAGGAATTGTTTTGTCTCCCTGCTCTGTGCACAGAGCTCACCATCCCAAAATATGAACCCAGACCCACACAGTAAAGCAGCACAGAATGTGAAAAATAGAAAATCCAAAACCTGAGGCATCAGAACTTCCCCACTGACCCATCTTTAACTCCAACAAACTCCCATCTTTAACTCCCATCTTTAATTTCAACAAAGCTCGTTGGCCACCTCGAAATAACTCAACATGACTTAAATGCAGGGTGGGTGGAAAACATCAGGATGTGCTGCATATTCAGGGATTAAAACCATCTGATGAAAAGGTCATTCCCATCCAGCTGAAATCCCTGAAGCACCTCTGGGTGCACTGATGGAGAAGTGTTAATGACCATGCAAAGCTGTGGTCAGGGCTGACCACCAGCCCTCAGCCCTGTCTGCAAAATTATCGACAGCTTGATTGCTTCTTCTTGTCGTGGTTAGCAAATGAAAAGCCTTTCCCTAATCAAGTAATTGCATTAAGCAACTGCTGGGAACGTTTGGCTGCTCTTGTTTCAGGGCCTCCAGGTCGAGTGGGTTTTAGATTTGTCACCTGTCAGGAGCTGTTTCGGTCACATTTCTTTTTGGAGTACAAGGATGGTGCTGCTGCTTCTGCCCTCATGAGTGAAAGTTGGGGTTTGAGTCACTTGGGAAATGCAGGGCAGGGCAAAGTCTGGGAAATGCTGGGAGAATCTGAGAGGAAGGCAAGGGAAGGGAGTTCTGGGGAGAATGGAACAGTAAACCCAGGAATCCAGGAGAAAGAGAGTTCTGGGGAGAATTAAACCCTAACCAGTGAATCTGGAGTAATAATAAATAATAATAATAATAATAAAAGTATTATGAAAACAACACTAACAACACCAAGTGGTTGTAACTGAAGCCGTGCAATTCCTGGGAGATTTTGGACAGTGAGGAAATTCCTTTTCCCTTTCCCCTTCCCCTTTTTCTTCTCCTTTTCTTCCCTCTTTTCCTTTCTCTTTTTTCTTTCCTCCTTTCCTTCCTTTCCTTTCCTTTCCTTTCCTTTCCTTTCCTTTCCTTTCCTTTCCTTTCCTTTCCTTTCCTTTCCTTTCCTTTCCTTTCCTTTCCCTTTCCCTTTCCCTTTCCCTTTCCCTTTCCCTTTCCCCTTCTCCTTTCCTCTTTTCTTTTTCCTTTTCCTTTTTTCTTTTTCTTCCTTTCCCTGTGATGGGACATGCAGGAATGACAATAAAAATAAGAATAGAAACAGCTTTGGGTTTAAAAGAGGCTTCAACAAAGACAGGGAATGACCAGGACAGGAAAACCCCATCCATGTCCAGAGCTGGATCCACACAGCTGCCACAGCAGGACAATGACAACATTTAAACTCAATATTTAAACCTACAAAAATCCACAAAAAGCCCCAGGGGCTGAGCCTTGTCCTGCCTGCCAAAAATCCAAACAACCCTGCTGAGAATCCCTGCTCGTGTTCTCACCTCGCTCTAAGAGTTTGTTTAATCTTCTCCACACAAAAAAAACATTAAAAAAATATTTTGCTGACAACTCAAAATGACTCTGAGTTCCTTTTATTATCATTTTTCTCTCTTATTTC
This sequence comes from Geothlypis trichas, assembly GCA_009764595.1. NCBI lineage: Eukaryota > Metazoa > Chordata > Aves > Passeriformes > Parulidae > Geothlypis > Geothlypis trichas. Next base: position 115,621,214 of record CM019902.1, on the reverse strand, counting down.
ACAACTGCAAAGCTGAACATTGTTCCTGAGTTCATTTTTCAGTGTTTGGAGGGTGTCTGGCAGCTCTTTCAGTTCATTTTTCTGCTCTTGTGTTCCTTGCCCTGATGTTTTCTCCTATGAAATTGCCCAGCTGCTGGAATGTCCCTTCTCCAGCCCCAAATGCAGAATTAAGTATTTAAAGCTGAACTTGGAATGCCTGGGGAAAATGGAACTGCTAAAAATATCCCCTCCCAATACATTTGATTTAGGATGGCTTTTCTACAGAATTTTCCTTTTATCTGAGGGTTTTTTTGATTTTTTTTCTTTTTTAGCAGCTGAATTTCAGTTCTGAGCAAAGAATTATTTAGGAATTCCTAATCAACCAGCCAGTTTTGCTCACATGGATTCCAGTTGGGCAACTCTTCCCATAAATACACCAAAAATGCAGTTTTGAGAGCAGGAACGGCTACACCCCCAAAATCTCTCCTGGAAAATGGGAAAAATTGGGATTTCCTGTGTTTGTGGTCATTATTTGAGGAGAAACCGACTTTGGTTCTTCCCCAAACATCAAATCTGTTTCCTGCCTTGAAGAGAATTCCCAAATTTCTGGAGAGGAGACGTGGAGGAAAGGCAAGAGGGGATTTTTGTAGGAAAACTGATAATTCCCATAGCTCTGGACATTTTTAAACTGCATCATCTGCTCTGGGGAAATTGGAATTTTGGGATGGAATTTAGGCAGGATCACAGGGCCCTCAAGGGTGATCCTGAATTATTTAGGAATTCCTAATCAACCAGCCAGTTTTGCTCACATGGATTCCAGTTGGGCAACTCCTCCCATAAATACACCAAAAATGCAGTTTTGAGAGCAGGAACGGCTACATCCCTGAAATCTCCTGGAAAATGGGAAAAATTGGGATTTCCTGTGTTTGTGGTCATTATTTGAGGAGAAACCGACTTTGGTTCTTCCCCAAACATCAAATCTGTTTCCTGCCTTGAAGAGAATTCCCAAATTTCTGGAGGGGAGATGTGGAGGAAAGGCAAGAGGGGATTTTTGTAGGAAAATTGATCATTCCCATAGCTCTGGACATTTTTAAACTGCATCATCTGCTGTTGGGAAATTGGAATTTTGGGATGGAATTTAGGCAGGATCACGGAGCCATCAAGGGTGATCCTGAATTATTTAGGAATTCCTAATCAACCAGCCAGTTTTGCTCACATGGATTCCAGTTGGGCAACTCCTCCCATAAATACACCAAAAATGCAGTTTTGAGAGCAGGAACGGCTACACCCCCAAAATCTCTCCTGGAAAATGGGAAAAATTGGGATTTCCTGTGCTTGTGGTCTTTATTTGAGGATAAACCTACTTTGGTTCTTCCCCAAACATCAAATCTGTTTCCTGCCTTGAAGAGAATTCCCAAATTTCTGGAGGGGAGATGTGGAGGAAAGGCAAGAGGGGATTTTTGTAGGAAAATTGATCGTTCCCATAGCTCTGGACATTTTTAAACTGCATCATCTGCTCTGGGGAAATTGGAATTTTGGGATGGAATTTAGGCAAGATCACGGAGCCATCAAGGGTGATCCTGAATTATTTAGGAATTCCTAATTAACCAGCCAATTTTGCTTATATGGATTCCAGTTGGGCAACTCCTCCCATAAATACACCAAAAATGCAGTTTTGAGAGCAGGAACAGTTACATCCCCAAAATCTCTCCTGGAAAATGGGAAAAATTGGGATTTCCTGTGTTTAGGAATTCCTAATCAACCAGCCAGTTTTGCTTATATGGATTCCAGTTGGGCAACTCTTAAATACACGAAAAATACACCAAAATTACCCATAAATACACCAAAAATGCAGTTTTGAGAGCAGGAACAGTTACATCCCCAAAATCTCTCCTGGAAAATGGGAAAAATTGGGATTTCCTGTGTTTGTGGTCATTATTTGAGGAGAAACCGACTTTGGTTCTTCCCCAAACATCAAATCTGTTTCCTGCCTTGAAGAGAATTCCCAAATTTCTGGAGGGGAGACGTGGAGGAAAGGCAAGAGGGGATTTTTGTAGGAAAATTGATCGTTCCCATAGCTCTGGACATTTTTAAACTGCATCATCTGCTCTGGGGAAATTGGAATTTTGGGATGGAATTTAGGCAGGATCACGGAGCCATCAAGGGTGATCCTGAATATGAATGTTCCTGAGTATTCCTAGAAGAAAACCAAAGTGCTCCCAAAAAATTCCCTCAGATGAGGGAGTTGAACCTTTTTATATTCCACAGACATTTGGTTTGCAAGGAAACTCCAATAATTTGTTTATTCCTGGGAGTCCAAACCTCTGATGTTGTTAAAAATAGCATGAAAGGCATTCCTGGAGGACAAAAAAAAAAACCCTTTAAATTCCTGGATGATTTTAATTTGGAAGGAGGTGCTGATTGTGGGGAATGTTTACCCTGCATTCCAGGTTTTGGAAAAGATGAGGAAAATATTCCAGGAGAGCAAGGGAAGCACAGCAGGATGACAGACAGGATTTGGGGAGGGAAAAATAAATGAAATTCCATCAATCCAGCCTCACTGCTACCAGCTGATTGCAGCTCCTTCCTGGGGCAGGAGGAGAGAAAATGAAGATGAAAAGAGGAAATTTCGGGAAAGGAAATGAAAAGAGCTTTATTAGGAGGCTTCTTCTCCTGCCTGACCCAATTATCAGATTTTGCATTTAAGTTTAAGACAGCAGATCAAACAAGCAGAGCCACTTTGTACTCGTGCCAGGAGCCCAGATGAGATCTCTCAGGGACTCTCCTGCATGCCAGGAATAAGAAATTCTGCCTCTCCCCAAGTTGTTTTATTTTTATTTTTGGTCTACATATGGTGCAAAGTGCAAAAAATAGCCCAATTCAGGCCAGGATTGATGGCACTTTATCAGCTGGCCTGGGAGGGGGCAGCAGGAGGAAGAGGAAAATCTAATTATAAGTTTCCCCAAATAAGCTAAAAAGAATTGCAGGCAAGTCCAAAGGTTGGTAGCAAAAGGAATGAGTGGGTTGGGATGCTCAGCTCCAAATTTGCTGGGGATATTTGGGGTTTTTTTTTTGGTCAGGGATAGAAATTCACCTCAAATATCTCCAAGGTGGGACAGAGAAGATCCTGAGACACCTTCTAAACCCCCAGGTTGGGAGTGTTTAAATCTGAATTTAGAGAACAAAGTGGGATGAACACTTAGAAAGGAAAAATGATTCGATCAAAGTCGATAGAAAGGAAAAAAACCAAGAAATTCTGCAAATGGAGTGGCCCCAACCAAATGGACTGAGATGAAATGAGGTGCAGTGAAAAGGACTGAAACTTGCCCAAATTATTCCTGTTGAAATCCCAAAATCAGGCAAGAAAGAAGAATCTCTGCAAGAGAAGCATTCCAGCTCAGAGTGTACAAACACTCTGAAAGGAGAAATGATTAAATCAAACTCAATAGAAAGGAAAAAAACCCAAGAAATTCTGCAAATGGAGTTACCCCAACCAAACGGACTGAGATGAAATGAGGTGCAGTGAAAAGGGCTGAAACTTGCCCAAATGATTCCTGCTGAAATCCCAAAATCAGGCAAAAAAGAAGAATCTCTGGGTCGCAGCATTCCAGCTCAGAGTGTACAGACACTCTGAAAGGAGAAATGATTGAATCAAACTCAATAGAAAGGAAAAAACCCAAGAAATTCTGCAAAAGGAGTGACCCCAACCAAATGGACTGAGATGAAACGAGGTGCAAAGGGCTGAAACTTGCCCAAATGATTCCTGCTGAAATCCCAAAATCAGGCAAAAAAGAAGAATCTCTGCAAGAGAAGCATTCCAGCTCAGAGTGTACAGACACTCTGAAAGAAAAAATGATTGAATCAAACTCAATAGAAAGGAAAAAACCCAAGAAATTCTGCAAATGGAGTGACCCCAACCAAATGGACTGAGATGAAATGAGGTGCAGTGAAAAGGGCTGAAACTTGCCCAAATGATTCCTGTTGAAATCCCAAAATCAGGCAAAAAAGAAGAATCTCTGAGTCGCAGCATTCCAGCTCAGAGTGTACAAACACTGAAAAGAGAAATGATTAAATCAAACTCAATAGAAAGGAAAAAAACCCAATAAATTCTGCAAATGGAGTGACCCCAACCAAATGGACTGAGATGAAATGAGGTGCAAAGGGCTGAAACTTGCCCAAATGATTCCTGCTGAAATCCCAAAATCAGGCAAAAAGAAGAATCTCTGCAAGAGAAGCATTCCAGCTCAGAGTGTACAAACACTCTGAAAGGAGAAATTATTAAATCAAACTCAATAGAAAGGAAAAAAACCCAAGAAATTCTGCAAATGGAGTGGCCCCAACCAAATGGACTGAGATGAAACGAGGTGCAAAGGGCTGAAACTTGCTCAAATTATTCCTGCTGAAATCCCAAAATCAGGCAAAAAGAAGAATCTCTGGGTCGCAGCATTCCAGCTCAGAGTGTACAGACACTCTGAAAGAAGAAATGATTGAATCAAAGTCAATAGAAAGGAAAAAACCCAAGAAATTCTGCAAATGGAGTGGCCCCAACCAAATGGACTGAGATGAAATGAGGTGCAAAGGGCTGAAACTTGCCCAAATGATTTCTGCTGAAATCCCAAAATCAGGCAAAAAGAAGAATCTCTGCAAGAGAAGCACTGCAGCTCAGAGTGTACAAAAACTCTGAAAGGAGAAATGATTAAATCAAACTCAATAGAAAGGAAAAAACCCCAAGAAATTCTGCAAAAGGAGTGGCCCCAACCAAATGGACTGAGATGAAACGAGGTGAAAAGGACTGAAACTTGCTCAAATTATTCCTGTTGAAATCCCAAAATCAGGCAAAAAAGAAAAATCTCTGGGTCGCAGCATTCCAGCTCAGAGTGTACAAACACTCTGAAAGGAGAAATGATTAAATCAAACTCAATAGAAAGGAAAAAAACCCAAGAAATTCTGCAAAAGGAGTGGCCCCAACCAAATGGACTGAGATGAAACGAGGTGCAGTGAAAAGGGCTGAAACTTGCCCAAATTATTCCTGCTGAAATCCCAAAATCAGGCAAGAAAGAAGAATCTCTGCAAGGGATTCTCTCCCTCTGGGTTGCAGCTTTCCAGCTCGGGATGGGTTTAGGGCTGAGGTGGGATTTGGGATGGAATGGGACACGAGATGTCATTAAAGGGTTTTCCCTCTTTCCCTTTTTTTTGGGCAGCCCTGGGAGCACTGGAACCCCCTGCACCTTTGCACAGGGGTGGAGAACTCGTTTGTGGGCCACGATGCCATAAAGAGAAATCGTTTTGCTTTCACTTGTGCAAATAAAAGCAAAGAACAACAAAGATCTGGGAGTTAACAGGGCCTGGAGCTCACCCCTTTAAACAAAACCAGAGACAAACTTTTCTGGCAGGGTTTAAACTCAGCTTTTCCCCAGAAGAGCTCCTCCCTCACCTCCTGCACGAGATGCTCTGGGTTTTCATACCTGCACTCATTTGGTTCATTTATTCCTGAAATATTTTAGGTTTTTGATGCATTTCATTCCCACCTGTGCTCCTGAGTGCTGTTCCAGCCTTGTTTTCAGGAGACAACAGCAATCCTGCATTTATTATCCACTTCTAATGGACTTTATTATTATTATCCACCACATTCCTCAGGAGGAAACATCCAGCCCAGACTTGGCTGCCTCGCTCCTAAACTTGTTCCACAGGGAGATTTTTGGGAAAGCAGGCCAGGACTTTTTATCCTCCTGTTTTCCTACCTATTTTCACTGCAGCTTAAATCTATTTTTGCTTCTCTCTGTCATCGTTCAGCAGCAAACAGAACCAGACCCTGCCTGCTTTTAGAATTTCCCTTTACACAAATATTTAGGGACGACCATCCTGCTTCATCCAGATGTGAGGTGGCCACTTGTGATCCAGATGTTTTTGAATCCCATTTGCTCCTCCTCCTGGGGACCAGAAAAGCCTCAAAATGTGCAGAAAAAAATATGGAAGAGAGAGGTTCATAAAATCATAAATACAGGGATGAAAGTGAGGAATATTTTGAGTGAATATTTTGAGGAATATACTGAGTGGATATTATTCACTCAAGAGTAAAACAAAACTGTCAGGCAATTTTTTTGAAATGACTTTTTCACACAGATTTTAATTAAATCCTGGAAGTTTTGCCATAGGAGGCTGAGGAGGCCAAATTGAAAATGAATCCAAGGAAGTTTAGACATGTTCACAAGGAACGTGTGGGATGAAGCCATGGAAGGACAGCTCAGGTGCTGCCTTTGATGATTTAGAAACAATTCCCAATCCCAAAAATCCCTATTCCAAGTCCACATTCTCCTGACCATCACACAAGACACGAGATTCCTTGGTGTCACAGGATTATTTTTACAAGGAAAGGACAAACCAGACGTGATGTAGAGGACAGAACAACCTCTCATGCAGCAGCAAAGCTCTACAGAACATTCCTGCTCTCCAGCTCAGAGGCTGAGCTTGGCCAGGGAGGGAAAACCTTGGTTTTCCTTTCAGGAATCCCCAATTCTGCCTTTTCCATGGACTCTTTAGATTTTTCCTTGCTGGAACAAAGATCATGAGGTGGCTGCTGGGAAAAGTCCCCCTGAGCTGAAGGAGTGGGGAGAAGTTTGTTCTCCCAGGGATCCAAAACTGGAAAAATCTGAAATTCCTGGAGCTGATTTTCCCCTTCCCACCTGGCAGCAGTGCTGGGGGAAGCTGAGCCCAACAAATCCATCCCCTAAACCCAACTGCAAAGTCCTGGAGCTGCTGTTTCCACAAGATTCCCTGGAATGGCCTGGAAAGCTCCACTGATGCCATGAGCCCACCCCACAGGGCTGTCAGGATGAGTGGCTGATAATTAATTTTATTCTTTGCAAGTCAAGCTGAATTAGAAACCTTTGCTCTTAATCCAGCCCCAACCTGCTCCATTTTCTTTCCACCTCATCCATAACAGCATCAACACTGAAATGGGGCTGGGAAGGGAATAATTTTTCTTGGGAATGTTTTGGCTCAGCCATGACAGCTCCTTGTGTTGCAGAGTTTTGTGTTTCTTGCTTAAACCCTGCTCATTGTTTGCTCTCTTTCTTTTTTTTTCTCTTTTTTTTTCCCCTAAGCCACGTTGGAATAAGGAAACACAAATATATAAAAAGCAGCTGTTGAAATGTAATTAAAGAACAGACGGGGCCTGGTGCCAGGCCTGCTGAGGGAAGGGAGAGCCTGAACCCTGCTCTGGGCACATCCCAGAGCCAGGAGCAGCTACTGAGAAATTCCTGATCTCAGACAGGGAGCAGGGAAAGGAGAATCCAGGGAGACAGCAGGGAAAGGAGAATCCAGAGGGGAACAGGGAAATGAGAATCCAGAGGGGGAAATGGGAAAAGAGAATCCAGAGGGAGCAGGGAAAGGAGAATCCAGAGAAGGGAAAGGAGAATCCAGAGGGAGAAGGGAAAGGAGAATCCAGGGAGAGAGCAGGGAAAGGAGAATCCAGGGAGAGAACAGGGAAAGGAGAATCCAGAGGGGAACAGGGAAAGGAGAATCCAGAGGGAAAGCGGGGAAAGGAGAATCCAAAGGGGGAACAGAGAAAGGAGAATCCAGAGGGGGAGCAGGGAAATGAGAATCCAGAGAAGGGAAAGGAGAATCCAGAGGGGGAACAGGGAAAGGAGAATCCAGAGGGGGAGCAGGGAAAGGAGAATCCAGAGGGGAGCAGGGAAAGGAGAATCCAGAGGGGGAGCAGGGAAAGGAGAATCCAGAGGGAGCAGGGAAAGGAGAATCCAGGGAGAGAGCAGAGAAAGGAGAATCCAGACAAGGGAAAGGAGAATCCAGAGGGGAACAGGGAAAGGAGAATCCAGAGGGGGAATGGGGAAAGGAGAATCCATAGGGGGAATGGGGAAAGGAGAATCCAGAGGGGGAACAGGGAAAGGAGAATCCAGAGGGGGAACAGGGAAAGGAGAATCCAGAGGGAACAGGGAAAGGAGAATCCAGAAGAGAGAACAGGGAAAGGAGAATCCAGGGAGAGAACAGGGAAAGGAGAATCCAGGGAGAGAGCAGGGAAAGGAGAATCCAGAGGGGAGCAGGGAAAGGAGAATCCAGAGGGGAGCAGGGAAAGGAGAATCCAGAGGGGGGAATGGGGAAAGGAGAATCCAGAGGGGGAATGGGGAAAGGAGAATCCAGAGGGGGAACAGGGAAAGGAGAATCCAGAGGGGGAGCAGAGAAAGGAGAATCCAGAGGGAAGAAGGGAAAGGAGAATCCAGAAGAGAGAACAGGGAAAGGAGAATCCAGGGAGAGAACAGGGAAAGGAGAATCCAGGGAGAGAGCAGGGAAAGGAGAATCCAGAGGGGAGCAGGGAAAGGAGAATCCAGAGGGGAGCAGGGAAAGGAGAATCCAGAGGGGAGCAGGGAAAGGAGAATCCAGGGAAAGAGCAGAGAAAGGAGAATCCAGAGAAGGGAAAGGAGAATCCAGAGAAGGGAAAAGGAGAATCCAGAGGGGGAACAAGGAAATGAGAATTCAGAGGGAGAAGGGAAAGGAGAATCCAGGGAAAGAGCAGGGAAAGGAGAATCCAGACAAGGGAAAGGAGAATCCAGAGGGAGCAGGGAAAGGAGAATCCAGAGGGGAGCAGGGAAAGGAGAATCCAGGGAA
>CM019902.1:115553171-115612113 GCA_009764595.1 Geothlypis trichas | reverse complement strand
ACTTCAAATCAAGATAAACCCACTTCAAATGGAGATAAACCCACTTGAAATCACGATAAACCCACTTCAAATCACGATAAACCCACTTCAAATCAAGATAAACTCAGTTCCAATCAAGTTAAACCCGCTCCTAACCCCGCTGGGGCCTGCCTGGAGGGATCCCTGAGATCCCTGAAGGAACAAACTGACCCAAGGTGGCTCCAGCCCCACTCAGAGGCCACAAAACCCAAATTATTCCATAACAGAGGTGCTGCCCTCCCTCCCTCTGCTGCAGCCAGGGCTGGAAGCAGCAGGAAAAGCAGGAATTCTGCAGGAATTAGGAGAGTTCCTCTCTTTCTGAGGCCTTGGAGCTGCTGGTTGTTTGTGCCAGAGACTCAGGCCTTAAATTCAATTTCTTCCGGCCCAGCTGTGCTGGGAGGGGGAGCAGGAGGCAGGAAACTCAGCTTTTATACAGGATTTATTTAGTCCAGACTTCATCCACCCTCTGGACACGGCTTGGAGAGGCAGGTGAGGACATTGGGACACAATTCCTGCACTGGCCAGAGCCACCAGGAGCTTGGGGACACTGCTGGCCTGGCATCAACCTCTGGAGGATCCAAAATTCCCTCTGGGAATTCCTATCCAGGTGCAATTCCCTCCTGAGCACGGCAGGACACCAAACTGGGATTGTGGGATCTGTTAAACCCAACAGCCAAATGAAAGGAGTTAAATTAAATTAAATTAAGTTAAATTAAACTCAGGCTGGGGAAGGGATGGGAGAGGGAGAAGATCCTGCAGGTCACCATCCACATTTCCTGGATTCTCCATCCCTGGAAATGTCCCAGGACAGGTGGGACAGGACAAAAAAATCAACCTGGGATAGGGGAAGGAGCAAATAAATCCTGGAATTCCAGGGGTGGAACAAAACCATCTTTAATGTCCCTTCCAACCCCAAGCACTCCACAATTCCATGTTCTGAGCCCTGGAGCCAGCTGGAATCCTCAGCTGGGCTGGAACTGGAATGGAGCAGAGCCCAGGCCCTGCTGCAGCAGCAGGAGCTGACACCCTCAGCTGCCTCTGATTTAATTGGATTTTCTCTCCTGATTGCCTGGATGCTCCTAACGAGGCCCACATGGGATGGGGAGGATCCACTCTGGATGTTGTGCAGTGGCAGAGCGTTAAATTTTGGATATTCCCAGCACGAGGCTGAGAAATATCCAGGGAATAAAGCAGAATAAACCAGAAGGAAATGGGTGCTTTGACACCCCTGATGAATCTTTCCTTACCAATATTGTGTTTGTGTGACAAAATGAAGCTGCCAGCGACCACTGAATCCCAGATTTTGGGTGGAAAAAGCAGTGGAGGAGCCTTTGGGGCAAAATTCATAGAAAGGAGGGGGGGAAAATGCAGGAAGAGGAGGAAAAATTTCCAGGCACAGCTTTGTAGCAGCAGAGTTTATTTGCTCTGCTACCTGAGCACAAGCCAGCTCTGTGTGTCCCAGCCCATGGGATGAGGAGGATCCAGGATCCACTCTGGATGTTGTGCAGTGGCAGAGTGTTAAATTTTGGATATTCCCAGCACAAGGCTGAGAAATATCCAGGGAATAAAGCAGAATAAATCAGTCTGGGTTAGCCAGGAAGGAAATGGGTGCTTTGACACCACTGATGAATGTTTCCTTACCAATATTGTGTTTGTGTGACAAAATGATGCTGCCAGTGACCACTGAATCCCAGATTTTGGGTGGAAAAAGCAGTGGAGGAGCCTCTGGGGCAAAATTCATAGAAAGGAGGGGGAAAAATGCAGGAAGAGGAGGAAAAAAACCAAAGAGAGGAAAAATTTCCAGGCACAGCTTTGTAGCAGCAGAGTTTATTTGCTCTGCTACCTGAGCACAAGCCAGCTCTGTGTGTCCCAGCCCAAGGGATGAGGAGGATCCAGGATCCACTCTGGATGTTGTGCAGTGGCAGAACGTTAAATTTTGGATATTCCCAGCACAAGGCTGAGAAATATCCAGGGAATAAAGCAGAATAAACCAGAAGGAAATGGGTGCTTTGACACCACTGATGAATCTTTCCTTACCAATATTGTGTTTGTGTGACAAAATGATGCTGCCAGTGAGCACTGAATCCCAGATTTTGGGTGGAAAAAGCAGTGGAGGAGCCTTTGGGGCAACATTCATAGAAAGGAGAGGGGAAAAATGCAGGAAGAGGAGGAAAAAACCCAAAGAGAGGAAAAATTTCCAGCAGCAGAGTTTATTTGCTGTGCTACCTGAGCACAAGCCAGCTCTGTGTGTCCCAGCCCATGGAAAGATTCCTGCAGGGATCCAAGCAGGAAAAGCAGAGCCAGCTTATCACAGCCCCCATCTGGGAAATGGGAAAACCAGGAATGACCCAAACCTTTGGATGGGCTCGTGGATTTCTCTTCCTTGTGTCACACAAAGAAGGAGATTCCTGAGCTGCTGAAACCCCCAGATTTGTGTCCTGTTGGTTTTGTCATGTTTTTCCTGTCCAGGGATGGGAAAAATGGGATTTTTCTGCTGGGAGAAGCAGGAAAAATGTGGAGATGCTCTCCAGGTGTGGGGACAGAGTCAGGGACACTCCATGGGAAATCCAATCCGACTGGATGAGTGGATTTAGGAGGGATGGGATTTATCCTGAAGGATGAACCAACAGCAGCCAAGCCAGGCTTAAAGGCAGAACTCCCACAAAACTCCCCTGGGTGCTCCACTACAGCAAAGTGACCCTGCCTGCTCCTCCTGGCCTTCCCAAGGCTTGGAATTCCATCCTGCCAGCCTGGCAGGGTGTGGTTAGTCCAGGAATTCCATCCCTGGCAGGGTTTGGTTAGTCCAGGAATTCCATCCCTGGCAGGGTTTGTTAATCCAGGAATTCCATCCCTGGCAGGATTTGTTAATCCAGGAATTCCATCCATGGCAGGGTTTGTTAATCCAGGAATTCCATCCATGGCAGGATTTGTTAATCCAGGAATTCCATCCATGGCAGGATTTGTTAATCCAGGAATTCCATCCCTGGCAGGGTTTGTTAATCCAGGAATTTCATCTCTGGCAGGATTTGTTAATCCAGGAATTCCATCCCTGGCAGGATTTATTAATCCAGGAATTCCATCCCTGGCAGGGTTTGTTAATCCAGGAATTCCATCCCTGGCAGGATTTATTAATCCAGGAATTCCATCCCTGGCAGGGTTTGTTAATCCAGGAATTCCATCTCTGGTAGAATTAGTTTAGTCCAGGAATTCCACCCCTGGCAGGGTTTGGTTAGTCCAGGAATTCCACCCCTGGCAGTGTTTGTTAATCCAGGAATTCCATCCATGGCAGGGTTTGTTAATCCAGGAATTCCATTCCTGGCAGGGTTTGTTAATCCAGGAATTCCATCCATGGCAGGGTTTGAAAATCCAGGAATTCCATCCATGGCAGGGTTTGAAAATCCAGGAATTCCATTCCTGGCAGGGTTTGTTAATCCAGGAATTCCATCCCTGGCAGGATTTATTAATCCAGGAATTCCATCCCTGGCAGGATTTGTTAATCCAGGAATTCCATCCCTGGCAGGATTTATTAATCCAGGAATTCCATCCCTGGCAGGGTTTGTTAATCCAGGAATTCCATCTCTGGTAGAATTGGTTTAGTCTTGGAATTCTATCCCTGGCAGTGTTTGGTTAGTCCCAGAATTCCATCCCTGGCAGTGTTTGTTAATCCAGGAATTCCATCTCTGGTAGAATTAGTTTAGTCCAGGAATTCCACCCCTGGCAGGGTTTGTTAATCCAGGAATTCCATCCATGGCAGGATTTATTAATCCAGGAATTCCATCCCTGGCAGGGTTTATTAATCCAGGAATTCCATCTCTGGTAGAATTGGTTTAGTCTTGGAATTCCATCACTGGCAGTGTTTGGTTAGTCCCAGAATTCCATCCCTGGCAGGATTTGAAAATCCAGGAATTCCATTCCTGGCAGGGTTTGTTAATCCAGGAATTCCATCCCTGGCAGGGTTTGTTAATCCAGGAATTCCATCCATGGCAGGGTTTGTTAATCCAGGAATTCCATCCCTGGCAGGGTTTGTTTAGGCCCAGAATTCCACCCCTGACAGGGATTGTTTAATCCAGGAATTCCATCACTGCTAGAATGGCAGGATTTGTTAATCCAGGAATTCCATCTCTGTTGGTATTTGTTTAGTCCAGGAACTCCATCCCTGGCAGGGTTTGGTTAGTCCCAGAATTCCATCCCTGGTAGGATTTGAAAATTTAGGAATTCCATTCCTGGCAGGATTTATTTAGTCCAGGAATTCCATCCATGGCAGGATTTATTTAGTCCAGGAATTCCACCTCTGGAAGGATTTATTTAATCCAGGAATTCCATCCTTGGCAAGGATTTTTATTTAGTCCTGGAATTCCATCCCTGGCAGGATTTGTTTGTTTATTCCCAGAATTCCATCCATGGCAGGGTTTGTTAATCCTGGAATTCCATCCCTGGCAAGGTTTGTTTAGTCCAGGAATTCTATCCCTGGCAGGATTTGTTTAGTCCAGGAATTCCATCCCTGGCAGGGATTTTTATTTAGTCCTGGAATTCCATCCCTGGCAGGATTTGTTTGTTTATTCCCAGAATTCCATCCCTGGTAGGGTTTGTTTGTTTATTCCCAGAATTCCATCCCCAGCAGGATTTGTTCGCTTATTTCCAGAATTCCATACCTGGCGGGGTTTATTTAGTCCTGGAATTCCATCCCTAGCAGGATTTGTTTATTCCCAGAATTCCATCCCTGGCAGGGTTTGTTAATCCAGGAATTCCATCCCTGGCAGGGTTTGTTAATCCAGGAATTCCATCCCTGGCAGGGTTTGTTAATCCAGGAATTCCATCCCTGGCAGGGTTTGTTCAGTCCTGGAGTTCCATCCCTAGCAGGATTTGTTTGTTTATTCCCAGAATTCCATCCCTGGCAGGGTTTGTTTGCTTATTCCCAGAATTCCATCCCTGGCAGGGTTTATTTAGTCCAGGAATTCCATCCCTGGTAGGGTTTGTTTGTTTATTCCCAGAATTCCATCCCTAGCAGGATTTGTTTGCTTATTTCCAGAATTCCATCCCTGGCAGGGTTTATTTAGTCCTGGAATTCCATCCCTGGCAGGGTTTGTTAATCCAGGAATTCCATCCCTGGCAGGATTTGTTTGTTTATTCCCAGAATTCCATCCCTGGCAGGGTTTGTTTGTTTATTCCCAGAATTCCATCCCTGGCAGGGTTTGTTTGTTTATTCCCAGAATTCCATCCCTGGCAGGGTTTGTTAATCCAGGAATTCCATCCCTGGCAGGGTTTGTTAATCCTGGAATTCCATCCCTGGCAGGGTTTGTTTGTTTATTCCCAGAATTCCATCCCTGGCAGGATTTGTTCAGTCCTGCTGAGGCAGGGCCGGGCCAGGCACAGTCAGGTCTTTGTTCAGGAAGCCACTGCCTAAAGCTGGACTTAAATCCTGAATTAAATCAGTTTATTCTCCTCCCCAGCCACGTGTCCCTGCGTTTTCAGAGGGCAGGGTTGGACAGCAGCCCCTGCTGGGATATCCCAAAGGAAAGAGAGAAAAAAACCCAAAAAACCCCCAAAAACCCAAACCAGCAGCACTAAAACCAACCCCCACCTAAAACCACTCCTAAATTTTGGGAATACAGGAGCTGTAAAGGGAGGAAAGGAGGAAAAGCTGCAGGTTGTGGTTTGACTGATGGGTTTTGAGGTTATTTTCCCAAAAATTGAGCACACCCAGCTCCTCTGCAGCAGGATGTGAGGCTGCCCACACCGATCCATGCCCCAATCCCTTCCCAAGCTCCAATCCCGCTCCATCCTCCCGTCAGGAGCTGGAAATTCTGAGTTTTGTCAGGCCCAGGGCGCTGATTTGGTGTTGTAGGAATGTGCTCTGGGTTGGGATCCACAGGAATGTTGATTTTGGGATGGGGCACCTCAAGGTTGGGAGCTGCCTCCTTCCAAAACCGTCCCAGGCCCAGCTCCGGCCTGGCTGGAGCCTCACACGGGCAGGGCTGGGGGATTGCCTCTGGAAAATCCCTGCTGGAGCTGGGAATTCCCTCTCCTCTCCTCAGAAAAAAGAGAAATGAAACCACATTTGGGGGCCCTGATGGGCTCAGAATGTGCTGGGTGAGAAAAAGATGAAAGAAATCTGAAAAATCAAATTTTCTGCTGCACTCAAGTCCAAGCCAAGTCAAGCACTGCTCCTGCTTGGTAGAAATTTTGCTAGAATGCTGCTCTTGATTTAATCATGGAATCGTGCAATGGTTTGAGGTCGAAAAATACTTAAAGATAAAAAATCCTTAAAGATAATTAATTCCAAGTCCTTCCCATGGGCAGGGACACCTTCCACTGTCCCAGGTGGCCTCAATCCCAATGTCCAGCCTGGCCTGGGACAGATCTGGGGGTTCTGATGGGCTCAGAATGTGCTGGGTAAGAAGAAGCTGAAATAAATCTGAAAAATCAAATTTTCTGCAATCCAAGCCAAGCCAAGCACTGCTCCTGCTTGACAGAAACTCAGGGGTTTTGCTAGAATGCTGCTCTTGATTTAATCATGGAATCATGGAATGGTTTGAGGTGGAAAAATCCTTAAAGATTATTAATTCCAAGTCCTTTCCATGGGCAGGGACACCTTCCATTATCTCAGGTGGCTTCAATCCCTGTCCAACCCAGCCTGGGACACCAGATTTGGGGGCCCTGATGGGCTCAGAATGTGCTGGGTGAGAAAAAGATTAAATAAATCTGAAAAATCAAATTTTCTGCTGCCCTCAAATCCGAGCCAAGCCAAGCACTGCTCCTGCTTGATTCTAGAAATTTTGCTAGAATGCTGCTCTTGATTTAATCATGGAATCGTGCAATGGTTTGAGGTAGAAAAATACTTAAAGATAAAAAATCCTGGAAGATAATTTAATTCCAAGTCCTTCCCATGGGCAGGGACACCTTCCACTGTCCCAGGTGGCCTCAATCCCTGCCCAACCTGGCCTGGGACAGATCTGGGGGTTCTGATGGGCTCAGAATGTGCTGGGTAAGAAGAAGCTGAAATAAATCTGAAAAATCAAATTTTCTGCAATCCAAGCCAAGCCAAGCACTGCTCCTGCTTGATAGAAACTCAGGGGTTTTGATAGAATGCTGCTCTTGATTTAATCATAGAATCATGGAATGGTTTGGAGTGGAAAAATGCTTAAAGATAATTTAATTCCAAGTCCTTTCCATGGGCAGGGACACCTTCCACTGTCCCAGGTGGCCTCAATCCCAATGTCCAGCCTGGCCTGGGACAGATCTGGGAGCCCTGATGGGTTCAGAATGTGCTGGGTGAGAAAAAGGTGAAATAAATCAGAAAAAATCAAATTTTCTGCTGCCCTCAAATCCAAGCCAAGCACTGCTCCTGCTTGATAGAAATTAAGGGGTTTTGATAGAAACTCAGGGGTTTTGATAGAATGTTGCTCTTGATTTAATCATGGAATCATGGAATGGTTTGGAGTGGAAAAATCCTTAAAGATAATTTAATTCCAAGTCCTTTACATAGGCAGGGACACCTTCCACTGTCCCAGGTGGCCTCAATCCCAATGTCCAACCTGACCTTGGGCACTGCCAGGGATCCAGGGATGGAATTCCATCCCAGCCCTGCCCACCCTGCCAGGGAACAATTCCTCATTCCCAAAATCCCATCCAGCCCTGCCCTCTTCCATCTTAAAATTATTCCCCCTTTCTCCATCCCTCCATTCCCTTCTCCAAAATCCCTCTCCAGACCTGTTAACAGCCTCTGTTAGGTTTTGGAATCTTCCCCCCACACTTTGTATTTTGTGTTTTCCTGATTTTGTTTTTTTTCACTTGTCTGAAATCAGTAT
The DNA here is from genome assembly GCA_009764595.1 of Geothlypis trichas. Taxonomy (NCBI): domain Eukaryota; kingdom Metazoa; phylum Chordata; class Aves; order Passeriformes; family Parulidae; genus Geothlypis; species Geothlypis trichas. The sequence goes on along the minus strand of CM019902.1, from coordinate 115,604,287 downwards.
CAGAGACAGAGGAAGAATCTCTTCAGCCCTTCCTGAAGGGTTTTTTGGGGTCATTTCTTAACAAAAATTCATTGCAGACACCCTGGGACAGTGGGAGGTGTCCCTGCCATGGCAGGGGTGGCACTGGATGAGCTTTAAGGTCCCTCTCAACCCCAAATAAATCTGGGATTTGATTTTATGATTGGGATTTCATTTTATGATTGGGATTTGATTTTATGATTGGGATTTGATTTTATGATTGGGATTTCATTTTATCATTCCTTGATGGGTGAGGGAGCCACCAAGTCCTCCAGGGACCACTGGGGCAGATTTCTGGTGCAGAACCAAGACCACATTTCCCTCTGAGTGCCACAAAATCCTCAGAGAAAGCAACAGAAATGAGGGGAAATACCAACAACACAAAAGAAGGAAAACCCAAACTCTTTATAAAATTATAAAGGTATAAAATGCCAAGGTTAAAATGCCAAATGCCAAAGTTATAAAAGTATAAAATGCCAACAAGAGAAAAGAAGGAAAACCCAAACTCTTTATAAAATTATAAAGGTATAAAATGTCAAATGCCAAAGTTCTAAAAGTATAAAATGCCAACAACAGAAACGAAGGAAAACCCAAACTCTTTATAAAATTATAAAGGTATAAAATGCCAAGGTTAAAATGTCAAATGTCAACAAGAGAAAAGAAGGAAAACCCAAACTCTTCATAAAAGCTTTCTTGCTTTTCTGTGTAATATAATATAATAATCATGAAATTCTGCAGTTAATAATGTTTAATTTGGAGAAATTCCCTTCAATTGTTTCCAAACTCAATTTCTTTCTGGAATAACTGAGGAGGATGTGAGCACACAGATTGTGATTGTCCCTCCCTGCTCAGGGCAGCCTGAACATTTTTCTATTTCCTATTTTAATTTTCTACATTTATAATGTTTAATTTGGAGAAATTCCCTTCAATTGTTTCCAAACTCAATTTCTTTCTGGAATAACTGAGAAGGATGTGAGCACACAGATTCTGATTCTCCCTCCCTGCTCAGGGCAGCCTGGGCACTTTTCTATTTTTTATTTCAATTTTCTGCATTTATAATGTTTAAAAGTATAAAATGCCAACAAGAGAAAAGAATAATTAAACATTTATAATCTTTAATTTGGAGAAATTCCCTTCAATTGTTCCCAAACTCAATTTCTTTCTGGAATAACTGAGGAGGATGTGAGCACACAGATTCTGATTGTCCCTCCCTGCTCAGGGCAGCCTGGGCATTTTTCTATTTTTTATTTCAATTTTCTGCATTTATAATGTTTAATTTATATTGCTGTGTGTGTTCTTATTTGGGAATCTCTTTTTTAGGAAATTTTTTATTTGGGAATCACCTCTTTTTTGGGAAATTTCTTATTTGGGAATCACCTTTTTTGAGAAATTTCTTATTTGGGAAAACCCTTTTTGGGAAATTTCTTATTTGGGAATGCAAATTTTTGGGAAATTTCGTATTTGGGAATAATATTTTTTTGGAAATTTCTTATTTGGGAATAAAATTTTTTTTGAAATTTCTTATTTGGCAATCACCTCCTTTTTGGGAAATTTCTTTTTGGGAAATTTCTTATTTGGGAAATTTCTTATTTGGCAATCACCTCTTTTTTGGGAAATTTCTTATTTGGGAATCACCTCTTTGGGAAATTTCTTATTTGGGAAAAACATTTTTTTGGGAAATTTGTTATTTGGAATAACCTTTTTTGGAAATTTCTTATTTGGGAATCATCACCTTTTTTGAGAAATTTCTTATTTGGGAAAACCCTTTTTGGGAAATTTCTTATTTGGGAATGCAAATTTTTGGGAAATTTCTTATTTGGGAATAACATTTTTTTGGGAAATTTCTTATTTGGGAATCATCTTTTTGGGAAATTTCTTATTTGGGAATCACCTCTTTTTTGGGAAATTTGTTATTTGGAATAACCTTTTTTGGAAATAACATTTTTTTGAAATTTCTTATTTGGGAATCATCACCTTTTTGGGAAATTTCTTATTTAGGAATAACCTTTTTTGGAAATTTCTTATTTGGGAATAACATTTTTGGAAAGTTCTTATTTGGGAATCGCCTCTTTCTTGGGAAATTTTTTATTTGGGAATCACCTTTTTGGGAAACTTCCTATTTGGGAATCACCTCTTTGGGAAATTTCTTATTTGGGAAAAACATTTTTTTGGGAAATTTCTGATTTGCGAATCACCTCTTTTTTGGGAAATTTGTTATTTGGAATAACCTTTATTGGAAATAACATTTTTTTGAAATTTCTTATTTGGGAATCACCTCTTTTTTGGGAAATTTCTTATTTGGGAATAAAATTTTTTTTGCAAATTTCTTATTTGGGAATCATTTCTTTCTTGGGAAATTTCTTATTTGGGAATAACATTTTTGGGAAAGTTCTTATTTGGGAATCACCTCTTTGGGAAATTTCTTATTTGGGAAAAACATTTTTTTGGGAAATTTCTTATTTGGGAATCACCTCTTTTTTGGGAAATTTCTTATTTGGGAATCACCTCTTTCTTGGGAAATTTTTTATTTGGGAATCACCTCTTTTTTGGGAAATTTCTTATTTGGGAATAAACTTTTTGGGAAATTTCTTATTTGGGAATCACCTCTTTTATGAGGAATTTCTGATTTGGGAATCACCTCTTTTTTGGGAAATTTGTTATTTGGAATAACCTTTTTTGGAAACTTCCTATTTGGGAATCACCTCTTTGGGAAATTTCATATTTGGGAAAAACATTTTTTTGGGAAATTTCTTATTTGGGAATCACCTCTTTTTGGGAAATTTCTTATTTGGAATAACCTTTTTTGGAAATAACATTTTTTTGAAATTTCTTATTTGGGAATAACATTTTTTTGGGAAATTTCTTATTTGGGAATCACCTCTTTTTTGGGAAATTTCTGATTTGGAAATCACCTCTTTTTGGGAAATGGGAAGCAGGACAATGTCACATCTTGGGGTGGAAAATGTCACATCTTGGGGTGGCAGCTGAGCCCCTCGTGGGTGAAGCCCTGAGGACAAAGCTCCAAAGGAGCTGCCAACGCCTCATTCCCACTTTTCCAGCTCCAAAACCTCCTGGAATGTTCTCCCAGCCCCTAAAGCAGCGTTCAGACCCTGAGCAAGAGGGACACCAAGAAATTCAATCCCTCCAGTCCACTGTCCCAAAAAAATCCTGGAATAATTCAATCCCTCCAAGAAACTGTCCCAAAAAAATCCTGGAATAATTCAATCTCTCCAAGCCATTGTCCCAAAATCCCTGGAATAATTCAATCCCTCCAAGCCATTGTCCCAAAAAACCTGGAACAATTCAATCCCTCCAAGAAACTGTTCCAAAACAATCCTGGAAAAATTCAATCCCTTCAAGCCACTGTCACAAAACAATCCTGGAAAAATTCAATCCCTTTGAGCCACTGTCCCAAGAAAAAACAGGAATAATTCAATCCCTCCAAGTGATTGTCCCAGCAAACTCCTGGAAAAATTCAATCCCTCCAAGCCATCATCCCAAAAAAATCCTGGAAAACTTCAATCCCTCCAAGCCACTGTCCCAAGAAAACCTGGAATAATTCAATTTCTCCAAGACACTGCACCCTGGAATAATTCAATGCCTCCAAGCCACTGTCATAAAAAACCCCTGGAAAAATTAATTCACTCCAAGCCATAATCCCAAAAACATCCTGGAATAATTCAATCCTTCCAAGTCACTGTCCCAGCAAACTCTTGAAAAAATTCATTCCCTCCAAGCCATCATCCCAAAAAAACCCTGGAATAATTCAATCCCTCCAAGCCACTGTCCCAAAAACATCCAGGAAAAATTCATTCCCTCCAAGCCACTGTCCCAAAAAAACCAGGAAAAATTCAATCCCTCCAAGCCATCATCCAAAAAAACCCTGGAATAATTCAATATCTCCAAGCCATCATCCCAAAAAAATCCTGGAAAAATTCAATCCCTCCAAGCCACTGTCCCAGAAATCCCTGGAAAAATTCAATCCCTCTGAGCTATTGTCCCAAAAAATCCTGGAATAATTCAATCCCTCCAAAACACTGTCCCCAAAATCCCTGGAATAATTCAATCCTTCCAGCCATTGTCCCAAAAAATCCTGGAAAAGTTAAATCCCTCTAAGCCACTGTCCCAAAAAAATCCTGGAAAAATTCAATCCCTGCAAGTCATTGTCCCAAAAACCCCTGGAATAATTCAATCCCTCCAAGCCACTGTCATAAAAAAACCTGGAAAAATTCAATCCCTCCAAAACACTGTCCCCAAAATCCCTGGAAAAATTCAATCCTTCCAAGTTATTGTCCCAAAAAAACCCTGGAATAATTCAATCCTTCCAAGAAACTGTCCCAACAAAATCCCGGAAAAATTCAATTTCTCCAAGCCACTGTACCCTGGAACAATTCAATCCCTCCAAGCCATCATCCAAAAAAAACCTGGAATAATTCAATATCTCCAAGTCATTGTCCCAAAAAATCCTGGAAAAGTTCAAGCCTCCAAAACACTGTCCGAGAAATCCCTGGAATAATTCAATCCCTCCAAGCCACTGTCATAAAAAATCCTGGAAAAATTCAATCCCTCCAAAACACTGTCCCCAAAATCCCTGGGATAATTCAATCCTTCCGCACCATTGTCCCAAAAAATCCTGGAAAAGTTAAATCCCTCAAAGTCATTGTCCCAAAAACCCCTGGAATAATTCAATCCCTCCAAGCCACTGTCATAAAAAAACCTGGAAAAATTCAATCCCTCCAAAACACTGTCCGAGAAACCCCTGGAATAATTCAATCCCTCCAAAACACTGTCCCAAAAAAATCCTGGAATAATTCAATCCTTCCAAGAAACTGTCCCAACAAAATCCCGGAATAATTCAATTTCTCCAAGCCACTGTACCCTGGAATAATTCAATCCCTCCAAGCCATTGTCCCAACAAAATCCTGGAAAAATTCAATCCCTCCAAGAAACTGTCCCAAAAAACCCTGGAATAATTCAATCCTTCCAAGCCACTGCCCCTGCAAACTCCTGGAAAAATTCAATCCTTCCAAGAAACTGTTCCAAAACAATCCTGGAAAAATTAATTCACCCCATGCCATTGTCCCCCCAATAAAATCCTGGAATAATTCATTCCCTCCAAGAAACTGTCCCAAAAAAATCCTGGAAACATTCAATCCCTCCAAGTGATTGTCCCAAAAAATCCTGGAAAAGTTCAATCCCTTCAAGCCACTGTCACAAAACAATCCTGGAAAAATTCAATCCCTTTGAGCCACTGTCCCAAGAAAAAACAGGAATAATTCAATCCCTCCAAGAAACTGTCCCAAAAAACTCTTGAAAAAATTCATTCCCTCCAAGCCATCATTCCAAAAAAATCCTGGAATAATTCAATCCCTCCAAGCCATTGTCCCAAAAAAACCCTGGAAAAATTCAATTTCTCCAAGGCACTGTATCCTGGAATAATTCAATCCTTCCAAGCCACTGTCCCAACAAAAACCAGGAAAAATTCATTCCCTCCAAGCCATCATCCCAAAAAATCCTGGAAAAATTCAATCCCTCCAAGAAACTGTCCTAAAAAAATCCTGGAATAATTCAATCCTTCCAAGAAACTGTCCCAAAAAAATCCTGGAATAATTCAATTTCTCCAAGCCACTGCACCCTGGAATAATTCAATCCCTCCAAGCCATCATCCCAAAAAAATCCTGGAATAATTCAATCATTCCAAGAAATTGTCCCAAAAAAATCCTGGAATAATTCAATCCCTCCAAGCCATCATCCCAAAAAAACCCTGCAATAATTCAATCCCTCCAAGAAACTGTCTCAACAAAATCCTGGAATAATTCAATTTCTCCAAGCCACTGTACCCTGGAATAATTCAATCCTTCCAAGCCATTGTCCCAAAAAAATCCTGGAATAATTCAATCCCTCCAAGCCATCATCCCAAAAAAAACCCTGGAAAAATTGAATCCCTCCAAGTGATTGTCCCAGCAAACTCCTGGAAAAATTCATTCCCTCCAAGCCACTGTCACAAAAAAATCCTGGAATAATTCAATTTCTCCAAGCCACTGTACCCTGGAATAATTCAATCCCTCCAAGCCATCATCCCAAAAAAATCCTGGAAAAATTCAATCCCTCCAAGCCATTGTCCCAACAAAATCCTGGAATAATTCAATCCTTCCAAGAAACTGCCCCAAAAAAATCCTGGAAAAATTCAATCCCTCCAAGCCATCATCCCAAAAAAATCCTGGAATAATTCAATTTCTCCAAGCCACTGTACCCTGGAATAATTCAATCCCTCCAAGCCATCATCCCAAAAAAATCCTGGAATAATTCAATCCCTCCAAGAAACTGCCCCAAAAAAATCCTGGAAAAATTCAATCCTTCCAAGAAACTGTCCCAAAAAAATCCTGGAAAAATTCAATTTTTCAGCTCTGCAAAGTCTGCCCTGTGCTACTCACTGACCTCAAGGAGCTCCAGATGATTCACATTTCTGCCTTTCCTTCAAAAGAGCCACAAAAAAATAAATTCAGTTTTCTCTGGACACACAGAATTGGTGGCCCAGACTCGCTGGTTATTAATAAATCCAGCTAATATTAATAATCACCCTGCTAATTAAATTTTGGGGTGGTTTGTGAGGTCATGGCACAGAGATATCAACTGGAAAGCACCAAAAAATCATTGATAAACTTGGAATTATCTCTGCAATTTTCCTGCTTTAATAATATCTCAGTAACTTTTAAAATTTTTAAACATATCTCAGTAATATTTTAAATTTTTAAACATATCTCAGTTTAATTTTTAAACATATCTCAGTTTAAATTTTTTAAGCATGTGTCAGTGATCTATTTTCTGTAAGAGCTCAAATAATGCATTTATTGTGCACAAATGATTTGGGGTTTGAATTTTCATTTTTTTCCAGTGGACAGCAGGGTATGAAACCCGGTGTAAATTCATCCCTTAATTCTGATTTTTGCCTCTGCACACAATATCTGGCATGAAAAGGGGTTAAAACTAAAAGATAAAAGAATGAACATAAAATCAGGAGATTTCCAGGTCAGCATTGCTCATTAGAGGAGAAAATTTAATGTTTTTAGAGTAAACTTTGTAGCAAATGGCTCCTCAGGTAGCTGTGAAAATAAATTTGGCTTTAAAGGGACATGAAAATCAATTGGGGGTTAAATGAACATGAAAATAAATCTGAATTTAAATGAACATGAAAATAAATCTGAATTTAAATGGACATGAAAATAAATTTGGATTTACACTGAGTCTTTTAATATTACAAAGCCCAAGAGCCAAGAATTAAGATGATAATGTAAAAAATCAGGGAAAATCTGGATTTTCCAGAGTGGGGTGGTTAATTCCCACAGTTAATTACTGAGGTAATTAATATCTCATGGGGATTGAAAGGGACTTTCCACAAGGGCATGGAGTGATAGGAAAAAGGGAAATATTGGATATTTCCTTGGATATTTTTGGGATGAGGAAACCACAGCTTGTCTGGGAAATCCATTCCAGGATGGGATTTCTCCCCCAATCCCATCTGATCCCAGTTTAAAGCAATTCCTGCTCATCCCATCACCCCATTCCCATGAAAATTCCCTTTCCAAGCTGATTTTATTGGTGGCAGAGCTGGGATGGGGAGCGTGGCCAGGATTGAAGGCAGAGCTGCCAAATCCTTTGGGGCAAACCCAGCCCATCCCAGCTGGAAATCCCAAATTTATGACAACTCCAGGCTGGATACCCCAAAATCCGTGCTGATTACAGAGAAATAATTTGGAAAATTCGATGACAACTTGGTGACAGCTCCTCCCTCATCCCACTGGGATGCTCCTGGTGCTGTTCCAGAAAAAAAATTCCTTTTTCCTTCTTGGTGTATTTAGAATCTCTCCCTGCACATTTTTATTCTGGGATAATTTTGAGATTTTGCTGCATATGAAGCTTTACACTTCCAGGTTTAAATGAACTCTAAAAACCACTTGGATTGGGCATTCCCAGTGGAAGGAGCACATATCCTGGATACCCCAAAATCCGTGCTGATTTCAGAGAAATAATTTGGAAAATTCGATGACAACTTGGTGACAGTTTCCTCCTCATCCCACTGGGATGATCCCGGTGCTGCTCCAGAAAAAAAATTTCCTTTTTCCCTCTTGGTGTATTTAGAATCTCTCCCTGCACATTTTTATTCTGGGATAATTTTGAGATTTTGCTGCATATGAAGCTTTACACTTCCAGGTTTAAATGAACTCTAAAAACCACGTGGGATGGGTATCCTCAGTGGAAGGAGCACATCTCCTGGATACCCCAAAATCCGTGCTGATTTCAGGGAAATAATTTGGAAAATTCGATGACAACTTGCTGACAGCTTCCCCCTCATCCCACTGGGATGCTCCTGGTGCTGCTCCAGAAAAAAAATTTCCTTTTTCCCTCTTGGTGTATTTAGGATCTCTCCCTGCACACCTGGGATATTATTCTGGGATAATTTTGAGATTTTGAGTTTGAGATGATGCTCAGCCAAGTGGCTGAGGAGGAAGCTGGATATGAAGTTTTGTACTTCCAGGTTTAAAGGAACTTCAAAACCCACTTGGGATGGGCATCCTCAGTGGAAGGAGCACATCTCCTGGATACCCCAAAATCCGTGCTGATTATAGAGAAATAATTTGGAAAATTCGATGACAACTTGGAGACAGTTTCCCCCTCATCCCACTGGGATGTTCCTGGTGCTGCTCCAGAAAAAAAAAAATTCCTTTTTCCCTCTTGATGTGTTTAGGATCTCTCCCTGCACACCTGGGATATTATTCCAGGATAATTTTGAGATTTTGAGTTTGAGATGATGCTCAGCCAAGCGGCTGAGGAGGAAGCTGGATATGAAGTTTTGTACTTCCAGGTTTAAATGAACTTCAAAAACCATTTGGAATGGGCATTTCCAGTGGAAGGAGCACAACTCCTGGATACCCCAAAATCCGTGCTGATTATAGAGAAATAATTTGGAAAATTGGATGACAACTTGGAGACAGTTTCCCCCTCATCCCACTGGGATGTTCCTGGTGCTGCTCCAGAAAAAAATTTCCTTTTTCCCTCTTGGTGTATTTAGAATCTCTCCCTGCACATTTTTATTCTGGGATAATTTTGAGATTTTGCTGCATATGAAGCTTTACACTTCCAGGTTTAAATGAACTCTAAAAACCATTTGGAATGGGCATCCTCAGAGAAAGGAGCACATCTCCTGGATACCCTGAAAACTGTGCTAATTACAGAGAAATAATTTGGAAAATTCGATGACAACTTGCTGACAGCTTCCCCCTCATCCCAGTGGGGTTTTTCTGGTGCTGCTCCAGAAAAAAAGAAAAATTCCTTTTTCCCTCTTGGTGCATTTAGGATGTCTCCCTGCACATTTTTAATCTGGGATAATTTTGCACCCGAGTTTGAGATGATGCTCAGCAAAGTGGCTGAGGAGGAAGCCGGATTTGAAGTTTTGTACTTCCAGGTGTAAATGAACTTCAAAAACCACTTGGGATGGGTATCCCCAGTGAAAGGAGCACAACTCCTGGATACCCCAAAATCCGTGCTGATTTCAGAGAAATAATTTGGAAAATTTGATGACAACTTGGTGACAGCTTCCCCCTCATCCCACTGGGATGCTCCTGGTGCTGCTCCAGAAAAAAAAATTCCTTGTTCCTTCTTGGTGTATTTAAAATCTATCCCTGCATATTTTTATTTTGGGATAATTTTGAGATTTTGCTGCATATGAAGCTTTACACTTCCAGGTTTAAATGAACTCTAAAAACCACGTGGGATGGGTATCCCCAGGGGAAGGAGCACATCTCCTGGATACCCCAAAATCCGTGCTGATTACAGAGAAATAATTTGGAAAATTCGATGACAACTTGGTGACAGCTCCTCCCTCATCCCAGTGGGATGTTCCCAGTGCTGTTCCAGGAAAAAAAATTCCTTTTTCCCTCTCGGTGTTTTTAGGATCTCTCCCTGCACACCTGGGATATTATTCCAGGATAATTTTGAGATTTTGAGTTTGAGATGATGCTCAGCAAAGCGGCTGAGGAGGAAGCTGGATATGAAGTTTTGCACTTCCAGGTTTAAATGAACTTCAAAACCCACTTGGTTTTTGGGGCATCCCCAGGGGGAGGAGCACATCTCCTGGATACCCCAAAATCCGTGCTGATTACAGAGAAATAATTTGGAAAATTCGATGACAACTTGGTGACAGCTTCCCCCTCATCCCAGTGGGATGATCCCGGTGCTGCTCCAGAAAAATAATTTACTTTTTCCCTCTTGGTGTATTTAGAATCTCTCTCTGCACATTTTTATTCTGGGATAATTTGAGATTTTGCTGGATATGAAGTTTTGTACTTCCAGGTTTAAATGAACTCTAAAAACGACTTGGGATGGGTATCCCCAGTGGAAGGAGCACATCTCCTGGATACCCCAAAATCCGTGCTGATTTCAGAGAAATAATTTGGAAAATTCGATGACAACTTGGTGACAGCTTCCCCCTCATCCCAGTGGGATGATCCCGGTGCTGCTCCAGAAAAAAATTTCCTTTTTCCCTCTTGGTGTATTTAGAATCTCTCTCTGCACATTTTTATTCTGGGATAATTTTGAGATTTTGCTGGATATGAAGTTTTGTACTTCCAGGTTTAAATGAACTCTAAAAACGACTTGGGATGGGTATCCCCAGTGGAAGGAGCACATCTCCTGGATACCCCAAAATCCGTGCTGATTTCAGAGAAATAATTTGGAAAATTCGATGACAACTTGGTGACAGCTCCTCCCTCATCCCAGTGGGATGATCCTGGTGCTGCTCCAGCAAAAAAAATTTCCTTTTTCCTTCTTGGTGTATTGAGGATCTCTCCCTGCACACTTATTATTCTGGGATAATTTTGAGATTTTGCTGGATATCAAGTTTTGTACTTCCAGGTTTAAATGAACTTCAAAACTCCGTTGGTTTTGGGGGCATCCCCAGTGGAAGGAGCACATCTCCTGGATAGCCTAAAATCCGTGCAGATTTCAGAGAAATAATTTGGAAAATTCGATGACAACTTGGTGACAGCTTCCCCCTCATCCCACTGGGATGTTCCTGGTGCTGCTCCAGAAAAAAAATTTCCTTTTTCCTTCTTGGTGTATTGAGGATCTCTCCCTGCACATTTTTATTCTGGGATAATTTTGAGATTTTGCTGGATATGAAGTTTTACACTTCCAGGTTTAAATGAACTTCAAAACCCCCTTGGTTTTTGGGACATCCCCAGTGGAAGGAGCACATCTCCTGGATACCCTAAAATCCGCGCTGATTTCAGGGAAATATTTTGGAAAATTCGATGACAACTTGGTGACAGCTTCCCCCTCAACCCACTGGGATGCTCCTGGTGCTGTTCCAGAAAAATAATTTCCTTTTTCCCTCTTGGTGTATTGAGGATCTCTCCCTGCACACCTGGGATATTATTCCAGGATAATTTTGAGATTTTGAGTTTGAGATGATGCTCAGCAAAGTGGCTGAGGAGGAAGCTGGATATGAAGTTTTGCACTTCCAGATTTAAATGAACTTCAAAACCCCCTTGGTTTTTGGGGCATTCCCAGTGGAAGGAGCACATCTCCTGGATACCCCAAAATCCGCGCTGATTACAGAGAAATAATTTGGAAAATTCGATGACAACTTGGTGACGGCTCCTCCCTCATCCCAGTGGGATGATCCTGGTGCTGACAACCCCCCTCAAGAAAAAAATTTCTTTTTTTCCCTCTTGGTGTATTTAGGATCTCTCCCTGCACACTTATTATTCTGGGATAACTTTGAGATTTTTCTGGATATGAAGCTTTACACTTCCAGGTTTAAAGGAGCTTCAAAAACCACTTGGATTGGGCATTCCCAGGGGAAGGAGCACATCTCCTGGGTACCCTAAAATCCGTGCTGATTTCAGGGAAATATTTTGGAATATTCGATGACAACTTGGTGACAGCTCCTCCCTCATCCCACTGGGATGTTCCTGGTGCTGCTCCAGAAAAAAAATTTCCTTTTTCCTTCTTGGTGTATTTAGAATCTCTCCCTGCACATTTTTATTCTGGGATAATTTTTAGATTTTGCTGGATATGAAGTTTTATACTTCCAGGTCTAAATGAACTCTAAAAACCACTTGGGATGGGTATCCTCAGTGGAAGGAGCACATCTCCTGGATACCCCAAAATCCGTGTTGATTTCAGAGAAATAATTTGGAAAATTCGATGACAACTTGGTGACAGCTTCCCCCTCATCCCACTGGGATGCTCCTGGTGCTGCTCCAGAAAAAAAATTCCTTTTTCCCTCTCGGTGTATTTAGAATCTCTCCCTGCACACCTGGGACATTATTCCAGGATAATTTTGAGATTTTGAGTTTGAGATGATGCTCAGCAAAGCGGCTGAGGAGGAAGCTGGATATGAAGTTTTGTACTTCCAGGTTTAAAGGAACTTCAAAAACCATTTGGAATGGGCATTCCCAGTGAAAGGAGCACATCTCCTGGATACCCTAAAATCTGTGCAGATTTCAGAGAAATATTTTGGAAAATTCGATGACAACTTGCTGACAGCTTCCCCCTCACCCCAGTGGGATGCTCCTGGTGCTGCTCCAGAAAAAAAAATTCCTTTTTCCTTCTTGGTGTATTGAGAATCTCTCCCTGCACACTTTTGATTCTGGGATAATTTTGAGATTTTTCTGGATATGAAGCTTTACACTTCCAGGTGTAAATGAACTCTAAAAACCACTTGGGATGGGTATCCCCAGTGGAAGGAGCACAACTCCTGGATACCCCAAAATCTGTGTTGATTTCAGAGAAATAATTTGGAAAATTCGATGACAACTTGCTGACAGCTTCCCCCTCATCCCACTGGGATGATCCTGGTGCTGCTCCAGAAAAATAAATTCCTTTTTCCTTCTTGGTGTATTTAGACTCTCTCCCTGCACATTTTTATTCTGGGATAATTTTGAGATTTTGCTGGATATGAAGTTTTGTACTTCCAGGTTTAAATGAACTTCAAAACTCCCTTGGTTTTTGGGGCATTCCCAGTGGAAGGAGCACATCTCCTGGATACCCTAAAATCCGTGCTGATTTCAGAGAAATAATTTGGAAAATTCGATGACAACTTGGTGACAGCTTCCCCCTCATCCCACTGGGATGCTCCTGGTGCTCCTCCAGAAAAATAATTTCCTTTTTCCCTCTTGGTGTATTTAGAATCTCTCCCTGCACATTTTTATTCTGGGATAATTTTGAGATTTTGCTGCATATGAAGCTTTACACTTCCAGGTCTAAATGAACTCTAAAAACCACGTGGGATGGGCATCCTTAGTGGAAGGAGCACATCTCCTGGATACCCCAAAATCCGTGCTGATTACAGAGAAATAATTTGGAAAATTCGATGACAACTTGTAGACAGCTCCCCCCTCATCCCACTGGGATGCTGACAGCTGCTCCAGAAAAAAATAAAACCCAAACCAAAACCAAAACCAGGGAAAATCCAGCTCCAAACAAGCTGCTCTCTAGGACTGCTGGCAACATTTTCCCAATTTCCAATGTCACCTTGGAATTTGTAAACCAAACCACGATTGGAACCAAAGCTGAGCCTCTGCAATTCCAAAGGGAACAGATCCAGAGGATTTGATGAAGGACAAAGGCTGAAAAGGCTGGACAGAGAGAGGATTCCTGGAAAAACCCTTCCCAGAACTAACTAAGCCTAAACTCGGGATTAGCTGCTCCGCTTGGAGCAGTGGAATTGATGCAATTAGGAGTTGATTGAGATAATTAAGCGCTTCCCTAGAGCTGCGCAGGAACCTCTGGAATTGCAGGAATTTCGCCTGCGGGCCGGGAGAGCTCGATAAGAGCGGGGCCAAAAAGGTTCGGGCATCTGCCAGGGCTTTGTGCCCTTGCCAAAATTCCCTTTTTTAACCTAAAAATCCTTGGGATCACCCCGCTCCAATCCTGTTTTCCTGCATTTTATTGTCCCGGTTAAAGCACAATTACGCTCAGTTCATCCAGCAGCGCTTTAGGCTGGATTAAAATTTAGGAGAGACTTTGGTGAGGCCCATGAGGTGGGAATGTGGCACCCCAAGGAATGTCCTGGGCTCAGATCCCCAATCCTGCTGCTGCAGAGTTTAGCATGGGATAAATCCGGACTAATTTTAGCCCTGGCTTGTCTAAGCCGGCCTAAACTCCCTTTAAAGCCTGGGGAGAGACTTTGGTGAGGCCCATGAGGTGGGAATGTGGCACCCCAAGGAAATGTCCTCAGATCCCCAATCCTGCTGCTGCAGAGTTTAGCACGGGATAAGTCTGGACTAATTTTAGCCCTGGCTTGTCTAAGCCGGCCTAAACTCCCTTTAAAGCCTGGGGAGAGACTTTGGTGAGGCCCATGAGGTGGGAATGTGGCACCCCAAGGAATATCCTGGGCTCAGATCCCCAATCCTGCTGCTGCAGAGTTTAGCACGGGATAAGTCTGGACTAATTTTAGCCCTGGCTTGTCTAAGCCGGCCTAAACTCCCTTTAAAGCCAGGGAGGCGCTGCCAGAGGGGGATCCAAGCTCCTGATCCTGGGGATTCACTTTGGGATGGGAACAAACCCGACAAGGAGGAGCCTCCCTGCTCCTCTCTCCCCACCTTAGCAGGGAATAAACGGAATTTTTCCAGAAAATCAGCTGCATCCTGAATATCCCTCCCTTGAAAAATTTCATTTCCTGGGCATTTTTTGGGAATTTGAAGCTTTCAGGCTGGTAGGCCCTGAGCACAACTTGTAGATAAGCAGGGCTGGCATGAATGTGGAATATTTATGTATTTTCTGTATTTATTTATTTATCTATCTATATTTATTTATTTATCTATTATTATTATTATTATTATTATTATTATTATTATTATTATTATTATTATTATTACTATTACTATTATAATTATTACTATTATAATTATAATTATTATTATTATTATTCCTACATTGATTATTTTCCCTCAGAGCTGCACAAACAAATCCAACAATATTAATATCATACCATCCCCACATTATCCAGAGAACAGGGAATAAACTGATGGAGTTGGATTTTCCAGAAAATCAGCTTCATCCTGAATATCCCTCCCTTGAAAAATTTCATTTCCTGGGCATTTTTTGGGAATTTGAAGCTTTCAGGCTGGTAGGCCCTGAGCACAACTTGTAGATAAGCAGGGCTGGCATGAATGTGGAATATTTATGTATTTATGTAGTTATTTATTTATCTATCTATATTTATTTATTTATCTATCTATCTATCTATCTATCTATCTATCTATCTATCTATCTATTATTATTATTATTATTATTACTATTACTATTATAATTATTACTATTATAATAATTATTATTATTATTATTATTCCTACATTGATTATTTTCCCTCAGAGCTGCACAAACAAATCCAACAATATTAATATCATACCATCCCCACATTATCCAGAGAACAGGGAATAAACTGATGGAGTTGGATTTTTCCAGAAAATCAGCCTCATCCTGAATATCCCTCCCTTGAAAAATTTCATTTCCTGGGCATTTTTTGGGAATTTGAAGCTTTCAGGCTGGTAGGCCCTGAGCACAACTTGGAGATAAGCAGGGCTGGCATAAATGTGGAATATCTATTTATTTATTATTATTATTATTATTATTATTATTATTATTATTATTATTATTATTATTATTGTTGTTGTTGTTGTTGTTGTTGTTGTTGTTGTTGTTGTTGTTGTTGTTGTTATCCTTGTATTTTTTATCCTTTTTGATATATGCAGGAACAATGTCCTGAATTGTTCAGGGAATCCTCCCCAGCTCTAGGAAAATGTTTCTGTCCTAAATAATCCCAGTGTCTTGGAAAAGGGATTGCAAAGCAAAAATCCCATCTATTTTCCTGAGAAGATGAGCAGAGTTTCAAAACTGCTGGGCTGGGAGAAATGTCCTGCCCAAAACAGAGAAAATTGAAATTCCCACTTACTTTAGCAAGGATTTAGGGACAAACTCATAAATACAGCTGGAATTCAAGAAGAAAAACCTCAGGGACAGTTTCCTAAAGCTGGAATCATGGAATGGTTTGGGTTGGAAGGGATTTTAAGGATCTCATTCCCACCCCTGCCATGGCAGGGACACCTCCCACTGTCCCCAGTGTCCAGCCTGGCCTTGGGCACTGCCAGGGATGCAGGGATGGAATTCCATCCCAGCCCTGCCCACCCTGCCAGGGAACAATTCCTCATTGCCCAGATCCCACCCAGCCCTGCCCTCTGGCACTGCAGCCATTCCCTGTGTCCTGGCACTGCCAAAGGGACAGGGACTGAGGCACAATCCAGGTCTCCAAGGGATTTTCCCAAGTTCCCAGGACAATGCACCAGGCCAGGAATGGGATGGGCCAAACCCACAACAGCCATGGCACGAGGTTTGCCTGGTGTGAGGATTGGGCAAAGGATGGGAAAAGTGCTCAGAGGGGAGAAGGAATCCCAGGTTCAGACAGAAAAGCAGCCAGAGAATCCCAGAATCCCAGAATGGTTTGGGTTGGGAGGGGTTTTAGGGATCACCCAGTGCCACCCCTGCCATGGCAGGGACACCTCCCACTGTCCCCAGTGTCCAACCTGGCCTTGGGCACTGCCAGGGATCCAGGGATGGAATTCCATCCCAGCCCTGCCCACCCTCACAGGGAGGAAATTGTTCCCAATATCTGATCTAAACCTGTAATTTTTCAGTGTGCAGCCATTCCCTGTGTGCTGTCCCTGCATCCCCTGGCAATTGTCTCTCTCCAGCTTTCCTGGGGCTCCTTCAGGCCCTGCAAGGCCACCCTGAGCTCAGCCCAAAGCTTCTCCTGTGCAGGTGAACAATCCCAGCTGTGCCAGCCTTTCCTCCCAGCACAGCTGCTCCAACCATGGAAGTGCCATGACCATTTCCAGGGATGAGGATGATTTTCCTCCTTGTCCCATGTGGGCTCTCCATTTATTTGGGAATTCTCTCCTGCTCTTGGAAATCCTCAGCAGATCAAGGCAGGGTGACACCGAGGATGTTTAATTGAAATTACAATAAATGGGTGAAGCTTTGCAGTGGCAGCTCCATTCCATCAGCCCCTCAGGAAAGAACATTTTCCCAGTTTTAGGGTACAATAATCAGATTTTAGAATCCCCTGGATTCAACCCCACTGTTTTTACCTTGAAATTCCCATTCCTGCACATCCCCAGAGCTCTCTGTCCTCACACAGAGCCAGGAGCAGGAGCTGGACCTTTGAAGTGACTCTTGCAGGACATTCCAAATCTCCTGTAAATCTGCCAAAAACTCGAGTTTATTTTGAAACGTTTCACTTTTGGACTCCAGAGCTTGTCTGCAGTCCTGGAAACACCATTAGGGGTCTGTGTGACTCAATTTATGACTCAGGAAACTGCTGCCTCTGCCTCTCACAGCAGCACATCTGGAGATCAAACTGGAGGCAAATCAAACTGAAATTTTCCCTCCACTCTGAGTAATTTAATTTGTCTGCACATTCAAAAAAAAAAGGAAAAGACCAACCAAAAAAAAAAAAAAAAGGGAGGAAAATAAAATGAATCCTCACTTTTGTACTGGATATTGAGATAATGGAATTAACCAACCCATGGCTTGGTTGCTCTTCACACTGCTCGTCTAAAATTTCATTTTTTTGGCATTTTGATCTTTTATTATTGAATATTTTCTTTTACATGCCCACAAATCCGAGCTGCAGAGGTGCTGCCTGCAGGAAATCCCTTTGGAATGGGGCACCAGCAAAATTGGGGTTTTTTTAAAGGAAAATTCTCTTTCTATAATTTATTTATGACAGAAACCTCACCCTGCTACCAGAACTGTGTCATCCCACAGCCTTCACCCCATAAACTGCAAAAATTGGGGTTTTTAAAGGAAAATTCTCTTTCTATAATTTATTTATTTATGACAGAATACTCACCCTGCTACCAGAACGGTGTCATCCCACAGCCTTCACCCCATAAAACTGCAAAAATTGGGGTTTCTTTAAGGAAAATTCTCTTTCTATAATTTATTTATTTATGACAGAAACCTCACCCTGCTACCACAACTGTGTCATCCCACAGCCTTCACCCCAAAAAACTGCAAAAATTGGTTTTTTTTTTAAAAATAAATATCTTTCTATAATTTATTTATGACAGAATACTCACCCTGCTACCACAACTGTGTCGTCCCACAGCCTTCACCCCATAAACTGCAAAAATTGGAGTTTTTAAAAGATAAATATCTTTCTATAATTTATTTATGACAGAATACTCACCCTGCTACCAGAACTGTGTCATCCCACAGCCTTCACCCCATAAAACTGCAAAAATTGGGGTTTTTTTTAAAGGAAAATTATCTTTCTATAATTAATTTATTTATGACAGAATACTCACCCTACTACCAGAACTGTGTCATCCCACAGCCTTCACCCCATAAACCGCAAAAATTGGGGTTTTTTAAGGAAAATTATCTTTCTATAATTTATTTAAGGATTATTTTGGGTTTCTTTTCACAAGTTCCTCTCCTCCTCAAACCACACTGAACTCAGCTCAGGAGTTTTAATCTCTCTCAGTTCCACAAGGTTTTGGTGCAGAATTTTCCCCTCAAACTGGACAAATCCAGAGTTAAATCTGATTTTCCTGCCCTGAGACTCTCCCCAGCCACCAGAGTGACCTTTTTCCCCACCAGTGGTTTCTCATGCTCTGTGCCCTCCTTGGCCAACCCCGTGTTCTTGCCAATTAAAAACAAAAAATAAATAAAGGGAGATAAACAAAACCCAGTTTGTTCAGCCAGGGGTGGAAGAGGATTCCAAAACAACCCCATCAATTTTAGGATTTAACCCTCTTGGAGCCCCTTTAGCACTGGAAAGGCTCTGAGGTCTCCCCAGCTCTTCCAGAGGAGGAAACCAGGATTGAGGATTTAATTGTGATGTTTTCCACACCGTGTCACAGCAGCACCTAAATTCAACAACACCTAAATTTACAACAATTTAGCAACACCTAAATTCAATTTCTGCCCTTCAATTCTCACATGTTGCCTGTAAAATTAAATGATCTGTGGCTGGTGGAAAGCCTGAGTGGCAGAGCCGTGGACTGAGGTCATCTCCACATCATCCCACTGCTTTCCACCCCATTTGCAGGGAACTTTCCCTAAAACCTGGGTTAGAACCAGCTCTAAGCAAATTTCCTCTCCTTTCCCTTCAGGCACTGAACATTCCCTTAAAACCTGGGTTAGAACCAGTTCTAAGCAAGATTTCCTCTATTCCTTCTCACTTCAGACAGGGAACTTTACCTAAAACCTGGGTTAGAACCAGCTCTAAGCCAGATTTTCTCTATTCCTTTTCCCTTCAGGCTGTGAACTTTCCCTAAAACCGGGGTTAGAACCAGTTCTAAGCAAGATTTCCTCTATTCTTTTTCACTTCAGACACTTAACTTACCCTAAAACCTGGTTTAGAACCAGCTCCAAGCAAGTTTTCCTCTATTTCTTTTCACTTCAGGCAGTGAACTTTCCCTAAAACCTGGGTTAGAATCAGTTCTAAACAAATTTCCTTTCCTCTTTTTCCCTTCAGGCAGTGAACATTCCCTAAAACCCGGTTTAGAACCAGTTCTAAGCAAATTTCCTCTCCTTTCCCTTCAGGCAGTGAATTTTCTTCAAACCCTGGTTTAGAACCAGTTCTAAGCAAGATTTCCTCCATTCCTTTTCACTTCAGGCAGTGAACTTTCCCTAAAACCTGGGTTAGAATCAGTTCTAAACAAATTTCCTTTCCTCTTTTTCCCTTCAGGCAGTGAACGTTCCCTAAAACCTGGTTTAGAACCAGTTCTAAGCAAATTTCCTCTCCTTTCCCTTCAGGCAGTGAATTTTCTTCAAACCCTGGTTTAGAACCAGTTCTAAGCAAGATTTCCTCTATTCCTTTGATTCAGGCTGTGAACTTTCCCTAAAACCTGGGTTAGAACCAGTTCTAAACAAATTTCCTTTCCTCTTTTTCCCTTCAGGCAGTGAACATTCCCCAAAACCCGGTTTAGAACCAGTTCTAAGCAAATTTCCTCTCCTCTCCCTTCAGGCAGTGAATTTTCTTCAAACCCGGGTTTAGAACCAGCTCTAAGCAAGATTTCCTCTATTCCTTTTCACTTCAGACACTTAACTTACCCTAAAACCTGGTTTAGAATCAGCTTTATGGGAGATTTCTTCTCCTCCTTTCACTTCAGACAGTGAACTTTCCCTAAAACCTGGTTTAGAACCAGCTCTAAGCAAATTTCCTTTCCTCTTTTTCACTTCAGGCAGTGAACATTCCCTAAAACCTGGGTTAGAACCAGTTCTAAGCAAGATTTCCTCTATTCCTTTTCCCTTCAGGCAGTGAACTTTCCCTAAAACCTGGGTTAGAACCAGCTCTAAGCAAACTTCCTCTCCTCTCCCTTCAGGCAGTGAATTTTCTTTAAACCCTGTTTTAGAACCTGCTCTAAGCAAGATTTCCTCTTTATATTTTACTTTATAATTTATATTTTAAAATATGAGATAGAATAAGTATTATTATTATTATATTATTTTATTTCTATTTTATCTTTTATAATTTATATTTTATACTTTATTTTTATATATTATTTATATATAATTTTATATATTTTTATTTTAATAATTATTATAATAGTTACATTATAATATATATGTGATATATTATATATGTTATATGATATATGATGTATCATATATCATATAATATATATAATATAAAATATAAAATAGAATTATATTACATTATTATAGTTATAATTTATATTTTATCTTTTATACTTTGTATTTTATACTTTATTTTTATATTTTATTTATATATAATCATATAAATTTTATTTTAATAATCATTACAATAATTACATTATAATATATGATATATGATATATGATATATGATATATGATATATAACATAAAATATAAAATATAAAATATAAAAATAGAATTATATTACATTATTATAGTTATAATTTATATTTTATCTTTTATACTTTATATTTTATACTTTATTTTTATATTTTATTTATATATAATCATATATATTTTATTTTAATAATAATTATAATGATTACATTATATGATATATGATATATGTCATATTATATATGATATATGATATACAATATATAATATATAAAATATAAATAGAATTATATTACATTTTTATAGTTATAATTTCTATTTTATCTTTTATAATTTATATTTTATTTTATTTTATTTATTTATATATAATCATATAAATTTTATTTTAATAATCATTACAATAATTACGTTATAATATATGATTTATGATATATGATATATGTCATATGATATATGATATATGATATATCATATATCATATATCATATATATCATATATCATATATCATATATAATATAAAATATAAAATATAAAAATAGAATTATATTACATTTTTATAGTTATAATTTATATTTTATCTTTTATACTTTGTATTTTATACTTTATTTTTATATTTTATTTATATATAATCATATAAATTTTATTTTAATAATCATTACAATAATTACATTATAATATATGATATATGATATATAATATATCAAATATAAAATAGAATTATATTACATTATTATAGTTATAATTTATATTTTATCTTTTATACTTTGTATTTTATACTTTATTTTTATATTTTATTTATATATAATCATATAAATTTTATTTTAATAATCATTACAATAATTACATTATAATATAGATATATGATATATGATATATGTCATATGATATATGATATATGATATATAATATATAAAATATGAAATAGAATTATATTACATTTTTATAGTTATAATTTATATTTTATCTTTTATACTTTATTTTTATATTTTATTTATATATAATCATATATATTTTATTTTAATAATCATTATAATGATTACATTCTAATATATGATATATGATATATGTCATATGATATATGATATATGATATACAATATATGATATAAAATATAAAATATCAAGTATATGATATAAAATAGAATTATATTACATTATTATATTTATAATTTATATTTTGTATTTTATATTATTTACATAATTTACAGTTTATAATTTTAATATCTTATACATTCTAGACACTATATTAATTATTCTATACCTCTATAAACTCCTCATGGAAATCCTGAGCATTATCAGGAGTTCACATTTCCCCCAAAAATGAATAAATTTAAATTAAAATCCGCTGGGAAAACCCCAAAATTTCCAAATTTATGGCAGAAAAATCCCCAAATTTTCCAAGGCAGGGGAAGCCAAACCCTGCTGAGCTTTCCTGAAATCCCTGCAGGTTCCAGGGAGAAGATTTGGGAGCAGAAGGAATTTTGGCTGGAGCAGAAATGGGGCTGATTCCATATTCTGAGGGTCTTGAGTTTTTATTAATTAATTAACAAATAAATAATCATATTAATAGTAATGATATAGTAATCGTATAATAGTGCTAATGATGATAATGATGATATAATGATATTAATGAGGTTGTTGATAAAAATAGACATGAAAATGAACATAAAATTAAAATGAAAATAAAAAATGAAAATAATAATATAAAATAAAAATAAAATTTCAAAAATAATGAAAGAAAATTTAAAAATTCCCTTTTCTTTTCTTTTCTTTCTCCTAATTTTTCCCCTTTTTTTCCTCTCCTAATGTGGCAAATCCCAGAATCCCACCCCACCTTTCCCTCCACCATTTTTCACTGCCTTTAGGCTCAGGAATGGGATCAAATTCTGCAGGATTTCCCCTCTTTTGTTTTAGGATTTAGGCACCCTAAAATGATTCTCTTGATGTTCTAATGACTGTCCCACTGTTTATTTTGTAGGATATATTCAGGGATGGTTTTCCAAAATAATGAAGTTTTCCTATAATGTGAAAAATGAGAATTGAAATGTATTTTTGGGAAGAAATTTGCTTTAGAAAGAGGAGTAATGAAGGTAATTTAGTGATAAAAATTGGAATAATGGGATCAGGGAATGATGGAATCATGGGATGGTTTGGGTTGGAAGGGATTTTAAGGCTCACCCAGTGCCAGCCCTGCCATGGCAGGGACACCTCCCACTGTCCCCAGTGTCCAGCCTGGCCTTGGGCACTGCCAGGGATGCAGGGATGGAATTCCATCCCAGCCCTGCCCACCCTCACAGGGAGGAAATTGTTCCCAATATCTGATGTAAACCTGTAATTTTTCAGTGTGCAGCCATTCCCTGGGTGCTGTCCCTGCATCCCCTGGCAATTGTCTCTCTCCAGCTTTCCTGGGGCTCCTGCAGGCCCTGCAAGGCCACCCTGAGCTCAGCCCAAAGCTTCTCCTGTGCAGGTGAACAATGCCAGCTGTGCCAGCCTTTCCTCCCAGCACAGGAATATCCTGAAATTCACCCAGTGCCACCCCTGCCATGGCAGGGACACCTCCCACTGTGCCAGAGTGCTCCAGCCTGGCCTTGGGCACTGCCAGGGATCCAGGGATGGAATTCCATCCCAGCCCTGCCCACCCTGCCAGGGAACAATTCCTCATTGCCCAGATCCCACCCAGCCCTGCCCTCTGGCACTGGAGCCATTCCCTGTGTCCTGGCACTGCCAAAGGTGCAGGGACTGAGGCACAATCCAGGTCTCCAAGGGATTTTCCCAAGTTCACAGGACAATGCACCAGGCCAGGAATGGGATGGGCCAAACCCACAACAGCCATGGCACGAGGTTTGCCTGGTGTGAGGATTGGGCAAAGGATGGGAAAAGTGCTCAGAGGGGAGAAGGAATCCCAGGTTCAAACAGAAAAGCAGCCAGAGAACCCCAGAATTCCAGAATGGTTTGGGTTGGGAGGGGTTTTAGGGATCACCCAGTGCCACCCCTGCCATGGCAGGGACACCTCCCACTGTCCCCAGTGTCCAGCCTGGCCTTGGGCACTGCCAGGGATCCAGGGATGGAATTCCACCCCAGCCCTGCCCACCCTGCCAGGGAACAATTCCTCATTTCCAAAATCCCATCTAAAGTTCCCATTTTGAAGAAATCCTGAGCAGCCCAGCTGTGAAATGAAGTCCCTGGAGAGCACAGGAGTGACCTGATCCCTTTTTCCTTGGAAACCTGAGGATTGCAGGGAGCAGCTGCTGTAACAGGAGCCCTGCACCCCACACCCCCTTTTGGAGGTGGATCCCAATAAAAAGGGGGATATTGGATGTCCCTGAGCAGGTGTTACTGGATTAAAGGGGATAAATTCTGATTTTTACTGGATTAAAGGGGATAAATTCTGATCTGAGGCTTTTTAGCGCTACTTAAATAAATATTATTGACTCTGCAACCTCCTTATCTCCTACCAGGGAAGGAGGGATTT
Source organism: Geothlypis trichas (assembly GCA_009764595.1). Classification (NCBI taxonomy): domain Eukaryota; kingdom Metazoa; phylum Chordata; class Aves; order Passeriformes; family Parulidae; genus Geothlypis; species Geothlypis trichas. The sequence goes on along the minus strand of CM019902.1, from coordinate 115,579,949 downwards.
GGGTTTGTGGTTTGGGATTTTTTTTCAGATATAAATTATTAAAAAAGATATCAGAGTTTGGTTAAAAATAGACATAATTCCAGGATGTGAAGGAGCTGACAAAAAAGATGGAGAGAGATTATTGCCAGGGGATGGAGGGATAGGGAATGGCTCCAGTGCCAGAGGGCAGGGCTGGGTGGGATCTTGGCAATGAGGAATTGTTCCCTGGCAGGGTGGGCAGGGCTGGGATGGAATTCCATCCCTGCATCCCAAGGCCAGGCTGGACACTGGGGACAGTGGGAGGTGTCCCTGCCATGGCAGATTTTTAAGGCTGGGATGATCCCTAAAATCCCCTGCACCCCAAACCATCCCATGAATTTGAAAACCTGAATTTAATCTGAACAAGCAGAGGCAATTCAGGAGGAAAAAAATTCCTTCCAGATCCTCCAGAAATTTACACACTGGGAGCTTCACAGCTCTCATGGCAAGAGTAATGTTTGCTTGAGGGAAGAAATGATTTGGGGCTGATAAGAAAAGAGCTCTGGGTCAGAGGAGTGGGGGAAATCCTTCCTGGAGGTCACAGAGGTTTTGGGTTTCTTTTTAAGCAGGAGCACCAACATGTGGTTTTACAGCTTCACCCTTCCTTGCATCTTTTTCTGTCTGCAAACACTGCTCCTGCTCTGTGGCAGCTGCATCCCAGAATCACCCAGGTGGGAAGAGCCCTCCAGGACCATCCAGTGCCACCAAACCCTGTCCCCAAGGCCACATCCAGACTCCTGAACACCCCCAGAGACAGTGACTCCACCATGGGCAATTATTCCACTTCCTGACTGCTTCTGTGGAGGAAAACCCCCTTAAATCTCCTTTCAGAACCTCCCCTGGTGCATTTTAAGTTCGTTTTTTTCAACCTTTCACTTGAGCTGTGACACCTCAAAGTCTGCACCGCCCTGAGACACAAACACAGATCTTTGTCCCACTGATGGCCCCTGAGCCCAGAAAAGCTTCTGGGTTGTGTCACCAGCTCTGATCTGCTCTGACCATGGTTAGATCATCCCAACAAAGCTCTTCAGGGGGACATCAGGCTGCCAGGTGGCTGCAAACTCCCAAAACCCCAAAAAACCGCGACGGGTCCGCGCTTCCAAACCCGTTTCATTCCCACCTTCCTCCATCCCCACAGGAGGCTGCAAACCCTCGTTCCCTGCGAGCTGCAGAGCTCCTGTCCCTTCTGAGAAACCAAAATAACTGAAAAGAAGCTGGGCAGAGCTCGGGGACAGGAAGGCCCCGGGGGGAGCGGGGACGGAACTGCTGCAAGAGCAGCGCAGGGCCCTTATCAGCGGCAGGCAGGGGCTGCGGTTTGCTCGCTCTCGCAACCCTCCTGCAACTGTCACTTGTTTTCCTACAAACAGGATGCCCCAAAGAGGCCAGCAGCTGGCCCAGGACTCCGGGGACACGGCTGGTTTGGGGTGCTGGGTGCCAGGTTGGAGCCTCTCGGGGTTTTTCCCGGAGGAAAAGCGGGTGCAGGTGTGAGCCCAGCTCCTTCCTGCTGGGTGGAACTAAAACCGAGTCCTGGTGGGGCTTGGTTGTGAGGCTGAGCTCTCATTTTGCTCCATTTTTATGGTTCCACCTCGAATTTGCTGTTGAGGGAGGGGTTGTGTTATGGTGAAACAGCAAGGGAATGTCTCTGTGTGCACAGAAAAATTGAGGAATCCATCCCTGGAATTGTCCAAGGCAACAGAGAATTGTCCAAGGAGAAACCTTTGGGAGGGAGTGCAGGGGGTAGGAATGAAATGGCCTTAAAAGTCCCTTCCAACCCCAACTATTCCATGATTCCATGCAGATTTCCATGATTTCTTTGCCATGCAGTCCCCCTTTGCTGGAGTGAGGGCTGAATTAATGGAAATGCTTCTAAAAAGCCAAAGGAGCAACTGGAGGTGTCCAAGGAAGGCCTGGAGGTGGCACTCAGAGCTCTGGGCTGGGGACAAGGTGGGCGTGGGGCACAGCTGGGGCTGGGTGGTCTCAGAGGTCTTTTCCAGCCTCAGGGATTTGGGGATTCTGGCATTCTGTGCTCCCAGCCCCTGGATCCTGACACCATTCCCACCCCCCTGCCCCAAATTTTGCAGCTCAGGCTCCTCAAGGAGCAGGTTCTGCCCTCCAGGGTCACCTGGGCTGTCCTTCAGAGAAACCTGCCCTGCCAACCAGCGAGGCACCAGCCTGGAAATTTACCCAGAAGGGAGATATGGGGAAAAAAATACCAAACCAAGCTCTGATAATTCCCTGGGCAAAGGTTATTCCCTGTGCCAGAGGTGGAGCCTTTTCCAACAGCAGCTTTGGCTTTGCACCCTGCGAGTGTTTCTGGAATTTCCCAGTGCCAGATCAACACCAGAGAGAGCAAGGGGAAAAAAATAGTAGCTCTGGAATTAAATTTTCTTTTTTTTAAAAATGAAGTTTTGCTTTTCAAGTCTTTTCTGCAAGAAAAAAAAATTAAAAAGGAAATAATTTGAAATGCATGAATGAATTCTTTGTGTGCCACAACAACCTCCTGCTCTGCTGGAGCCTGGGAGGATTTTAGGGAGTCTATCAAGAATATCCTGAGTTGGAAGGGACCCAGCTTGATGTCCAGAAACAGCTCTTGGCATTTTCAAGTTCTCCTGCTGCTCAAAAGTAACTGGAAAACACTTTTTCCCCTGGATTTTCTTTGTGGCTTTTATTTGAGCTGGATTGCAGCTGGAGAGGTACAATATCAGAGCCCTGAAATAACATGTGGTGCTGAGGAAATTTATGATTAAGACATCAGCTTGATTCAATCTGAATTTTGATGTAAACACGAGATCTTTTGGGAGATAGTTGTAAAGTCGAGGTTCTCAGAACTGCTGAACTTACAATCTGATCATTCCTCCCTGATTCTTCATCCATGAAGATGAGGAATGTCCTATTCTCAGAGCAATTTAAGCATTTCAGGGTGGATTTGACTAACTTTGGGTGCCACTGGGGCCAAACTGAGCTGCAAACTCCTCTCTCAGGCTGCTTTTGTGGAGGCAGAGCCTGTGTGATGTCTCCTCGCTGTCTCTGGCCCTCCCCCAGCTCTTGTGGTTTGTGGGCCAACTTTACTAAAGTTGATGGAGCAGAAGTGGGCTGAAGTTCCTCTGGCTTTCATGAGCTGAGAGGCTCTGCCAGAGCTCCCTCGCAGCTGAAGGGAGCCTGAGGGAGGTTTTAGATTCCTTCCATCAGATTCAATCCCTCTCGGGTTTTAGAGGCCTCAGGCAGAAGCACATCCATGTCTGATGGAAATCTGGGTCTGCCCAGGACAGCATCTCCTCGTTTTTAATTGCACCAAACCAGGCTTGGCTTGAATTCAGGTGATGCTTCCACCTGAAATTTTACCCTCCAAGGAGAAGCCTTTTAGTGGCTTTGCACATTTTCAACGAAAGCTTTTTGGAACCTCCCACTAAAGCAAGGCTTAGCTAGAAAAAGAATGACAAAATCTCACGAGAAGCAAGAGAGGTTCTCTCCACCTTGCACAGGCTGTGGGGAAGGCCCCCATTGACAACATCTGCATTTCATGGAATTAATATCCATGGAGTAATCACCTGAAGTGTTCAAGGCAATCAATCCATCTCCATCCCAAGTGCTTCTCCAACATTTCTCGGGAAGCATCACCAGATCAGGGGTGCCCAGCCCTGGGGGCACCTCTGGCTGCTGTGCCCAGCTCTGGCTCCTCAGCACAGCAGGGCCAGGAGCTCCTGGAGCTGAGCAAGGGCCTGGAGCAGCTCCGTGCCCAGGAAAGGCTGAGGGAGCTGTGGTGCCTCAGGTTTGAGCTTTTCTATTTTTCAGGTTTTGTGCTGCTTTAGTGTGTGGGGCTGGGCTTCACATTCTGGGATGCTGAGCTCTGTGCACAGAGCAGGGAGACAAAACAATTCCTGCTCCAGCTGGGCACCAAGGACAAATGATCCAAATCTCAGCCCAGCAGCACAAACCCCGTGGGCTGCAGAGAGAAAAACAAGCAGGGTGGGACTGCCTGGGCTAAAGCTGGGATGGGACAATGAACTGCAAGATGCAAATGGAGCAGAACTGATCCCAGGGACAGAGCCCGTGCCCGGCCGTGCATTTTGGGGCCGTTTTGGTTCCTCTTGGGTGCAGCCCTGGCTGGGCTCTGGTGCTGCCCAAGGTGCATCCATGGAGGAGATGCTTTGGATAAATCCCTGCTTTATTCTTTAGCTCTGTCTCAGCCTCCCCAAGGCATCAGATGGGGCTGCTCAGCCTGGAGAGGAGCCCCAGTGAGAGGGGCCTCAGCCCTGTCTGTCCCTGTGTCTGTCCCTGTGTCTGTCCCTGTGTCTGTCCCTGTGTGCAGAGCTCAGAGCAGGCCCAGGCTCTGCTCCAGGCCCAGCAATGGCCCCAGAGCCACGGGCAGGGCCTGAGCCCAGCAATTCCCCTCACAACTTCTGCCCTGCTCTAATCTTGACTCCAAGCAAGCCTTTGGCTCAACACCCTCCGCACTTTTTATCTACCACATCACCACTTGCATCAGAGCTCTGACACAAGCTGCCTCTCGAGTTTCACATCTATTCAAGCGAAAAAGTAGCAGCAAAGAAACCAGTTTAGAAATAATTCTCTTTTCCCCTGCCATTTTCTCCCTCCCACGCCCAGCACACGCCACTTTCGAGTTCTGCGTTGCCAAAATTAATGTTGATGTCACTGCACTACCAAAATTAACAGGCCCAGGCTCATGCAGGAAACTTCTAGGAGAGCCTGGAAAAAGGAAATTAAGATTCCACAGGAACCTGTTGGTCCAGTGGGATCTATGCACAGAGTCCTGCACTTGAGATTTTGGGAAAAAATCAGGAACTTTGGAGGTTTGTTCAGCACTTGTTGACTCAGGACTCTGGGTAAAGTCAGAAATTAAAGAGGAGGAGTGCACAGCAGCTCCAGGAGAAGCCAATCCTTCCATCCCAGAGAGTTCCCATCCCTGGAACTGTCCAAGGCCAGGCTGGATGGGACTTGGAGCAATCTGGGACAGTGGAAGGCTCTAAATGAAAAGTGACAGAAATCCCAACCCAAACCAATCCATGACTCCAGGATCCCATCCTGAATTTCTAAAAAAGCTCCAGGAATCAGCATCAAAGAGAGGAATTCCAGTGCCAGGCACAGAACCAGGATTTCTTTGGGCCACCTGCATCCATCCAACCCCAACCAAAGTGAGAAGACACCAGTGAAGGAAAGGACAATAATTCAATAACACAATGGGGGATTGACTTCAAACACTGAGCTTCCAAAATAAAAAACCAAACCAACAAAAAAACCTGGAAAAATGCCAGTGGATTATTTTGGGAGCACAACCTGGGGGAGTTTTCTCTATTCCTTTATTTTAGGCAGTTCCAAACACCTGTGTTTCAAATAGCAGCAGCTGGGTCTCAGATTTCCATCACCCAACCATTCCCTGAAATCCTGGCAGCTCCTGCTGGCCAGGAATATTCCCCATTCCAGCTGGAAAATGCAGCCCCCAGTGGAAACAGAGGTCAGCAGAGGAAAAGAGGCTTTGCTACTCAAGGGTTAAATCACAATGAAAAAACTTCTTCCCCTTCCTGACTTTCTCACTCTCTTTTCTGCACTGAATTCTGGTTAAAAAAAAAAAAAAATTGCTTTTATTCCAGGCAAATCTTTAATTCATTCCTTTTATTCGTTGCTTTTGTTTTATGATAACTCAAAGCAGGTTGGTCTTCAGCTGAAGAAATGCAAACCAGCAGCAAAATTTGCAACCTAAGTCATGTGCTAGAAAAGTTTGGGTGAGTTGGTTGGTGCAAATGTTGCAAAGAGCAGCATTTCCTGCAGACCTCAATCACGAGGTAGTTTGTTTTCTCACCGAGGAGAAAAAGTGAGAGAAACTTTGCTGCAGGTAATGACATCCTAAAATAGGACAGCTCATGTTTTTCTATAGGTTATTTGTTTAATTTCTCATTCCTCTTTGAACTGCAGTTTCAAATAAGAGAGGCCCTAATTTTCTGCAGAAAAAACAAACAAACCAAAAAAATACTAAAAACTCCAGCAATGCTTTAAAATATTCAAGTTCTTCACGTTAACCAGTGAGGGGCTTCAGCCAGAAAAAAAGCTAAGGGACAGGGAAAAGATTTTCCTTGGAAATGAGTTGAAATGTGGCCACAAATTTCTGTTAAATCACAAAAGATCTGTGGAGGATTTTTATAAACCTGAAGCTCCAGAGGCTGTCCAGCCTGGTCCCACACCTGATCCCCTCAGACAATGGGGTCTGGAGCCTCCCCTGCTCCCTCTGCCTGGAATGGGCTTCAGCAAAGGCTGAAAAGGAGCTGAGCAGATGGAAAACCTCCAACTGCTTCTGTTTAAAAAGGGCTTTTGATCTCCAGCTGGGGTGGTTTCATCAAAGCAGGAACACCCCAAAGCCTCCAGAGCTGCTTTTGTCCTCTGCACGTGGGACACGGATGGGCCCAAAACTTGGAGCTGTCACAGGAGGGAGGGGTTGGGAGGGGGATTTCCTAATAAACCTGGAAAAACGAGCCAAGGCCCCGGTGGGCAGCTGGAATTGGGAGCTCTGGCTCACACAGAGGCGTTTTTAATTCAGCACATCCTGAGAATGGAGCAAAGCAGGGCAGGACAATGTCGTAGACATTCTTTATGAAAAATCTTTTCTTAAGATTTTTCCCTGCTGGAGCTGAGAGGTTTCAGCAGCAAATGTAAACAATTATTATCTGCTAGTGTGGAATGCAACAAGAAGACTGCTATTGCTCTGTGCTGAGACACAGACATTGTTATTCATTCCTTTCTATCTCTCTCTTAGTATAGCAGCTTCAGAAGAAGCCTCTTGCCTTTCTATCTTTATGTAATATAGTTATAATGCTATATATATATCATCATATAATAAATCTAGCCTTCTGATCATAGAATCAAGATCCTGTCTCATCTATCCTCTAACAAACCCCTGCCACACCAACAACAGGACTGAGCTGCTGGAGCAAAGCAGAGGAGGCTCCAGGATGGGCAGAGGGATGGAGCAGCTGTGCTGGGAGGAAAGGCTGGCACAGCTGGCATTGTTCACCTGCACAGGAGAAGCTTTGGGCTGAGCTCAGGGTGGCCTTGCAGGGCCTGCAGGAGCCCCAGGAAAGCTGGAGAGAGACAATTGCCAGGGGATGCAGGGACAACACCCAGGGAATGGCTGCACACTGAAAAATTACAGGTTTACATCAGATAATTAGGAAAAATTTCCTCTCTGGGAGGGTGGGCAAGGGCTGGATGGAATTCCATCCCTGCATCCCTGGCAGTGCCCAAGGCCAGGCTGGACACTGGGGACAGTGGGAGGTGTCCCTGCCATGGCAGGGGTGGGATGAGATGAGTTTTAATTCCATAATTCCATGATTCTGCTCCAAAGCAAAAAGCAGCTGTTTGAAGAGGAACTGCTGGCCTGGGCCATTGGTGCCACACCTTTTTCTGCAGCACTGGAGTCATCCCAGGTCTCATCCAAAGCCCAAAGCCATCAGCCAGGTATTTCCAGTGGTTTCCCTGACTCTTGGATCAGGTTCCATGTACACACAAGACTGGGTTGCCCTAATTATCCCAGTAAAATGTGACTCTTCATCATCTTTCCTTGCCTAGAAATCAGTTTAAACAAACACAAATTCACCCCACAGGGGAACCCTAAATCCCTCTTCATGTTGGTAATGTCTTGTTATCCCAAATGGGATTTATAAAACCATGGATTTTCCTTAGGGATCCACAAGGATTATCCAAATCCAGCTACTGATCCCCCAAAAATCCCAGCCTGGGCACCCCTGGCAGTGCTGTCCAAACCCTCCTGGAGCTTGGCAGCCTCAGGCTGTGCCCATTCCCTGGGTAACTGGTGACAAAATGACAATTTCCATTGCAATCCCTATTAGAGGAAAAGAAAACCACCCCAGCATTAAAAGTTCTGATTGCTACTCCAAAATCTGAACAATTCATCACTTTTAAACCCCAAAAGTTTGTCCTGTCTCTGCTTTTCAACCTTGGCAAGTCATTCACATTTCATTTCCAGGCATGCTGTACATGAAACCCTGCTTCATTTAGAAAATTAAATCATTTTCTCCAGTAAGGGACAGCCAGAAGCTCATGTTCCTATAAGAGACCTGACTCTTGGTTTCAGTGTGCAAAGCTTTTTTTTGTGTGAAAAACGTGTGGGTGTTCATCCCCGTCCATTTTCACTTTTACAGGTTTGATAAAGAGAAAACTCTGCAGGCTGAGGGGTCCTTTTCCCCTCAGAGGTGGCCAAAAGGATGGAGAAAGTTGTAACTAAATTTCTTGCACAGGGTTTGGAGCAATGAAACCACCACATTGTGCAGCAAGTGATTCACCAACGCTCACAAATACAGACTCAGAAAGGTTTGGGTTGGAAGGACCTTAAAGATAATTTTGTTCCACTCCCTCCATGGGCAGGGACACCTTTCACTGTCCCAGGTGGGTCCAAACCCTGTCCAACCTGGCCTTGGACACTGCCAGGGATCCAGAGGCACTCACATCTTCTCCAGGAATTTCATTCTAAGGATTTCTCCCTAATATTTAATCTAAACCTCTCTCTTTGAGTCGAAAATTCTATTAATGGAGTCTGAACTTGAGTTATCTTCCAGATATGAATTCTATTCCCTCTGACTCATACGAACACCAAGAGCTCATTTACATGGAGGTCCTGAAAACCACAAGTGTTTTACAGAAGTCTGATATTATCTGGTAACTGAATTCTGAAATACAAAGCCCATCCCATGAGGTGGGTGGAGCTCTGCCCTCAGCTCTGGGGCCTCTCTGGGTGATGAGAATCCCAAAATCACCGAGGTGGGAAGGGACCTCCAGGATCACCCAGTGCCATCACCCCAATCCCTGTCCCCAAGGCCACATCCAGACTGCTCTGGGACAATTCAGGGACTCCAAACCTCCCTGGGCAGCTCAGCCCAAGGCCTGACCACTCTGAGAGGGACAAAAATGTCCCAAAGCTCTACAGAAACCTGAACAGAGACTCTCAAATGTTCCCATCTCACAGAGATCACAGCCAGGAAAAGATCCACCAAAGGAATTTGGGTGAGGATTTTTTGTTCAGTTCCACAGGAAGTGTTTTAAAACACCTGAGCCTGCCCTGGTGCCATCTGAGGCCATTTCCTCTCCTCCTTTCCCTGCCCCTCCTGGCAGGAGCTGTGCAGAGCACTGAGGTCCCCCCTGAGCCTCCTTTGCTCCAGGCTGAGCATCAGAGAGCTGTGACTGATCCCACCTGCCCTGAGGGTTGGATCTGCTCAGAATCCCAGAATCAAGGCTGGGAAACCCTCCAGGATCACCCAGTGCCACCCCAGCCCCACAGCATCACCCCAACCCCTGTCCCCAAGGCCACATCCAGACTGCTCTGGGACAATTCAGTGACTCCAAACCTCCCTGGGCAGCTCAGCCCAAGGCCTGACCACTCTGCCAGGGAAATTTTCTGTGCCAGTCTCCAACCTGAGCCTGCCCTGGTGCCATTTGAGGCCATTTCCTCTCATTTTTCCCCTGCCTCTCCTGTCATGGAATTGTGCAGAGCACTGAGGTCCCCCCGAGCCTCCTTTTCTCCAGGATGAGCCCCCTCAGCTGCTCCCTCAGGATGTGTTTTCCAGCCCCTTTTCCCATCTCTGGACACTCTCCAGCCCCTCAATGTCCCCATCCAGCCCCCCTGGCAGGTGTCAGGGTTTGCTGTGGTGCTGAGTGAGGGCAGGAGATGAACCCTGGGGCTGTCACTGCTGATTTTACACAGCCAGGACAGATTTAAGGTAGTACTGCTTCAAAACCATCCCTGCAGCCAAACTTTCCCTTTCTTTGGGGGCAGAAAATCTGTCCTAGAGCCAATTCTTGGGATAAAATCCTGGATCCCCTCAGACAGGGACAGAGTGGCCACCAACTGGTCAGTCTGGAGAAGAGGAGGCTCAGGGGGGACCTCAGTGCTCTCCACAAATCCTGACAGGAGAGGGGAGGGATGTGAGGGCTGGGAATTCTCTGGGAATGTTCAGGGGGAGTCTGGATGTGGCCCTTGGGGTCACAGTTTGGGATTAAACTGTTGATGGTGGGAGTGGGTGATCCTGAAAATCTCTTCCCACCCTACTAATTCCAGGATTCTGTGGATCTCTGAGCCCAGGTCTGGCTGTCACAGCACAGGAGAATTCCATAAAACCATCATAAAAAATAAACTTTTGAGAGCTGCAGGTGGTGCTGGGGCTTTGAAGGCCGCAGACATTTGTCACACAGGACACACAGCCCCACATTGTGCTTCACCCTGAACCTTCCAGGGAATTCCCAAGCTCTCCCTTCCCTTTTAAACACCACAAATAGCCACTGGAAGGGCTGGGAATTCTCTGGGAATGTTCAGGAGGAGTCTGGATGTGGCCCTTGGGGTCACGGTTTGGGGTGAAGCTGTTGATGGTTGAGCGGGTGATCCTGAAAATCTCTTCCCACCCTACTAATTCCAGGATTCTGGGGATCTCTGAGCCCAGGTCTGGCTGTCACAGCACAGGAGAATTCCATAAAACCAAGTAAAAAATGAACTTGTGAGAGCTGAAAAAATGAACCAGTAAAAAACGAACTTGTGAGAGCTGCAGGTGGTGCTGGGGCCTTGAAGGCCGCAGACATTTGTCACACAGGACACACAGCCCCACACTGTGTGAACCTGCCAGGGATTTCCCAAACTCTCCTTTCCCTTTTAAACACCACAAAAAAAACACTGGAAGGGCTGGGAATTCTCTGGGAATGTTCAGGGGGAGTCTGGATGTGGCCCTCGGGGTGAAGCTGTTGATGGTTGAGTGGGTGATCCTGAAAATCTCTTCCCACCCTGTAATTCCAGGATTCTGTGGATCTCTGCAGGTCTGGCTGTGTCACAGCACAGGAGAATTCCATAAAACCAAGTAAAAAATGAACTTGTGAGAGCTGAAAAAATGAACCAGGAAAAAACGAACTTGTGAGAGCTGCAGGTGGTGCTGGGGCCTTGAAGGCCGCAGACATTTGTCACACAGGACACACAGCCCCACGTTGTGTGAACCTGCCAGGGATTTCCCAAGCTCTCCTTTCCCTTTCAAACACCACAAAAAAAACACTGGAAGGGCTGGGAATTCTCTGGGAATGTTCAGGAGGAGTCTGGATGTGGCCCTTGGGGTCACGGTTTGGGGTGAAGCTGTTGATGGTGGGAGTGGGTGATCCTGAAAATCTCTTCCCACCTGGATAATTCCAGGATTCTGTGGATCTCTGCAGGTCTGGCTGTCACAGCACAGGAGAATTCCATAAAACCATCATAAAAAATAAACTTGTGAGAGCTGCAGGTGGTGCTTGGCTTTGAAGGCCGCAGACATTTGTCACACAGGACACACAGCCCCACACTCTGTGAACCTTCCAGGGAATTCCCAAACTCTCCTTTCCCTTTCAAACACCACAAAAAGCCACTGGAAGGGCTGGCTCAGAGCTTCTGAGCTGCTGATTTGATGAGGGTGGCAGGGCTTGCCCTAAATCCAGCAGCTTGAAATGTTTATAGCAGATCTCATAAAACCTGAGGGTTTTCAGGTTTCCTTCCAGTGCTTTCTCAGAAAGACTTGTAAGACATAAACCTTTCAACCTGCAGACAAAACCCAACCTAAATGCAGCTTCTGGGCTTTCAAAATCACAGCTTCAGTAGGAAAGCAGATGACAGAAAACATCCTGCAAGACAAAATATTCATGAGGCAAAAGAAAAAAAAAAAAACCCAAGCCCATCTTGGACTGCTTGGGGGTTCACTGGAATCAGAAACTCAAAACAAAAACTACAGGTTGGAAACAGAAATTCCCAGATTGATCAGAGCCAGAGAAAGTGTTCTGACAGATCTTCACGAGGTGAAACTGCCCAGTCTGACAGAGTTTCACCCACAGCAGAAGTGGGGAATCCTCCAGACAACAGCAAGGATGAACTGGAAACTGAATTTCCAACTGAGCTGCCCTCACTCTCTCCTTCCCTGCTTCACACTCAGTCCTTCTATGCCCTTTTCTTTCTCCTATTTCAATATTTTGAATAAATCTTTATAGAAAATGAAATGTTTTGGACTATAATTAGTTTTACTGGACTAAACCTTTTGGTTTTATTATTAAACTCAAATTGTTTGTAAAGCTCAGCTTTGGCTGGGATCCCAGTGTTAAAAAAAGTCATTTATTTTGGAAATGACATTGGGAATCTGCATAATTCCTACTCCTTCCATTGGCAGGAGGGGCATGCCTTGATTTCAGTATCCCTGAGGATATTCTGGTGTGTGCAAGGCTTCAGCAACTGCCCTGGGCTGGAAATGCAGAATGGGGCTGGGGCTGTGTGTTCTGTGTCCATCTGTCAGAGCTGGGGCAGTTCTCTGCTGTCCATGGGCAGTTTTTCCTTTCTCTCTCCCACAGCCAATCCTCCCTGCAGCAGATCTCTCTGTCCATGGGCAGTTTTTCCTTTCTCTCTCCCACAGCCAATCCTCCCTCCAGCAGATCTCTGCTGTCCATGGGCAGTTTTTCCTTTCTCTCTCCCACAGCCAATCCTCCCTGCAGCAGATCTCTGCTGTCCATGGGCAGTTTTTCCTTTCTCTCTCCCACAGCCAATCCTCCCTCCAGCAGATCTCTCTGTCCATGGGCAGTTTTTCCTTTCTCTCTCCCACAGCCAATCCTCCCTGCAGCAGATCTTGCTCTCTCTCTCCGGGCAGTGACAGAACAAGAGGACACGGTCTCAAGCTGCCCCAAGGGAGATACAAGCTGGAATGAAGGAGGAAGTTTTTCACAGCAAGAGTGGTCAAATACTGCAATCATCTGCCCAGGGAGGTGGTGGAGTCCCCATCCCTCGATGTGTTTAACAAAGCCTGGATGTGGCACTTGGTGCCATGATCTGGTTGAGGTGTTGGAACATGGCTTGGACTCGATGATCCTAAAGGTCTCTTCCAACCTAGAAATTCTGTGATTATCTCTCCTGTTCATGGGCCATTAATTATTAATTATCTGCTGTCCATGGCCACTGAGTGTCCCTGCAGGGCTGATCCAATTCCCCCATCCCATGGGGAGATGTGAGCCCAGGGCAGGAGCCAAGCATTCCTACCTGGATCCAAGCTGAGCCTGGCACAGCACAGCAGCCTTTGCCCCCTGCATTGCCAGAGGAGCAGCTTTCTGCTGCCCTGCATGGCCAGAGGGAGCCCAGGCCCATCTGCAGCAGCCCTGGAGCTGCAGAGGAAAACTCCCCCCTTGTGCAGGATCCCTGCTGCAGCAGAACCACAGCTGGCACTGCAGGAGGGCTGAGCCCCCATGGCATGGGGCTGGGACACCACCCTGGCACACAGGGGGGCAGCTCCTATTCCCACTCTGGCAGTGGTTTGTTTTATTTTTTTGTTTGTACTATTGCATTCATATTTTTAATTTTCCTAGTACAGAACTGTTATTCCTACTCCCATATCTTTCCCCCCTTAATTTCAATATCATAATAATTCAGCCTATAACAATTTGCATTTTTTCATTTCAACAGAGCCTCCTGCCTTCCTTTACCACACCTGTCTTTTCAAACCAAGGCACCCACACCCTGGAGCCCTCTGTGGGATCTCAGGTGCTTCAGCCACCAGCTCTGCTGTCACCTGCACTGCTGCCACCACCCCACACAGCCATCGAGGCCTCTCACACAGGAGATATCTCTGCACAACTTGGGCAGCTGACTCAAGTTTATCCAAATATTACCCAGCCTGTGCAGAGCAGGAAAAAAGGAGGGAGGACAATGTTTTCTTGTCCTCTCAGCCCAGTGAGTCACCGTGGCCTGTCTCTCTCCATGGCCAATCCCAGATGTCCTGGAGGAAGCCACAAATCATCTGGCAGATGACAGAGCTGCTTCCAGGGGATCTTTCTTCCCCTGCTCTAACAGGGTTTGCTTTGTGCTCTGAAATAGGGCAGGGAGAACTTAACCCTTCCAAAGTTTTTTGGGTTTTGGGGTTTTATTTTGTTTGCTTGTTTTGTTTGTTTGTTTGTTTTAGGTTTGTTGTGCTTTTTGTTTGGTTTGGTTTGGTTTTTTCCCCTTCAAACTGGCTGGTATTTATAAAGAAGTTGTTGATGATCTTAAAGGGCTTTTCCAACCTAAACAGTTCCATGCTACTCTGTATGTATGGACAAATCCAGGAGTTTTTAGGATTCTGTTCAAGCCTTGGATTCAGTGGGGTTTTATGGCAATAAACCTCCCTGGTACAATGTAATTCCTTTCATCCTTGTTCTCCATCCCCATTCCTGCCTGGGAATCCCTTTGGATGTGCAGCAGAAACCTCTGGAACCCAGCAGGTCCCATCTGCAGGTGGCAGGATGGCCAAGTCAGACATTTCTGCTGGTTTTGGGGTAACCCACAGAGAAATCTGCTTTTTCCTTAGGATTCTTTCTCCTTGGCTTTTCAATTCCAATTTCTAAATCCAACAGCAGTAATTTCCTTGCCGCTCTTGTTTAGGTACAGACTCTCCCCTCTCAAATAATCCACAATTCTGGAGCTGATGGGAAGGAGCCTCTGACCCAATTCCAATTTCTAAATCCAATTTCCTTGCCACTCTTGTTTAGGTACAGACTCTCCCCTCTCAAATAATCCACAATTCTGGAGCTGATGGGAAGGAGCCCCTGACCCCTTCAGCTCCACTTCCACCCAGCACCAGGGACTTGAGGACTTTTCCAACAGGAATCTCACCACAAGGAAAGCCAGAGCTGCTCATTTTCAATGAGAAACATGACTGGGACACTCATTCTTTATTCTGAAGTCAAATTTTTCAAAAATGACTTTCATAAACTTGCCACTACCTCTGGCTTTCACGTGCATTTCAAGATAAGCATCCTGTTATTTTGGGATCACCCCTCAGCAGTCAAACTAAATCTTGATTATCTTCTGGTCACACACCAAAAAAAAAAAAAAGAAAAAAGCAGTTTATTTTCTGTTTTTACTGCATCCCCTGGCAGCGTGGGGGAGATACTTTCATTTTCCACCTCAGAGCTGGAGCTGGTCCCTCATGGTAAAACCCCCAACAATCTCTAATTAATGACCAAGTGAGAAAGGGCAAAGGCAAAACAATCTGAGGGATGTGCAGGCCAGACAGAACCTAAATCCTTTTCAGACTCAGCACAACACATCCCAGGGCTGAGTGTGGCTGCTGAAACGCTCAGTGAAATATTTTGGCTCAGGATAAAATCTCTTGATCTCACCAGAGCAGCATGTTCAGCTCTGTCAGACTTTTTACTTCCTGTGTTCAGGCCTCGCAATGTTTCTCAAGGCTTTTAAGTGAAAAAAGAGCTCAGGCTGTGTAAATCAGACATTGTGCAAGGTTTTTCTACTTGTAAGCCAAGGTTTTTATGAGCTTTAGTTCAATTTCCTATTCACAAGCTGCAGTCAGTGGTTTATAATGCTGACAGGAATTAACTCTTTGGTACGGGGCAGGCAGCCTGAGAAAGGCCTGGAAAGTTCTCTCTCCACAGTGATAAGGGAATTTATGCTGCTGGAAACAGAGAATTCCAGACTGGTTTGGGTTGGGAGGGATTTAAAGTTCATCCCATTCCACCCCTGCCATGGCAGGGACACCTTCCTCTGTCCCTGGGTGCCCCAACCTGGCCTGGGACACTGCCAGGGATGAGGAATCCACAATTCTGGAGCTGATGGGAAGGAGCCCCTGACCCCTTCAGCCTCCCCTCCCACCCAGCACCAGGGACTTGAGGACTTTTCCAAAGGGAATCCCACCACAAGGAAAGCCAGAGCTGCTCATTTTCAATGAGAATCAGAGTGCTCAGGTGTCCCTGAATCCATGGAGAACCTTCAGAGCAGGGAGAGCATCTCCATTAAATCATCTCAAGACCTTCAGGATCACCCAGTGCCATCACCCCAATCCCTGTCCCCAAGGCCACATCCAGACTGCTCTGGGACAATTCAGTGACTCCAAACCTCCCTGGGCAGCTCAGCCCAAGGCCTGACCACTCTGCCAGGGAAATTTTCTGTGCCAGTCTCCAACCTGAGCCTGCCCTGGTGCCATCTGAGGCCATTTCCCCTCCTGTCCCTCCTGGCAGGAGCTGTGCAGAGCACTGAGGTCCCCCCTGATCCCCCTTTTTTCCCCTCTGAGCCCCCCCAGTTCAGCTGCTCCTCTCAGGATTTGTTTTCTAGCCCCTTCCCAGCTTTGCTGCCCATCCTTGGACTCACCACATTTTTATTTTGCATTTACAAGGCAAGAATCCCTCAATGCCTGGGTGCTCCTTGGCACTGTAATACTCAGAAGAAATCACCCACAGTGTAATTTTCTGGTTTTCCATGATATAAAATTGCTGTGCTGCTGTTCATTCCCAGTTGATAACAAACCATCCAAATTTCACACCACAGCCATGATTAATTAATAAAAAATTATCACAACGGCAAAACCAGGAGAAAACTTCTTTGCCTAACAAAAAATCAGACCTTGCAGCAAAAATGAGGGAAAAGTGCCCTCCTGGAAAATATTATATTTGGTGCTCTTTGGAGCTGCAGAAAAAGATTAGTTCTGTGTTCTTTCATGGGCAAAATTATCAGAAAATTTAAAATCGTGACCGTGAAACAACCTTGAGAAATTACAAAATTATAAATGATAAATTACAAAATTCAAAATTAAAAAATTAGAAACTAATGAAATTAAATAAAAATTGGAGGGGAGGGGGTGTGTTGTAATTATTCTGTCCTCCTTTAAAACCCCTAGGGTCACTCTTTACCACAAGACCCCCCCCAAGAGGACTCATTTTGATGCCCCATCCCAAAACATCCTTGGGATGTGTTGGGAATTCAGAGGCTCCAGCCTGGTGCTCATTCCCTGAGGGGAGCTGGTGTGGTGTGATAGGAAAAGGGCCACATCCTGTGTGGTGTAGCACACCCCAAAAACGTGCCAGGCTTTGTGAGCCTGCCCCAGCCCTCAGGGGCTGCCCCCACGCCGCTGCTTCCCCATCCCCTCCTTTTTTCCCCAATTTTCACCCAGTATCAAGCTCCAAAAGAATGATGGATTTCCTTCTCACAGAGCTGCCTGGCCTGATAAAGGGGAAATCCACAGAGAAAACAAGTTTTTGGGGTTTTTTGTCCCTTTCCTTCACGATTTCGGTTGAGGGAGAAAAGTGCAATAAATTTCGGCGGGAAAAGCAGAAAAGAGGCACTTTGGGGACGTTTCTTTGCAAAGGTTGTTGAGAAATAGGGTGAGAACAACCCACCCTAGGGATGATTATTTGTCTTGCTCCCGAGCCCAAACGTTCCTTTTGCTGAGCCCAGGATTTTGAAACTGCCCTGAGTTCGTTTGAGTGGAGAAAGGAACAAAAAGGGAACTGCTGGAAAACCGTTCCACGCTCACACACACACACACACACCATGTTCTTTTGCAATGATGAAACATTTGTTTTACAGCTCAACTGACGTGTTTGACCCGAGCTTTTCTGCAGGAAAAACCTCTTTACACAAAGTTCTGCAGGATCTTGTGCCTGGGCTGTCAAAAGTGAACAGGAAGTTTTATAGAAATATAAAAACCAGGAATGATTTGAGGTGGAAGGGACCTTAAAGATGATCCCATTCCACCCCCTGCTGTGGGTAGGGACATCTCCCACTATCCCAGGTTACTCCAAGCCCAGTCCAGCCTGACCCAGAGCATTCCAGATGTTCCTAAAATATGCAGGTGACTTCCAGCCTAGCCCTGCTCATAGCTCATTCCCCTCAAAAAATAAAATCCTGGCGCTGGAACAACATTAATGCCAAAAATGAGGACAAAAATAAACCCCAACCTGGGGTGTTGAGCTAAATCTTTTGCTGGATTAAGCAGCTTTAAGAAACTCCTCCTTTTCTGGACGAGCCAGCCCTTGGTTTTCACCCAGCTGCTCTGAAATGTTTTGGGTTCCTGCCAAGCACACGACCCCTGCTCTCCATCCCACCCCATGGCCTGGCACAGGCACAGCCCCAGAGCTTCACTCTGTTCTTTATCACACAAAAAATTTCCTCAAGATCCCTTCCTGTGCTTGCTTACACATTCAACACCGAGCAGTTGCTGAGCTAAAAAAAATATAAATTAAATTATTAAAAAAAAAAAAAAAGCTGATGAATTGCAGGAAGATCCTGCTTGTTGTTTGAGCAGTATTGCTTCCTTTCCCTGAGCCATGGCAGCACTTGGGCACCTCCTGCTCACCCTTCAGCATCTCCCCCAGCCAGGCAGGCACCGAGGTGCTGCTGACTCACAGCCTGCACTGCCAGGAAACAAAAAAAGATGGAGAAGGAGGGGGAAAAAAATAGATTTGAACAGCAGAGCTGGGTAGGATTTGGGCAGGCTGTGACCCTCAGGAGCTGCTGCCAGGGGTGACACAGCAGCTGGGAGCAGCTCTTCAACATTCCCCGTTAGTAATGGGAATAAACTCCTGACTCACGCCAGCCAGGCTGGGCTCTGAGCAGCTCTGGAGCCCTGGCTGCTGAGAATTTCAGACTGGAGCCCTGGCTGCTGAGAATTTCAGACTGGAGCCCTGGCTGCTGAGAATTTTTGGAGCCCTGGCTGCTGAGAATTTCAGACTTTCTGTGCTGACCCCCAAGAGAACACTGCATCTGACCTGAGGCCTTGGAGAAAACTTCCAAAATTAAATAACAGAATTAAGATTGTAAGTTTGGATAGAAGTGTGTAATATTAATTAATATTAATGGGAATAAACTCCTGACTCAGGCCAGCCAGGCTGGGCTCTGAGCAGCTCTGAGTGCTGCTCCATTTTTGGAGCCCTGGCTGCTGAGAATTTCAGACTTTCTGAAAGTCTGGTGCTGACCCCAAGAGAACACTGCATCTGACCTGAGGCCCTGGAGAAAACATCTAAAATTAAATAACAGAATTAAGATTGTAAGTGTGCAGTTTGGATAGAAGTGTGTAATATTAATTAATATTAGTGGGAATAAACTCCTGACTCATGCCAGCCAGGCTGGGCTCTGAGCAGCTCTGCAGTGCTGCTCCATTTTTGGAGCCCTGGCTGCTGAGAATTTCAGACTTTCTGTGCTGACCCCAAGAGAACACTGCATCCGACCTGAGGCCTTGGAGAAAACTTCTAAAATTAAATTATAGAATTAAGATTATAAGTGTGTAGTTTGGATAGAAGTGTGTAATATTAATTAATATTAATGGGAATAAACTCCTGACTCAGGCCAGCCAGGCTGGGCTCTGAGCAGCTCTGCAGTGCTGCTCCATTTTTGGAGCCCTGGCTGCTGAGAATTTCAGACTTTCTGTGCTGACCCCAAGAGAACACTGCATCTGACCTGAGGTCCTGGAGAAAACTTCTAAAATTAAATAATAGAATTAAGATTATAAGTGTGTAGTTTGGATAGAAGTGTGTAATATTAATTAATATTAATGGGAATAAACTCCTGACTCAGGCCAGCCAGGCTGGGCTCTGAGCAGCTCTGCAGTGCTGCTCCATTTTTGGAGCCCTGGCTGCTGAGAATTTCAGACTTTCTGTGCTGACCCCAAGAGAACACTGCATCCGACCTGAGGCCCTGGAGAAAACTTCTAAAATTAAATTATAGAATTAAGATTATAAGTTTGGATAGAAGTGTGTAATATCACAGGATGGAAAATTCAGAGTTTAAAGATTTAGAATATAGGAATATATATAAAACAAGATAGAAGTTTTAAAGCAGAAGCTGGTCCTTCTTTACCTTCTTCTTCACCTACTTCTTCATGAGTTTGTATAATTATTGCATAATTAGATACAAGACTATTGTCTAATTAGATAAAAGAGTCCACATTACAAGCCACGAGTAGTTATTGAGTTAAAAGTAAAGATAATTTATGTCTATTTTCTTATATAACACTTTGAAACCTTAATCT
The DNA here is from genome assembly GCA_009764595.1 of Geothlypis trichas. Taxonomy (NCBI): domain Eukaryota; kingdom Metazoa; phylum Chordata; class Aves; order Passeriformes; family Parulidae; genus Geothlypis; species Geothlypis trichas. The sequence continues at coordinate 115,560,135 of CM019902.1, read as the reverse complement.
TAAATCTTAAGAAACCTTATAGAAAGTACATCTCCATTTTAAACTTATTACAGTTTAGTACAACAAAACTCACACCTTGTGAAACTGTAATATAGATCAAAACTAACCAACATCAAAGTCCAAACAAGAAACACCATCTCACACATTTAATCCCAACTTTAACAAATAAAAAGACCCCAAAATATCCATGGGCCAGGCTCCGTGTCCTTGTCACCCACGTGGGCACAGCCCCTCTCTGCAGGACAGGGACCAGCTGAGCTCCAGGAGTTTTTTGGGAATGTCATTCCCAGGGAGCTGTGAAGTTTCCCGTGCTGAGCTGTGTGAATAAGCCGTGACTAAAGCAGCAGCAGCAGCTCCACAGGGGGGGCTGAGAGCACGACAGGAACGTTTCAAGCCCTTGGTCACTGTGACACAACCCGGATCACTGCCTGGAATTCCCCCCGGAGCCCCTCCAGGGCTGCAGCTGCTCCTGCAGCCAGCAGAGCATCCTCAGAGCTCCCACTCCATCCCCACCACTCCTTTCCCCGAGCCACGTGAGCTGCAGCAAACTTTAAGCGGGTTCCTAAGCTTTGAATCTGAGCCTTAAACCCAGCCTAAATCCTGCTCTGCTGGCTGGGCTTGCTGCTGCCTCTCTGCACTGTTATTTGTTGTGGCAGCTGCTCCAAAAGTCCCCAAAAAGAACCAAAGAGGAGCTTGAGCTGCCACTCTTGTACCTGCAGGGATTCCCAGGAGTTGTCCGAGCCCTCTGGGATTTAGGAGCAGCAAATTCACGAGCATGCCATGGTTGTTTGAACAGCTTAAATGAAACCTTGGTGGAATCTCTTTCACTGATAAGCAAGGAGATGATATTTCTGCCAGCTCAGATATCAACTCAAAGAAAAACTGAAGTGGAAAAAACCCCCATGTGCTGCAAGGAAGTGCCCAGATCCTCTCCAAAGAAGCATTTTGTGAAACATGGGAAAGCAAAACATCGATTTAGAAATTCTGAATGGCACTTACCTCTCAAGAAGTGCTGGTAAGAAGGAAGTGACTCAAATATGCTGTTTGAAGCCATTGTTTCCTCTCTAAAGCTCACTCTCTCTTCACTGGGAGGGAATTTAGGGTTTCTTCCACCTTGGGGAGTGCAAAGTGAAGATTGGTCATTGCCACCACCCTCCTCCCAGCCATCCCTCTCGGCTCCATCCCGGCGCCTCGGGAGCGGATCCTGAGCTCCTTTTGCTCAAAGAACTCTGAAATTGTTTCTTAAGGAGGGGGGAAAACAAAAAAAAATAGAAAAAACAGAGCGGCTTGCTTGTGGTTGCTGATGCTTACCACCCTCCGAAACCCTGTGGTTTGCAGGCACAACGATTCGCCCTCCCTGCTGACCAATATCCCGGACCCGCTCTTGGGTGGCTGCCTCCGTACCCAACTTGTGGTTCTGTGGTTGTTGATGAGGCCCAAAGAAGTGTTTCACACAACCCAAATTACAAATTTAACTGTTCCCCTTTCCAGGACCTGCCTCCATTGGTTCTTTAGGATCACATGACTGGGGTGATGTCGACTTTCTGCCTTTTTTATTTTTTTTTTATGAAGGGTTTTTTATTTTTTTAAACTTGCTGAAGTCATGCCCTTCCCACTCCACCTGCCCTCCCCGGGGCTCCAGGCAAGGATGGAGTTGCTGAGGGAGGGAAAAATTGGTGATTCACCAGCCCCAGTGCTCCAAAAGGTCTTTGATGAGTTCATTCAACTCCTCTTGTTTGGATGGTTGAGCTTTTTTTGGGAGCTCCTGCTTATTTTGATAGCGACTTCATTGCTGCTTATTCCATAGAATTCAAACCTTGGCTTTGAGGCTGCTGTGAAGGCAGCAGGATGTGGAACTCATCCTGTAAAACATTGGGAATCAGCTGGAGGGGAGACCCCTGTAATGAGATTTATTTTTTCAAGAAAATGGAAAAAAAAAGGAGGTTAAAAAGTCTCAACATTTATTTTTTTAAAGAAAATCTCAAAAAAAAAAATAGAGGGGAGATTTAAAAGTCACAATATGATTTTTTAAGAAAATGGAAAAAATAAAGGGAGATTAAAAAGTCCCAACATAAATTTTTTAAAGAAAATGGGTAAAAAGGGGGAGATGAAAATAGTCCCAATTTGATTTAGAATCTCTATGATGCCACCCTCTAAGGAGTGCTGGAAGAGCTCAGGAAATCTTGGTCTTCCATAGGGTCCAGTCCTACAATCTTTTCTCAGCCCTGTTCTTCCTTTGTCTTCTCCCTCCCCAAAAGAAAAAAATTAAAAAGAAAAGCCCTAAACCAGTAATGAATTGGAAGTTTTGTCTCTGGCTGTGCCAATGAAGAAGAGAAGAGAAAATTCAATTACTACATGAAGTAGAAGTTCCTGGAAAAAAATAATCCACTTGGATGAATCCACTTGGATTTTTAATCCACTTAATTCACTTGGATTTTTCTGCTTATTGCAGCTGTGGAAGCAGAGTCCTGTCCCTGCCTCAATTTCTTGTGGCATCACTGCCAGGGCATCCTGGCTTCCCTCTGGTGTCACTGGGAGCTCCGGGGCTGTGGGATTTGGATTTTCCTTTTTTAAAAGCCAGTTTGCTGAACAAGAGACTTAATGGATCCTGGAATTGTTTGGGTTGGAAGGGACATTAAAACTCATCCAGTGCCACCCCTGCCATGGCAGGGACACCTCCCACTGTCCCCAGTGTCCAGCCTGGCCTTGGGCACTGCCAGGGATCCAGGGGCAGCCCCAGCTGCTCTGGGCACCCTGTGCCAGGGCCGACCTTGTGTCCTAAAATCTGAATAAAATTTGCATAAAATCAAAGATTATAACCAAGTCCATAATTAGCCAAACACCTCCCTATTTTCAACAAGTCCAAGTCCCTTTTCAATGGGAATGGAGCTCTAATTCTTCATGAAATAATTATTATTTGCCAATTTTTTTGCTGGCCAGAAGTTTCTGGATGAAAATACCAAGTGGACATAATTCCTAATTCCAGGGAACAATTCCTCTTTGCCAAGATCCCATCTAATCCCACTTTGAAGCCATTCCCTGGGTGCTGTCCCTCCATCCCTTGTCCCCAGTCCCTCTGCAGCTCTCCTGGAGCCCCTTCAGGCCCTGCCAGGGGCTCTGAGCTCTCCCTGGAGCTTCTCCTCTCCAGCCTGAACAGGCCCAAAAAGCCTCTCGTGGTGCAAAAGGATTGGGCAATTCCAGCCACACACTTTACCTGGGAAATTGGGATGTTTTCCCAAATGAACTTCCTGAACAAAAACCCCAGAGCAATTCTGAACAGCAGGAACAGGGAACTGAGGACTCTTCACTCCCATTGAGCTTGGCTCAAACCTCAATCAGGGTTTTTTTGCTTCCCAGCTTCTCCAGATCCTGCCGCCAACTTTTGCCTGGATCGGGACAAACTCCTTCCCGCTCCTGCCACAGCAGCACCCCGAGGAGAGCCCGCCTGCCCAGGGCCCGGCTCCTCCTGCTCTCCAGCCGGGATGAGCCCGCGGGATCGCCCGGGAAGCGCATCCCGGATCCCGCTCAGCTGCGGGCGGCACCCGGGAGGGATTCGGGGCAATCCGGGCGGGATCCGGGAGAGATCCGGGTGGGATGCGGGATCCGGACAGGATCCGAGCGGGATGCGGGCAGGATCCGAGCGGGATGCGGAAGGGATTCCGGTGGGATCCGGGTGGGATCCGAGAAGGATGCGTGTGGAATCCCGGTGGGACCTGGGTGGGATACGGGATGCAGGATGCGGGCAGGATCCAGGTGGGATTCGGGTGTAATGCAGGCAGGATCCGGGTGGAATCCGGGTGGGATCCCAGCGGGATCGGGGTGAGATGCAGGCAGGATCCGGGTAGGATCCGGGTGGGATCCCGGTGGGATCCGGGTGGGATCCGGGTGGGATCGGGCGGGGTGAGAACAGGATCCGGATGCGATCCGAGAGGGATCCCGGCAGGATCCGGACAGGATGCGGGTGAGATGCGGATGGGATCCGGGTGGGATCCCTGCGGGATGCGGGTGGAATCCAGGTGGGATCCCGGCGGGATGCGGGTGAGATGCAGATGGGATCCGGGTGGGATCCCGGCGGGATGCGGGTGGGATCCCGGTGAGATCCCGGCGGGATACGGGTGGGATCCCGGTGAGATCCCGGCGGGATGCGGGTGGGATCCCGGCAGGATGCGGGTGGGATCCGGACACGATGCGGGTGGGATCCCCGCGGGATCCGGGCGGGCGCTGCGGGACCGGCACCGGCAGAGGGAGCTCGGGCCGGCAGCACCAAATTTTGGCTTCACTTTGCAGGGTCCCCGCCACAAAAAGGCGATGATGCCAGTTCAATTCAGGCAGCAGAATTCCAGGATCGCTTAGGGGAAGACAAAGCCCCAAAGTTCAGGTTTGTCTCCACGGGAAAGGATTTTTAAATTGGGATCCAGAGGAGTTACCTGTGAGGAAATATCTGTTATGTCCCAACAGGCAAGAGAAAGGGTTGTGGAGTCATGGAATACCCTGATACAGCTCCAGCTGCTCCCTGGGTCCTGTCCCTGTCACAGGAGCAGAGATTGGAGCTTCCCCTCACCATGAAGGATTTATTATGAACATTGAAAATGCTGTCAGGTGGGAGATGAGGCCAACAGGAATGTGGTATCCAAGGGTATCGAAGGAAGCAGGCTGCTGCAGGGATGTGTTCTGTGGTAGGATATCAGATTCATTAATTTCTCACAGTCTGTCCTGGCATTCGGGATAGAGACTCTTCCTGAAGAATCTCTAATCCCTGGATGCTCAGAAGACAAAATCCATCAGAGCCTGAAATCTCTCCTTGGGGCCTTGAGCCAGCTGATCCATCCCTGCCCATGGAATGAGATGATGTTCAGGGTCCCTTCCCACCCAAATCATTCCTTAATTCTCCAATTCCCTGATTCTCTGCTTGGTGTTGCATTTATTTCTCTGTTCCTGGCACTCAGCAGGTTGGGGCAGGAATGGACACCCAGGGCTCGGGCACAGCTGAGGGACAAGGGACAGTTGGGCTCCTTTTGTCACCTCCTGGCTGCAGATGATGCAAGGGAAAAGCTCGAGGGGCTCCTGGCACTCCAGACTCTGATTTGCCAACAGGCAGCTGGAAATAGCACATGGAATGGGATTTATTAATGCCTGACCACCTTGAATTCCCAAGGAATGCTTGATTAAGGTCTAAACCTGCTGAATTTTCAAGGAAAGGACTGAGCCACGTTGCTCTCTGCTACACTCAACGAGAATATGAACTGCTCCTCTCCCAGGCCACTTCTATATCAAAGCCATAAATCCCAAAAAAGTGGGGAAGGGTTGTTAGAAATGCTCCCTCCACCACAGGGCCCTGTTGTGCTGGGTGCACCTCAGCTGTTCCTGCAGCCTCCCAATAAATCTGTGTCAGAATGTGCCCTCAGCGTGGCTGGCATAGCTGGGAGGAGAGGGATAAATGGAATTGTTCTCAATTCTGGCCTCAGGGAGGGCATCCAAGTGCTGCTGTGCCACTGTTGATGCCAATCTAATTTTTTTTTAAAGCTGTCCTGTAATTGCTGTCAAGCCAGGTCCTTAGAAAAGTCATCTCACTGGGATTTGGGCAGCATTTGATTTTTAATGAGTGAGATTTGTCCCTCTGTGCTGGCTCTGAGAGCCCCTCCAGGGCTGGGCCCAGTTCTGGTCCTGCAGGAGAGCCCTGGAGGGGCTGGAGCATGTCCAGGGCAGGGAACGGAGCTGGGAAGGGGCTGGAGAATCCCTGAGGAGCTGGGAAGGGGCTGGAGAATCCCTGAGGAGCTGGGAAGGGGCTGGAGAATCCCTGAGGAGCTGGGCAGGGGCTGGAGAATCCCTGAGGAGCTGGGAAGGGGCTGGAGAATCCCTGAGGAGCTGGGCAGGGGCTGGAGAATCCCTGAGGAGCTGGGAAGGGGCTGGAGAATCCCTGAGGAGCTGGGAAGGGGCTGGAGAATCCCTGAGGAGCTGGGCAGGGGCTGGAGAATCCCTGAGGAGCTGGGAAGGGGCTGGAGAATCCCTGAGGAGCTGGGCAGGGGCTGAGGCTGCAGCAAAGGAGGCTCAGGGGGCCCTTGTGGCTCTGCACAAGTCCCTGCCAGGAGGGCACAGCCGGGGGGGTCGGGCTGTGCTCCCAGGGAACAGGGACAGGAGCAGAGGGAACGGCCTCAGGCTGGGCCAGGGCAGGCTCAGCTTGGCCAGCAGCAGGAATTTGCCCATGGAAAGGGAGCTCAGGCCTTGGCAGGGGCTGCCCAGGGAGCTTTGCAGTGCCCATCCCTGCAGGTGTCCCCTGCAGGTGGCACTGAGTGCTCTGGGCTGGGGACAAGGTGCCCATGGGGCACAGCTGGCACTGCATGGGCTGGCAGGGCTGTGCCAGCCCCGGGGATTTGGGGAATTCTCACAACAGGACTCGGGTTCTCCCTGTCCCAGCCTTCTGTGCTGAGGGTTTGGCACAGGGAGAGGAACCTGAGAGAACTCAGAGCTGAGTGCTGACCTGTCACATCTTTTTGTGAAAATCTTTTCTTTAGGATTTTCCTGCTGAAGCTGAGAAGTTTCAGCAACAAAAGTAAACATTGATTATCTGCTGCTGTGGAATGCAACAGGTCCACCTGGGATTGGCCCATCCTGAATATTTATAATTAATGCCCAATCAAGGACTGATCTATCTTGGACAGAGTGGAGAGAGCTCCTTTGTTATCATTCTTTTTTTCTTTTCTTTTCTTTTTCTTTTCTTTTTTCTTTTCTTTTTCCTTTCTTTTCTTTTCTTTCTTTTCTTTCTTTTCTTTCTTTTCTTTTCTTTTCTTTTTCTTTTCTTTTCTTTTTCTTTTCTTTTCTTCTCTCTTCTCTTCTCTTCTCTTCTCTTCCCTCTTCTCTTCTCTTCTCTTCCTCTTCTTTCCTCTCTCTTCTCTGTTTTTCTTCCTTTTTTTTCCTTTTCTTTTCCTTTTTCTTTTCTTTTCTTTCCTTTCCTTTTTCTTTCTTC